>JAOTOL010001446.1:232500-610000 GCA_034440575.1 Imbricaverruca yamaguchii
TTTAGCTGACTACCCGAGACAACGAGGTTGCGTCACAAAATACGACATCCGCGAGTCCAGCCCTCGTCCCTCAAAGGATTTTTTACGCTGTGTAACCTGCCGAAGTGATGTGGACCGGTTTGCCTACTTTGACGCCACTGCGTCTGGTGTTGGCGTGCACCTTCTGATGAAGAGTTGGCATAGTTCAGAAGAGGAGCCACTCGATGACATTTCTTCTGCTGTGTGCGAGAACTTCGAGGTACTTTCTCCCGCAGCCGCGTGCAGTGTAACTTTCTGACATGTTTTCCATGGTGCAGTATTAGTAGCGACCTGTGCATACCCAGTAGAATAAGAAGAAATGTAGAGGCTGATTAAGAGCCGAGAGACGACTCCCCTGAGACTTCCTAACAGTGGCATAGCCAGTATTTTATCTAGGTCCCTGCCCACTGGGGACACACATCATGTGATGACCCTGCCCACTGCGGACACACATCATGTGATGACCCTGCCCACTGCAGACACACATCATGTGATGACCCTGCCCACTGCGGACACACATCATGTGATGACCCTGCCCACTGCGGACACACATCATGTGATGACCTTGCCCACTGCGGACACCCATCATGTGATGACCTTGCCCACTGCGGACACACATCATGTGATGACCCTGCCCACTGCGGACACCCATCATGTGATGACCCTGCCCACTGCGGACACATGTGATGACCTTGCCACTGCGGACACACATCATGTGATGACCCTGCCCACTGCGGACACACATGTGATGACCTTGCCCACTGCGGACACACATCATGTGATGGCCCTGCCCACTGCGGACACACATCATGTGATGACCCTGCCCACTGCGGACACACATCATGTGATGACCCTGCCCACTGCGGACACACATCATGTGATGACCCTGCCCACTGCGGACACGCATCATGTGATGGCCCTGCCCACTGCGGACACACATCATGTGATGACCCTGCCCACTGCGGACACACATGTGATGACCTTGCCCACTGCGGACACACATCATGTGATGACCTTGCCCACTGCAGACACACATCATGTGATGACCCTGCCCACTGCGGACACCCATCATGTGATGACCCTGCCCACTGCGGACATCAATCATGTGATGACCCTGCCCACTGCGGACACACATCATGTGATGACCCTGCCCACTGCGGACACACATCATGTGATGACCCTGCCCACTGCGGACACACATCATGTGATGACCCTGCCCACTGCGGACACACATCATGTGATGGCCCTGCCCACTGCGGACACACATCATGTGATGACCCTGCCCACTGCGGACACACATCATGTGATGACCCTGCCCACTGCGGACACACATCATTGATGACCCTGCCCACTGCGGACACACATCATGTGATGACCCTGCCCACTGCGGACACACATCATGTGATGACCCTGCCCACTGCGGACATCAATCATGTGATGACCCTGCCCACTGCGGACACACATCATTGATGACCCTGCCCACTGCGGACATCAATCATGTGATGACCCTGCCCACTGCGGACACACATCATGTGATGACCCTGCCCACTGCGGACATCAATCATTGATGACCCTGCCCACTGCGGACACACATCATGTGATGACCCTGCCCACTGCGGACATCAATCATGTGATGACCCTGCCCACTGCGGACACACATGTGATGACCTTGCCCACTGCGGACACACATCATGTGATGACCTTGCCCACTGCAGACACACATCATTATGACCCTGCCCACTGCGGACACCATCATTGATGCCCTGCCCACTGCACATCAATCATGTGATGACCCTGCCCACTGCGGACACACATCATGTGATGACCCTGCCCACTGCGGCACACATCATGTGATGACCCTGCCCACTGCGGACACACATCATGTGATGACCCTGCCCACTGCGGACACACATCATGTGATGACCCTGCCCACTGCGGACACACATCATGTGATGACCCTGCCCACTGCGGACACACATCATGTGATGACCCTGCCCACTGCGGACACACATCATGTGATGACCCTGCCCACTGCGGACACACATCATGTGATGACCCTGCCCACTGCGGACACAATCATGTGATGACCCTGCCCACTGCGGACACACATCATGTGATGACCCTGCCCACTGCGGACACACATCATGTGATGACCCTGCCCACTGCGGACACACATGTGAAGAATCTGTGTTTTTGTCCTTTTGAAGCCATTGGGAATGCAACGGCGTGGATTCCACGATGCACTTGGTTTTCAAATGCTCAGAGCGCACCACAGGCCTGCTTTGATTAAATTCAGAGAGGAAGCGTTCAGAACGTCATCCCGAGCGTGCCCAGTCTCCAGCCATGGTAGATGTTTGCATCTTTTCTTGATGTTTGGTGCCTGTAATTGGACACGAGTGTTGGCTTCATGTGAGTACTTTACTAATGCGTGCAATTTACGGAACATGATGTACCTTACTGCTAGTATCTTGTCTCCCGTTCAAGGATTTCCAGCGATTTCCAATCGTCTGGAAAATCTGAGGAGTTTTAGAACCACTAGAGATCCCTCCCGGCCATTCCACTATTTCTGACCACTAGAAAGGGTGCCTCCCCTGATCGCCGTGAGATGTCGCTCCTAAAGTGGGGCAGGAGACGAATTCCTGTGGGTTTCCGATGTGTGTGTACATGAAGCCTGCTTCTGTGGCGAGTGTATATTTGTAGCCCCTGAGTGAGGTGCGGTGCTAGTATTGTGGTCCTCATGGACAGTGCTGTTTCAGAACAGCTCCAATGTCTAAAGCGGTTCCTGACAGCGCTGTCGATTTGGAATCGAAGGCGGCTGGTGCAGTTTGCCGCACGATTTCCAGCGACGACCAGCACTTGTGCCAGCGAAGGAGCCTATTTTGTATACGGCGGGTTGGCAGGCTGCCATTTTGTATACGGCGGGTGTTTTATAGCCACTGTGCGGCATCGGGTGCAGGTTGTCCTGTTGTGACTGTGCCGCCCGACTTGCTGGTGAACAACTTCACTCGCTGTCTGTCCACAACTTCATCATCTGTCTCGCGCTCAAAAATATTCCTACCACACTCTGACTGATTGATACATGCCCTTTGAGCAGGATTGAAATGAGCATAGTATCAGCATTTCAAAGTCTACGTCAATAGCAATGAGAGAGTTTAGACATAGTTTTTTTAATGGAATTTAGGAGGTGAGATATATGTCAACGCATTTTCCAATCAAGCAGCTTTAAGCCAAAATGTGGCTTGCGCAAGAATGAACGGACATGACCAGATATCCGATGGCCAAGCAACGTGGAGCTTAGGGTGTGGGTGGGGTGGGGTGGGGGGTTAAAGCCAGCCTATCGGTTTTCGTCGAAAGCGGATGAAAAAAAATCCGTTGATTTGCCGAGCATTGTTCTCTCGCGCTATGCACAAAACCTATCAGCATGTTGGGATGCGAAACACGTGTTTCTGGCGGATGCTGGCGTTTGGGATAAATCCGCATTTGACGCGAGGCCCGTGCTAACAGTGCTCAGCGAGAAAGCATTTTGGAGCAGAATGTCAACAGGAACGAGTCGAACCTGTTTAATATTGAAGGCCTTTTCGTGCTGTTCGTGTGCCCACGCTGATATCCGACAAAGCTCACAACTACGATTCGTGTGGTGTCCGCAATATCACGCAACAGCCTGGAATATTCCCGGTGAAGCCAGAACCAGCTTAGTCAGAACCTCCCGTCGCGAACCTCCTCAGCTTAGCAGATTGCAGGGACGAAATCGACCAGCTTCCATCATCGCACGTACGAACTAGCATTACCCCACCATGCGTGCAATCCGTGACGTCCGGATGGTTTCAGCGATGAGTGCCGAACTGGCGTAGAATCTTCTGTCTTTTATTAATTTTTACTCTAACTGGCTTGTTTCTGCGAGTCATACATTCCATGAGAATTTCGTGGAAATGTGTGGATGCCAACGTACTAAGAGGGTGAGCATACTAAGCCGGGCTTACACAATGGATTGGACGATGAGCTTTCCCAGATTGTATAATGTCTACTTTGAATGCTGATTGCTGTGATTATATGTGCAAAGATGCGTAAGAGTAATAACTGGTTCTCCGAGAGCTTCAACGTGATCATGCACGGCGGGCAGCAGCCGACCACGAGAGGCCGGAGGCTACCGCGAGGTGGGCGGCAGCCGAACATGAGAGGCCGGAGGCTACCGCGAGGTGGGCGGCAGCCGACCACGAGAGGCCGGAGGCTACCGCGAGGTGGGCGGCAGCCGAACATGAGAGGCCGGAGGCTACCGCGAGGTGGGCGGCAGCCGAACATGAGAGGCCGGTGGCTGGAGAGGCGGGACGGGAAAGGCCGGAGGCTACAGCGAGGTGGGCAGCAGCCGAACATGAGAGGCCGGAGGCTACCGCGAGGTGGGCGGCAGCCGAACATGAGAGGCCGGTGGCTGGAGAGGCGGGACGGGAAAGGCCGGAGGCTACAGCGAGGTGGGCAGCAGCCGAACATGAGAGGCCGGAGGCTACAGCGAGCTGGGCGGCAGCCGAACACGAGAGGCCGGAGGCTACAGCGAGGTGGGCGGCAGCCGAACACGAGAGGCCGGTGGCTGGAGAGGCGGGACGGGAGAGGCCGGAGGCTGCCGCGAGCTGGGCGGCAGCCGAACATGAGGGGCCGGAGGCTACCGCGAGGTGGGCGGCAGCCGAACATGAGAGGTCGGTGGCTGGAGAGGCGGGACGGGAGAGGCCGGAGGCTGCCGCGAGGTGGCGGCAGCCGAACACGAGAGGCCGGAGGCTACAGCGGGGTGGGCAGCAGCCGAACATGAGAGGCCGGAGGCTACAGCGAGGTGGGCGGCAGCCGAACACGAGAGGCCGGTGGCTGGAGAGGCGGGACGGGAGAGGCCGGAGGCTGCCGCGAGGTGGCGGCAGCCGAACACGAGAGGCCGGAGGCTACAGCGGGGTGGGCAGCAGCCGAACATGAGAGGCCGGAGGCTACAGCGAGGTGGGCGGCAGCCGAACACGAGAGGCCGGTGGCTGGAGAGGCGGGACGGGAGAGGCCGGAGGCTACAGCGAGGTGGGCGGCAGCCGAACATGAGAGGCCGGTGGCTGGAGAGGCGGGACGGGAGAGGCCGGAGGCTGCCGTGAGGTGGTCGACAGCAGAGGTACCGTGACAGCTGAAGGTGGCAGCAGACGCAGCACCAGCAGCGCTGCTGGAGCCACGCAACTGACGTCGCCGACGCCAGTGCCGCTGGCGAGGCCACCGGTGCAGCCGCAGTGGGGGTGGATGCTGGCGCCACGTGGGCCTGACGGACGGACATGACCGCTCTTGTGCCTTGTGGGCTTGGCGTACGGGCCGGGCACTCTAGCACTCCGTGGGCCTGGCGTACGGGGCGGGCACTCTAGCACTCCGTGGGCCTGGCGTACGGGGCGGGCACTCTAGCACTCCGTGGGCCTGGCGTACGGGGCGGGCACTCTAGCACTCCGTGGGCCTGGCGTACGGGGCGGGCACTCTAGCACTCCGTGGGCCTGGCGTACGGGCCGGGCACTCTAGCACTCCGTGGGCCTGGCGTACGGGGCGGGCACTCTAGCACTCCGTGGGCTTGGCGTACGGGCCGGGCACTCTAGCACTCCGTGGGCCTGGCGTACGGGCCGGGCACTCTAGCACTCCGTGGGCCTGACGTATGGGCAGGGACACTCTAGTCTCAAGCGCCGAATCGACGAGATGTAGAAGTGTTTGGGTGGCAGGGCATGGTGTCCTGAGCCCGGTCCACCTGGCGGCCGTGTTGGGGACTCCAAGTTTCACGCCCAGCCGCTCGATGGTCCTGCCCTTCCTGTGGGGAGGGAGTGGTGTCGGGAGCACGGTGGAGCGCGGAACGTGCGCGATGGATCGTTGCATGTCGTATTCGTGCTTGTGTTCATTCAATGTTAGGTCTGGATAGGCCGTTCTGGTGTGTCCCGAACGGACTGAGACAAGGACAGAACGAACCACCCGTTGACTGAAATCTTTTTGACATTTAACCTGCGCCGTCTTCCCGGTCAAATCCTCACACCCCGTCTCGTGGGGGGGGGGGCGGTTGAAGACCCCCTCTAAAATCCAACATCGCACGAAATCGAAAGTGGTGTCATCGGAAAGCGCTCGACGAGTAGGGTCGGGGTCCACCCTCCAAAACAATTTTCCCCAAAAGTGACGTCACCATGGGGCTAGATTTTCACGACATTTCACGACTTACATTATGTTTTTGACTCTGGGAAGTTCATTTTGGGTGATATATGAAAAACACAAAAACAAAATATAATATAATATTGTTTTTAAAATTTCAAATTTTTTTAGTTTTCAAGTTGTCTTTAATTTTCATTCTCCAGTGGGTAGAGCAGACAGAGAAACGTTGTTGGAAGTCAACTTGTCCTAATAAAAAATGCTTACTTTAGCCAGTATCCTCTATTTGCACTGCAATTTGGGAAATACGCAAAATTTATATGTAGTCAAAAACGAAAAAAATGAAGAATTCCACTGGTACGTTTTGTTGTATCTGTAAAGATAAGCAAACGCTGAAAGTTTCATCAAAATATCTGTATCAGTTAAAGCGTGACGACTGGTTTAACTTTTTTAGAGGTGACCTCACTTGACCTTGACTAACTCGTTGACCCTAGATGACTTGACCTAAAACTTTGGGGTCAGCATGTAAAATTGATGTGGAAAAAGGTACGCCAAATTTGGCCGCGCTTCCGCGTGCCGTTCGTCCGCTATTTGCGAAAAAAAACCTGAGGGAGACGGTTGAAGACCCCCCTCCCCCCCAGAAACGGGACGGGTTAACTGTTCTACACCTTGACCTATCTGGGGGCACCGAGCGGGGCAATGCAATGGGGGCAGTGAGCAGGCCCACATGGAGTTGAGGTACACACGATGTTCGAAGTTGAAAATATTAGGAAGCAAAGCAAACATTGAGAAAACACTTGTCCCCTCAGAAGTAGATAAAACGACAGCCATGATGCCATTTACCCAAGAAGTCGGAAGGCTTTTTGCCAATCAGTAAAGATGCCCTGACCCTAAAATCATCAATTCATCTATACAAGATGCTAAGCTCCTTCCATGGTTTTCCGCTTGGTGTCATGTTTACCCTCAAAGAACTTTAAAAATGTACAATTAGTACAAATAGATGAGACTTCTCTATGTGAGATTGGGCAGAGCGCTTGAAAAGCAATTATGCGCACTAAGTATCAAGGTGGCAACAATAATGCAGGCACCTTAGGTAGCTGACAGAGGTTCATTCCGTTGTGATTAAATGTCTGTGTTCACCCGGAACACGTTGCGCTGAAAAAAAATCATTTTCGCTGCTCATTTTTACCACACTGACTAGAGTTCTAAGCATGTCCTGGCAGAGGTAGGATTCAATTATGTCGCAGTTGGCCAGCGGTCTTACGTCCGGCCTTACATTTTCGGCCACAGAGAGGTGAGTTGTGCGGCACTCCAAAACACATCACATCTCTCGGCATTCTTGACCACAGATAGCTGTGGTAGTGCCGCACTCCTGAACACACCACGTCCGCTAACATTCTCGGCCACAGGGAGGTGTGGTGGTGTGGCACTCCTGAACACACCACGTCCGCTAACATTCTCGGCCACAGGGAGGTGTGGTAGTGCCGCCCTCCTGAACACACCACGTCCGCTAACATTCTCGGCCACAGGGAGGTGTGGTAGTGTGGCACTCCTGAACACACCACGTCCGCTAACATTCTCGGCCACAGAGAGGTGTGGTAGTGCCGCCCTCCTGAACACACCACGTCCGCTAACATTCTCGGCCACAGGGAGGTGTGGTAGTGTGGCACTCCTGAACACACCACGTCCGCTAACATTCTCGGCCACAGAGAGGTGTGGCGGTGTGGCACTCTTGAACACACCACGTCCGCTAACATTCTCGGCCACAGGGAGGTGTGGTAGTGTGGCACTCCTGAACACACCACGTCCGCTAACATTCTCGGCCACAGGGAGGTGTGGTAGTGTGGCACTCCTGAACACACCACGTCCGCTAACATTCTCGGCCACAGGGAGGTGTGGTAGTGTGGCACTCCTGAACACACCACGTCCGCTAACATTCTCGGCCACAGGGAGGTGTGGCGGTGTGGCACTCTTGAACAGCTCGTCTATCAAGGGGAGATCCGACGCTTACAAATATTGACATAGAGCTTGTTGCAGAATATGTTTGAGCATTGCACCTCGCTGGCAACGAAACATGAACCAAGACCAACATGGCAGTTATAACTTCACTGTGATCAACCCATCATGACTGCTATCGCTTTACTGTGATCGGACCGACATGGCAGCTATCACTTCGCTGTGATCGGACCGACATGGCAGCTACCACTTCACTGTGATCGGACCGACATGGCAGCTATCACTTCACTGTGATCGGACCGACATGGCAGCTATCACTTCACTGTGATCGGACCGACATGGCAGCTATCACTTCACTGTGATCGGACCGGCATGGCAGCTACCACTTCACTGTGATCGGACCGACATGGCAGCTACCACTTCACTGTGATCTGACCGACATGGCAGCTATCACTTCACTGTGATCGGACCGACATGGCAGCTATCACTTCACTGTTGTCACTCGTATGAGAAGTCTTCGGCAGTCCCCGGCAGACACAAGTTGGCCACCTGAAAAGAGTGATGGTTGACGAGTTAGTATGATCGGGACAAAAATCGGTAGTCCAGCACTGCGAAGAGAACTTCTTTTGACCATAATCCTCAGAGCAAATGTCTATATATATATATCAATACATTGTACCTGCCTGCAGACACATGGTAGCGTTGGTGTAGACGGTCCTGCGTCTGCTCTGCTTGTCGGAGACTGTTTGTGACCTGTAAACTTGGGTATTGTGCCAAGGTCGTCCAGATGCCAATCGTGTTATATGCTTCGTACTGAAGACGTGCTGGATGCCAAATAAGATAACACGTCTCCACTTATTAGACGTATCGGATGGCACAACATGTGCATAGTCCATTGAAGTCAAACAGTCAAAGGTTGCTCCGTGTTGATAGGCCAGAATCAAACATTCAAGCCTTGCGCCGTACTAATTGTCGTTCTTTCTGGCCAGTGCAGTGTTGTCTGCTGATGCGGAGAAACGCAGCGCAAGCAGCAAACACACAGAACAGCACAGTTATCTGGTTGTCACGAGAGCGAGCACAGGACGGCTGGTGCTCGGAGGTGTGACAAGCTGACATAACTACCGCTTATCGGGGTTCTGTATATGTACCGTTTGTGCACGTGTGATACGAGGGCGCGAGAGGGCATGACGTAGAGGTCGAAGCTATTTAGAATGCGAAGTACTGAGCCTAGAATTGGTCGGTTTGGAGAAAGACATAGCGTAGGTCACATTAGAAGGATATTTTTGCGTGGAAGATAAGCTAAGAATGGCTCCGACAAAACGCTATATAGTAGGTGGTGGAGTGGTAAGTTAGTTTTGGTGAGATAAATCCAGCATGCGATCCAGCTGGCAAGAAATAGCAAACAGTTCCGTGTAGCGAACGCCGAAAATGGTTGGTGGAGTGGGAAACAGTGTGGCGTTTTACATGAACAGGTTATGGAGCACGGTACTGCATGGCCATCCGTTACACTATATATATATATATATATATATATATATATATATATATATATCAGAACAAAAAGAGTCACCTTGAAATGCGTGGCCTACAATGGTTATGGAAGTTCGAGGTTCGAGGCCAATCACGATTTTCATAAAAGTCGTTACACGGGAATTATTTGATGCCTCGAATACAGCTCTGCAAGTTGTATGGTGTCACGTTCACGTATGTGACTTAAGTAAGTCATTCGCATCAGAGGTGCATAAAAGGCACTATCAGAATTGTCAATAAAAATAGCCATGGAGGAAATACATGATAACTCCAATACGCTATGCATGTTCCACCGAGCCACCATATTGATCTCAAACGTACACGAACCCTGCAGGCCACAGGTCTGAATGTGGCTCGGTGTAACATGACAGTTTTATTTGATGCATCAAGAAGCATCACTGGTACTTTTTTAATCGCGATAGTCGAACCTATTGAGCTCTAACTGCAATGACTGCATGTAGGCCACATTTTTCAATATGGCGTATGCTGTGTTCGGGGTAGCAAGCAATTCCTTTGTGACCAGTGTTGTGGTACTTGTTATAGTCAGCCCTATATCGCGAAGAAGTATCCGCAATGACAGTGGAGAATAATGATTCGCAAAGTAAGCTGAAATGACGCGACCTTGTTCATTACATATGGGGCACGGAGATTGGTTGGTTATTGATATTACGACACATCGACCGTTGAGTCATGTAGCATCGCCAATCTCTCACGCCGATTGGTCGAGGGCGAAGAGTAGCGACAGGTGAAATTCGAACCAGCAGCCTTTCGATTGTGAGACGAGCGACTTACCCCTAGGCTATTCGTCCCCGGGGCACAGAGGTGAAAGATATTCAATGGACCAGCGCACATCACGCACACTTCAAAGTGGAGGTCGGTGAGGTCGACTGACAAGATAGTCGTGTGTGGAGACGGTGCAGCCTAGCTGCAAACGGGCAAGGACCATTTATTGTGTGTTTGTGCACTGGCGCAATGATGGCCATTCGGATACTATTGTTCTAATGTAGTGTAAGTGTGAGGTGCTGTGTCTCCAGCATCCATAGATACGCTTTTTATAATCAATTGTTTTCCATGGGCAGCAGATCACCGGAGAGGGGACCGCGAGACAGGGGGTGGGTGGGAGGTCAATGGCTCGACGGGGGAGCCCATCCACTCACTCGTTACCGGGTATGCCAAGCTGCAAGTGCAAGCTATAAGATTATAAGATTATAGGATGATATGCTTGAGATGCATACAATTGTTCAAAGGTTAGGTCAGGTCAATCTGAATGATGCTTTTCTCCTAAGAGCATCACATGGGAGTCATCAATTCAGGTTGAACAAGTCAAGGTGTAGGACAATTAAGCGACAACAGGCTTTCAGTCGAAGTGTAGATTGCCAATGTAATAGGCTGCCTGCTGATGTGGGGAGAACATAATTGAATGTTTTAAAAATATGGTGGATAATATTTTCAGGTGGGAGGGTCCAGCTTTTGAGTTATAATTGGTGGTGGATGGGTGATAACTATTCTAGTTGGTGTACACTTGCAGGCCTCTTTAAGCAGGTATGGCTGGAATTGAGAAAAAATTGATGGGACACTCGATCCACTTGTGTGGTGCGCGAGATAGAGGGAATATGGCTAGATAAGTATTGGTAGGTGTGTAGGACGCAAGTGGATTTTGTTTGTTTGTTGGGGAGGGGACTTTAGAATGTAGTTTTGGTTGTTGCGCTCAGTATCTTTTCCTTCAGGCGTTTGGTGGATCTTCCCTTTACCGGCTCACCTCAGATTGGACACTGCGGCTCCTATTAACCCGTCCCGTCTCGGGGGAGGGTGTCTTCAACCCGCCCTCAGGTTTTTCGCGGATAGCGGACAAACGGCGCGCGGCAGCGCGCCCAAATTTGGGATACCTTTTCCAACATCAATTTGACATGTTAATTCAAAATTTTTAGGTCAGGTTATCTAGGGTCAACGAGTTAGTCAAGGTCAAGTGAGGTCACCTCCAAAAAAGTTAAACCAGTCGTCACGATTTAACGGATAAAGATGTTTTAATGAAATTTTCAGTGTTTGCTTATCTTCTGAGATGCAACAAAACGTACGAGTTGATTTTTCATTCTTTTTTCGTTTTTTTTACTACATATAAATTTTGCGTAGTTGCCAAATTGCAGTTCAAATAGAGGATTCTGGCTAAAGTAAGCATTTTTTATTAGGGCAAGTTGACTTCCAACAACTTTTATCGGCCTGCTCTACCCATCGGAACAGGAAAATTAAAGAAAATTTGAAAACTCAAAATTTTGATATTTCCAAAAAATAACATTTTTATTTTGGGGGGGCAAAAACAATTATAGCCCTGGTCGATTTCGCTATCCTATTCTCATTCCAAATACATTTTGTTTTTCATATATACCACAAAATGAAATCCCCAGAGTAAAAACATAATGTAAGTCGTGAAAAGTCGTGAAAATCTAGCCCCCTGGTGACGTCACTTTTGGGGGGAAGTTATTTTGGAGTGTGGAACCTGACCCTACTCGTCGAGCGCTTTCCGATGACACTGCTTTCGTTTTCGTGCGATGCTCAATTTGGATTTTAGAGGGGGGTCTTCAACCGCCCTCCCCCCCGAGACGTGGTGCGAAGATTTGACCGGAAAGACGGCGCGGGTTAAGTTTCAACACTTTGACTTTATGACTGTATGAAGTGAGCGTGGTTGTCATAGTAGGGCTGTCAGATAGCGTGGAGAGTGGGATGGGTGGTGTTGCGCATGCGGGGCCGTCAATGGATGAGTATGAGCGTTAGTGCAGATGATGGTGAGTGTGGTGACGTTGTGTTCAATGATCTGTTGCAGGCTGGTTAGGATGGCAAGTAACTCTGGCATGTAGATCGAATGGTGTGCTGTTAGTTTTGTTTGGCCGGTGTTTAGCCCACTGCACCAGGCGGCCCCATACACTCGTTGGTATTGGACCCGTCAGTGCAAAAATATGTGTACTGTGGACGGGCCTATTATTATTCAGATAATTTGAGTTAGGTTTCGATGGAGGAGAGTAGGGTTTACATCGAAAGAGATACTCGAGCTAGAGTGTTTCATATGCCAGAATTGAAACAAGTTGGAATTTTTCCACGGGATTACATCCGGGAAATTCAGTGCCAGCATCATGGGCCTAGTCTAGGTGAATGGCGATGGTGAAATTTTATGTTGTGGGTATGCTGAACGGAGATGGATAATGCAAGAGTGTCGGAATGATTGTGCTGTTTTGCAGTCTTAAAGTTGTACCTAACGAATTGAAGCGTTCTGCGGTGTTGGAGATTGGTTGGAGGTTGGCCTCAGCTCAGAGACTGGTGATGGATGTGGTAAAGAGTGTTCCGGTGATGAGGCGTAGTGCGTGGCTTTGTATGCGTTCAAGTGATGTGCTGTGTGAGGAGGATATATGCTCGAAGATAAACACACTGTATACCAGGTTTGAGCGTGCCAGATAAATGCATATTTTGTTTGAAGTGGCCCTGACTGCACCCCAGTCTCCCTAGAAGATACAACGCAGGAGATGTAGTCGCTTAGTGCAGTGCTGTTTAATGTCAGTATGATGTTGGCCGAAATAGAATCCTTTGTCTAGGACGATGCCAAGATATGTCAAGGTGGTTTGATGGGGGGTATTTTGGTCACGACAGCCTAGCGGTGGGATGGATCGAATATACGTAGCAAACCAAGAGAAGAGCATTGTGACGGGGTTTGTCTGGGAATCTGGAGCACCAAGAATCAATGCGAGCAATAGAAAGCTGCATGAAGTGATGTTTTTCTGCCGATGGGTGTGTGCGCCAAATAGCGAAATTGGAGGCGTAAACACAATATTTTAGGCAGGGGCAATGCGATGAAGTTGGTCTTGAGCGTCATTGATCATGCTGAGAAAGAGAGTGGGGGATAAAACACTGCCTTGTGGGACGCCTTGATCGAGACTGTGAGGGCCGGGATTGGATGTTGTCGCAGTGGAGAGTGAGTGATCGGTTTTCAAGAAAGTGCATGATAAAGGTGGTCATTCTGCCATTCGGCATAATTTGATTCGAAGAGCTGTGATGCGATTCACCACATTTGTTTTTGTCAGCGATACTCGCTATATCGCGACAACTTGGTCTATAATTGCACCAACAAAATTTTAATCGGATGGAGTTTCGGTACCATTGACTGTTGTTTCCACATACCACATATTGTTCCACCATTGCTTACTTTACGTTACTTACCATTGCTTGACATTTGTGAATGATTACGAAATAAAACGTATTGAACATTTCTTGGTCTTATCTTATCTTTCGTCGCAGTGATGCACAGCATTTACACGAATCTACTGGGCACCTTTCCTCATTATTCCAAGAAATGATATTTAGGATAAAACGCTTCCACCATCCGCTCCTCGGCTTCCGTTTTGTTTGACGTTCTATAAGTTCCAAATGTTTTTTTGCCGTGCTGACCAGCTTTCAGCCTTACATTACCCCCTAGCAATTTATGATGCTCACTTCGCCCTAATCGGGAAAGGCATGATCATGTATCAGGAAAATGTTGCCCGATCCGTGAGGGCCACTTCCACCTCTTAATCGGGACAGGCATGATCATGTACCAGGAAAATTTGGGCCGATCCGTGCGGGCAATCTGGGCCGAACCTTCAATATCGAGTAGAGGCACAGCCACCCCGTCCCCTAGCAGCCATGGGCATGTACCAAACAAATGTGGTATGGATCTATGAGCGCCATTTAACACGCGTCCTGGAGGGGGGCGAAATCCGTCCACCCCTCCGGTTTTTCGTAGATAACTGCCGATTTTACCGGCCGATATACGCCATTGTTTGGGTACCTGCTTAGAACTGAACGGCACGTTGCTTAAAGAAAGAAAAACGTAAATCGACTGAACCTTCTTCGAGTTAGGGGTCGGTAAAGTCAAAAAAATTATCAGCGCCAGACCACAAATATCGGCGCTGATTCGCTTCCCATATATTAGCAAAAAGGAATGTTCTTGGCAACACTAGCGACTTGTTTGATGTATATTGTTATGGTACATTGTTTTAAAGTTATGTCAGGTCACCGAGGCCAAGTCAGGTCAAGTTTATGACAGGTTAACACACGCCCTGGAGGGGTGGAGGGCGAAATCCACCCACCCCTCCGATTTTTCGTACACGACTCCATATTGTACCGGCCGATATACGCCATTTTTCCGTACCTGCTTAGAAATGACCGGCACATTGGGTAAAGCAAGAAAAATGAAAATCGGCCGACAAGTTTGTATGTTATGGTCCGTTAAAGTTTCAAAAAATCGCAACGCCAGATCAGAGAAATCAGCGCTGATACGCTTTCCGTAGATTGGCAAAAGGGAAGTGTTCTTGACAACACTAAGCGACTTGTTTGATGCACATTGTTATGCTATATAATTTAAAAGTCATGTTAGGTCGCCGAGGTCATCATGACAGGCTAATGGAACCAAACTTGGTCGACTGGAATGTTGTCATAAATGGAAATGACTGTCATGCAATTGTCACTTTGCATGTTACTCCCTGCACATCCGGAAATCTACTGTTTGTCATTGTGTGCCTAAGCGTTTCTATACTTCATTCATGTATTTCACTCCTTTCTTTGCGAATCCGGTTGTAAGAGCCGCCCAACGGAGCAGTCAGATGGGCAGCCCGGTTCCGGTAACTGGAGCAGGTAATGACCTGATAAAGTGCTCCTATATAGGTGACCTGAAGTTAAATGGCGGATCTGGCATACATATTGCATCATTAGTAATGTACAGAGCATCATTAATGACAATTTTGGAGAATTTAAACACAATCACAGCGAACCATAACAATGACAAGCCAAGCCACGCAAAACCAGAAAATTTTGTTATTTTTGACCTCATTTGACCTTGAAGATATAGACCTAAGGTCACGAAATTTGCACACAATAGAGTTAACTGTCGTGCCCATCCACCCTGCGTTTCGTTGCTTTCGTTTCGTTGCTCTAGCCTTAATGGGAGCCGAGATCTTAGGGGGGGGGAATCCACCCCCCCTCCAATGCGCGCAAGTTTCAGAGGCCATCCAAGGCGCGTGTTAAACCGGATCGCTAGTTTTCCATGTCCAGAGGTGCAGCCAAGTCTCCCTCTCCCTTAGCAGACAAAAATGTACCAGATGAAAGAATAGTTTGAGATTTGCTCACTTCGAACCAAATGTTGTCCGTGCGTGAAGCGCGCCGGACGCGTTCTGTGTTTCATGACACTTTTTGGTCGCCCCTTCATCCCCCCCCATTGGAAAACCCTGACTACGCCGCTGTCACTATCTATCTCTTCTTGATATTACAAAATTAATGATATCGCCATTTTGCTTCTACGATTGTTTTTCCCAGCAGCTTTGGAAATAGGCGCCATTGCTCTTAAGACCCATCCAAGTAAACAATACGTTGCTGAGTCTACCACTTTTCCACCAGAAAGCCCATTATCCGTGTGATGTACGTATTATTTTTCTCCTCGGATAGTGGTAAGTTCACAATTCATAGACTATTGAGCGGTATGGAACTCCCTAATACGATCACACAAATGTCATTCAGCTCCTGTGGTGAGATGTTGAGAACAATGATTCGAAAGCTCATTGCGTGAAAAGAACTCGGGAGCACTTAAGAGCCATTCTTCGTTGTATTAAACGATTCGAAAGCTTCTTGTTTCAAAAGGAATGGATGTGGTACGGAGACTTGAATTTGCATTAAACAGTTACTTTGACTGCACTTTCTCATCATCGATAAAAAAATTTTTAAATTATATATGTATAATATATATATTTTATTATTATTAATATATATATATATATTATATATATATATATAAAAAAGAACATATATATATATATATATATATATATACATATATATATATATATATATATATATATATATATATATATATATATATATATATATATATATATATATATATATGTACATTAGGGTGGCCAAGAAAGGCGAACTTTCCAATTAATTTCCTCCCTATCTTTCTTTCTTTTCCTCTTCCTGATAACAAAATGACGTTTTTCAGCATCATTGTGCAATATTTAGTGGTGGCTCAATGTCTCTGAAGTTTCCGCTAGTCTGTTTCTGAGTGTCATACCATATGTCTTGATTCTCAAATGTTGAGGGGAGCAGAGTCCTGACGTCGAGCATTTTCTTTCTCTTCACTTATGTCAAAAACCCTTGGCTTTTATCTACTTAGCTCCGAGGACGCCACCCGGGGAAACAAACTCCCCTCCTCCGGCCAAGTGTTCAGCGTTTTCCTTCATCACCTGAATGGCCTGAAGAAGAATCAGGGACGACATACACGGACGCAGAGAACCAACGAGGAGAGGTTCATGACGGACAAGGGCAAACTGTTCGATGTGGCTCGTGTAGACGTCTTCAAACTCTTCAAGAACTCGGAGAACCTAGACTTTCTCTTCCCCCAGCGGGACCTCGGGCGAAGGAAGTTAATGGGGTCGGTGGACCTTGTGTTGGCGCGGTAGGAGGAAGCAGTTCAGAAGAAGAAGGAGGCGGAAGCAAGGATACTTGAGGGGACGCAGATGGAGCAAGATGGCTCCCTACATCCTGACAGAGGTGGCCAAAAGTTTAGTCCATGATTCCGCGAAGTTGAACATCAGCCGATCCTCTGTGTAACGTTACCGTGAGCAGTATCGTGGTGTTGATAAGTGGACTACTTCAAGGAAGGATTCAGGGAGACTGGGGAACCGTGTGTCATTCACTGGGACGGGAAGCTCCTCCCTTCCCTCCTGGTTTCCGGAGAGAGTGTGGACAGACTCCCCGTGCTAATCACGTCCGTTGCCAGCGGTGACTTGCCAGTGAAGTGATTGGATGCCAAATTGAAGATAATATATAGACTAAAGCATTCTTTCTTGTTCCATTCAAACATCATCCTTGATATTTCGCTCTCGCACACATGCATGTACGAGCGTGTGTGCAACCAGTCCAAGGACAGAGGCTTGGACTGGTCTGTTTGAAAACTAAGGATGGCTAGGGTCACCTCTGGAAGGATGTTTTTGCTTGGTAGCAAAGTGATCCCAGCTCAGATAACAACATTAATGCAGTAGAGCGATCATGACAAACGATTGCAACTCATGTTGACAATGTCTACATGGTGGCGGGCTGAAGCTGGGTCATAGTGGCGCAATAGGGAGCACGCGCCGGTCGGTGTCATATCGCGCCAAGGTCTAACGCGTAGGCCGACAGGCAAATAAACAAATTCGTGAATAATCAGTTCCGTCATGAATAAGCGGTAGCCGGAGAAATGTACATAAAGGAAATTTACGTATGGCAGATATATGCGCAATACGTGCATATGCACCATAGTTGTACCCATTCGCAAATGTACGTAAGCGAAAATGTGCGTATGCGCAAAAGTACGTATGTGCAAATGTACTTAGGAGCAAATGTACGTGGGGCATCTGTACCTAACTAAATGTGCTTGAACGCAAAGGCATGTACGCCTAAATATACGTACATTGGATCATACGTACATTTGCTCTTGCATTCTTTTACGTTTAGGTACTGTTGCGCTTACGTACATTTACGCTTAAGTACTTTTTCCCTTATGTACATTTTCTCTTACGTACTTTTGCTCTTACGTACTTTTGCGAATTCGTACATTTGCGCATACGTACATTTGAGCATACATACTTTTGCGCATAAGTACATTTGCATTTCGTACTCTTGCGCTTACGTACATCTGCGCTTCGTACTTTTGCGCATACTTCCATTTGCGCGTACGTACATTTGAGCATACATACATTTGCGCATACGCACTTTTGCGCATATGTACATTTGCGTTTACACACTTTTGCGCTTAGGTACATTTGCGCTTACGTACTTTTGCGCATACATATATTTGCGCTTACGTACATTTGCGTATATGTACATTTGCGCATGTGTACATTTGCGCTTACGTACTTTGGCGCATACGTATATTTACGTATACGTACATTTGCCATACGTACATTTGCGCTTACGTACATAAGCCATACGTACACCTGCGCTTACGTACATTTGCTTACGTACATCTGCCACACGTACATTTGTCCTTATGCATATTTATCCTAGAATCGAATACACAGTTCCGCGCAGCGGGCGCCGATAATTGTCGGTGGAGTGAAGAACAAGTTGTGGCGTATCGGAACATGATACACAGGATGTAGCACAACATGGGACGGCATGGCTAACCACTACAAGGTCCACAAGGTCCACCCCAAGGCAATGGAGTCCAGCAGCCTCCCCAGGGCCCGAAATTTGTGTTCTTTAAAGTCAAAACTGTGCGTTAGCGTATTCTCTACATTCTGACATTCGGCTTGTAGTTCACCTGGCATGCTGGCAGAGAGCTTTACGGATTGCTACAATACGACCAACTACAGCTGGATGACTATTTGTAAAGAAATGCCTTAGTTTCATCAGCTTTTAACCTATTCTGAGAGTACCTGAAGCCCGAGTGATGATCTCGGGCCCGGCATTTCATTAGGCCAGCTAACAATGCGCAGTTCAATGTTCGAAGGTTTATGCACAGTGAACATGGGCTTGTCTGCCATGCAGGGACGCAGTGATAATCTCAGCAGTTCGATGATCTGTACATGCAGCTGAGCATGCGGTACAGTTGTACATGCAGCTGCAAATGCTGGACAGCTGTGCATGCAGCTATACATGCTGGACAACTGTGCATGTAGCTGTGCATGCGGGGCAACTGTTCATGTAGCTGTACATGCTGGACAGCTGTTCATGGATTGTCTCCACATATCCTGCTTTACGCATAGGCAAGCATATGCACTCATATGCCACTACACTGCCTGTATCATTTGCACCGGGGTTTCTGAATGTGGTTCAAACTGACTGCTAAGCGTGAAAACTGATCAGGTTAATGCCTGTAGCATATCAGTCATTCAGGTGGAGCACTGGTCTGTTCGTTTGGCGTGGGAACCGTGTCGCTTCATGCTTGACCAAGAACGTTTGCTTCCATTCCGGTGTATTTGTATTCATGCACTCTTGCAGCCCGACAACAAGACCGAAATGTACACCGCACGAAATATCCACCGATCATGTAAGTCAATCCACTTAATGAGCTTCACAGCAACAGCTCCATGTATTAATAACACGAAGTTTACGTTAGCATAGAGAACAGCCCTGATAATTCCACTGCAGTTAAGAAAATATATCACTTCGAGAAGCAGATAATTACATCACAGTCGGCGACGAAGCGACAGTGAGCGACAGTGGGCGACAGTGAGCGACAGTGGGCGACAGTGAGCGACAGTGGGGCGACAGTGGCGACAGTGGGCGACAGCGGGCGACAGCGGGCGACAACGGGCAGCAGTGGGCGACAGTGGGCGATAGTGGGCGACAATGGGCGATAGTGGGCTACAGTGGGAGACGAACAGTATCACGACGGAACTGATATCTCACTTTGACACCGGCCGGCCGGGGCCCGCAACATAGCCAGTGCCAGCATATCTTGATCTTGTTCAAGAGTTGACACATGCAGCGTGGGGTAGCATCAGCTGAGTTGGCTCGAGAGGAGAAGGTGGTGGCAGGGCGGGGTAACATCGGCTGAGTCGGCTCGGGAAGAGAAGGAGGAGGCAGCGCGGGGTAACATGAGCCAAGTTGGCTCGGGAGGAGAAGGAAGTGGCAGCGCCGGCTGTTCGGGGACCTGCTGCTTCTTACTACACAGCTGGAACGGCGGCGAGGCGATGGTGGTGGTTGGGGTGGGGGGGGCATGTTCAGGTCTGCACCAAGCACTCGGCAATTGACAGAAATAAGTTGGCGCTGGCCAGGCATGCGGGAATGAAGGGTCAAGACACATTTCCAAGGGATAAAGTATTACAGCTGTTGGAAGGGTCTGGCGTGTCTGAATGGCATATTATGGCATGACTAAATCTGACCATGAATTGCAATTTTGTTGGACGTTCATTTTTAGTGATTGTGCGCTTACAAAGTCACTTTTGCAATATGATTGGCAAAGTATACAAATCAAACAAATTTCCCTACCCCAACTAGGGCATTTTGTTCAATGACATGGGAGAAACAGATTTCAACGGGATTAGGTTCGATGCTCGATTTACATATTTGGTGCGGATAATCCATTCACCGCTGATAAACTTGAACACAAGTGACAACAATGAAAGTATTGTCTATGACGCATGACGCAAAAAAACATGCCCACACCAGGAAACTTCTCAAGCTGCCTCGAGTTTTTACAGCAACAATGGGAAAGCCTTCCTCTATGGGTTTAATCAAACCCAGTCTTGTTACTAGGTATCCGAACGGAGAAAATTCGATGCATCGGGCGAACCTCTAGTTTTCCTCCCGATAACAATTAGCGTCTCGCAACATCAAAATGCTTTGAAATCGCTCAATTGAGAAACCAAACATAAAATGTACCGACTGACATTCTGTCGGTACAAAGTCCGCGTGTTGTCTACCTGGCCGCGTCCGCCGGCCCGGCCGACGCTCGACCACCATCCTCGGCACGCTGCCCGCCCAGCCGAAGTCGCAGCGGAACCGCAGGGGGCGTCTCTCCCACCTGGTTATCCTGCCGCGTGCGCTGGTCGGGTGGGCTGGAATCGCCGTAGAGCGCCACCACCGGGTCCACGTCCACATCCACCTGCTCCACGTGGATGGTGGGCAGGTGGGGCGGCCGGCACGGCTGCGGCCGGCCGGCCGGCGCCGGCGCCGCCTCCGACGGCAGGCTGGGGCGACGGGCCGTCGACGTCGACGGCGGCGGCGGCGGCGACTGGCGGCCCAGCAGGCGGCGGAACTTGGAGCGGAACCAGCCGGACGAGCTGACCGACGGCTGCAGGTCGGGCTCGCTGCTGACGCGCTTCAGCAGCATTCCGGCAGAGGCGCTGCTGTCGTGTGCCAGGAGATGTGCCTCCACCAGTCTGGCGCAGGCGTGCCGGCCACAGAACGAGGCCCACTCCAGACACGCCATGTTCCGGCTCGGATCACGCGCCAGCGGGTCAGCGCCTGCAGCGACAGTCACGGGTCACGTGGGCTCTAGCGGTCAGGTGAAAACGGTCAGGTCGGGCCGTAGCAAGGACCGGGACGACAGGAGTACTTCTCGATAGAAGGTCAGGCCCGGCAATGGCAAGGACCGGGATGACAGGAGCACTTATCAATGGAAGGTCGGGTCGGGCCATAGCAAGGACTGGGACGACAGGAGTACTTCTCGATAGAAGGTCAGGTCCGGCAATGGCAAGGACCGGGATGACAGGAGCACTTATCAATGGAAGGTCGGGTCGGGCCATAGCAAGGACTGGGACGACAGGAGTACTTCCCGATAGAAGGTCAGGTCCGGCAATGGCAAGGACCGGGATGACAGGAGCACTTATCAATGGAAGGTCGGGTCGGGCCTACAGCAGAGACTGGGACGACAGGAGTACTTCCCGATAGAAGGTCAGGTCCGGCAATGGCAAGGACCGGGATGACAGGAGCACTTATCAATGGAAGGTCGGGTCGGGCCATAGCAAGGACTGGGACGACAGGAGTACTTCTCGATAGAAGGTCAGGCCCGGCAATGGCAAGGACCGGGATGACAGGAGCACTTATCAATGGAAGGTCGGGTCGGGCCATAGCAAGGACTGGGACGACAGAAGCACTTCCCGATGGAAGGTCAGGTCCGGCAATGGCAAGGACCGGGATGACAGGAGCACTTATCAATGGAAGGTCGGGTCGGGCCATAGCAAGGACTGGGACGACAGGAGTACTTCCCGATAGAAGGTCAGGTCCGGCAATGGCAAGGACCGGGATGACAGGAGCACTTATCAATGGAAGGTCGGGTCGGGCCTACAGCAGAGACTGGGACGATAGGAGCGCTTATCGATGGAAGCACTTGTTTGTAAACCGCATGCTTAACATTTGCCTGCACTGCAAACATCCCTGTCTTGGAACACACCCTCGAGCCGACGAGGAACCTTTACCATTTACATTCTGGCAACTACGATGACCTCGCTAACCGAAAAACAATGGATTATGCTCTTAAATACACACTTATGACCGTCACTTTATATGCCATCCAAGTTGGTGGCACATCCGAAGCATTTCTCACCGTGCTCCAGAAGCAGTTTTGCACACTTGCTTTTTCCCTGGACGCAAGCTTTGATCAGCGGAGTAATTCCTTGGCGGTTCTTGGCGTCTACCTCGATGTCGACATAGTTCTCTAGAAGTGCCGTAACAACTGCTGCATGGCCTGCAACATCCGAGAACAAAGCACAGGCGTCGTCAATTAGACACCGGTGGTATTCAGTCTGCTACCAAATTACGTTCTAAGAACGGCCTCAAATGGACGGTCACCGGGAGCATAGACTATGCCGTTTCACAACTATGGTATACTGCGCGGCTTCACCTATTAGGCATTACACTGCAACCTAC
Organism: Imbricaverruca yamaguchii; assembly: GCA_034440575.1. NCBI lineage: Eukaryota > Metazoa > Arthropoda > Thecostraca > Neoverrucidae > Imbricaverruca > Imbricaverruca yamaguchii. The sequence continues at coordinate 255,508 of JAOTOL010001446.1, forward strand.
CAGAATTACCACGGGTCCCTGCTCGAGGGCACCAGAATTACCACGGGTTCCTGCTCGTGGGCACCAGAATTACTACGGGTCCCTGTTCGAAGGCAGGAAGTCGAGTCAGCGGTAGTCATGTGTCCTGGACCATGTGCCCTGCAGCCATGAAGTCGGATATACGGCTCTACACTGTCCTGTCTGCCACGCCTCAGACAGGCACACAACACTGGCAGTTAATTGCGCAGACCACCGCTGAACCCCTGTCGATAAGGAACAGTCGACTACTTTGTATTTCTGACTTCTGGAACTGAAAATGCGCTAAGAAGGCTGGAATGAACACGGTTGCAAGGGGTGTAGCGGAATAAGAGGAGAGGTTTATGTTCTCAATTAATGAATTCATTTTCCTACCATATTTCCGATTCAATTTTTGGGGCATATGCTTCATAAACTCAGACTGGCAATCTAATGCAATGTTGGAATAAGTTGCCTATGCTTGATTCACAAACGTAGGTTGCTCTGTTGCCTTGGTGCATTGCATGGGGTATGTTATATTGTTTTATTTTTATCTGTCGTATAACACACAATATATTCATATTCCTGTCCAGATAAGAAGCTTTTACAAGGACGCCCTAGCTCATTTCATATTCAGACTTGTTTAATTCATGTCATTTATCACGAAATATTATCGGCTCACCCTTCATTATTTGCATGAATGAAACATCACTGCATTATTAGAAGGTGGAGCAGCATTTAAGCAATATTCCTTATCTTCCGACTGTAGCAAGGGCAGTATAGCTAATATCCACGGGGCCAGCATGATGCACTTTCTAGAATCAGTATTGCTGAAGTTCCCTGGTCCAGATGAAAGCGTCCATGTGTAAATGAGTGCGATCGACCTTCTGGAATCTTATTTTGAACCTAGTGTCCAATAGTAAATGGTGTCGAAGCGCAGAATATGTAAATGTATTGCCCTTTTCTGCAACAGATTGGAACAATATATTTAGGAACCTGAACATAATGCATCGGAATTCCCGGGAATGCCTATCTTGCCTATCTTAAGAGCGGCTGAGGGCGAAGCGTGATAAGACTGGTTGGGTGGAAAAAATCCAGGATTTTTTTTACTGGCCCCAGGCCTCACCATTCATCTTAGAAGAGTTCTACGATGGACATGCTTTTTTTTTTTTTTTATATATATATATATATATATATATATACACATATGTATAAATATATGTGTATACATATATATGTATATACGTACGTATATATGTACATATATATGTATATACACATATACATATATGCATATATATATATATATATATATATATATATATATATATATATATATTTATATATGTATATATATATGCATACGCAAGACCAACGGATTCATGGGGCCAACCGTCCATCCGCAATAGTGACGTTGAAGTATGACGTCACAAGGCAACGGCGTTAGATTAATGACTTTTATCTCCGGAACCATAGCGCACATTGAAAATCTGAAAGGAACAGTCAGTATGATATTTGGTGCTCATTGTTATGAGCATTTGAAACAGTTCGTGCTGAAAAAAAAACAATTAATAATATAATCCATACTTCCCGAACAGTTTAGTGCCTCGATTTTCTTCAAACTGCGGTATTTGTATTCCACGACCCTCCTTGCCCCTGTGGTGGTCACATTATCTTGGGTTTCGAAGTGCAGCACCACCGACCCGTCTGTCTGACCGGACTGACGGCAGGACGTGGCGATTCCTGGCTGATGCAGCGGCCCCCTTGGCCCAGCGTCGCTGTCATCGGCTGCCTGTGATGGTTGGCTGGTGCCAATCACGCCCTGGCTGTGATGGTTGGCTGGTGCCAATCACGCCCTGACTGTGATGTTTGGCTGGTGCCAATCACACCCTGACTGATGCAGCGGCCCCCGTGGCCCAGCGCCGCCGTCATTGGCTGCCTGTGATGGTTGGCTGGTGCCAATCACACCCTGGCTGATGCCCCTTCCACGAGCTTCCCCTCTGGCTATTGGTGCCGATCTGTGCCCGCAGGTCGTGGGTGAGCATTGGTTACCTTCGGGAACGACAGAGGATCAACTAAGGCCTTAACTTGTGTTATGTCGCTTCCGGTTGTCCGTGAGTCTTCATATCCGTCCCGTAGAAGACTGGGAGTACTCGAAACATAGGCGCAGGATGTCCCTTGCAGTTTAGGGGTGCATCGATTGAATTGGCCATGCAGCTACAGGATGTTCCAGAAAACACAGTAGACACATGCTCAGTCCAGCTTCGCCAACTCATTACATCGACTTCCGCAAGCAATGCACATAATTTCGAGCAGTACCTCAGCGGCAGAAACGCGCCTCCTGAAATCATATACTGAGATATACATAGCATGTATCACCATCATCGTCATCACTTGTTTTCCACTCGCGTGCCTCGCGTGAACGCACATCACACAAGTTGTATCACAGTGTTTAACAGCCCAGTAAGTGACATGAATTAATATGGAAGTCGGTATAAAATTGGAGAAGTGTTCGTGCTTTGATTAATCTATGCCCTTTCATTTGAGAAACAAACTCGGCCCGCACAAATTGGTTGCCTATTGTTTCAGAGAATTCGCGAGCGAATGATATTGAAGTCAATTAAACTTTGACTGACTACAATTTTTCGCAATGTCAGTTACACTGAATTTCACGTGATCGACTTTGGGCGAAACCTTCCAGAGCGACTTTGGTTCTGGGAAGTGTTTTCTACCATGGTCTGGACAGGTATTCTTCCTGCTACCGATGCTGCTATAAAATATGCAAAATATGATACAAATCCTCGTCAATGTTCGGATGATTCAGTGTTTCCTCACGTGGAGAATGATATTTCAATCGAATTGGGCCGGTGATATTTCAATCGAAATTAATATAAATTGTTAAATTCCTGAGGGTAAGCTAATTGAATAAACGCTTGGACTAATTAAATACAAGTTAATTAAATAAAAAAGTAAACGCTTGAAGTAATATTTTAGTTGCACATACATCTGAATATCTTCCTTACCATACAATGAACAAAATATGCAATAATATGCAAATTTTCACCATGCAATATATCTAACTAACTTAGGTCCTTGAGTTTCTTAATGAAACAGTGTAATTTTTCTAGCAATAAATCAAGTTGTCAATAAATTTGAAGCAATGTAGTTAGTGTGAAACTTCTAAATGTTACAACTGTAGGTCAAGGAAAGGCTTGATTAGGATAGTAAACCTTGCCTCCCCTTTCGCTACACCACCTTTAACCATCCTCTTTTAAGCCTTCAAAGCGCATTCTGTGTTGCCGAAGTCCAAAATCAAGTGTTCAATTGTTTCTTGTCAACAGGCGTTCAGTTCTAACCCACTAAATGAGCCTGAGCCGCCGATGGTCCCAGCACTAACGTCCGGCACACACGGACCTGCCTGAGCCGCCGATGGTCCCAGCACTAACGTCCGGCACACACGGACCTACCTGAGCCGCCGATGGTCCCAGCACTAACATCCGGCACACACGGACCTACCTGAGCCGCCGATGGTCCCAGCACTAACGTCTGGCACACACGGACCTACCTGAGCCGCCGATGGTCCCAGCACTAACGTCCGGCACACACGGACCTGCCTGAGCCGCCGATGGTCCCAGCACTAACGTCCGGCACACACGGACCTGCCTGAGCCGCCGATGGTCCCAGCACTAACGTCTGGCACACACGGACCTACCTGAGCCGCCGATGGTCCCAGCACTAACGTCTGGCACACACGGACCTACCTGAGCCCCCGATGGTCCCAGCACTAACATCCGGCACACACGGACCTGCCTGAGCCGCCGATGGTCCCAGCACTAACGTCCGGCACACACGGACCTACCTGAGCCGCCGATGGTCCCAGCACTAACGTCCGGCACACACGGACCTACCTGAGCCGCCGATGGTCCCAGCACTAACGTCTGGCACACACGGACCTACCTGAGCTCCCGATGGCCCCAGCACTAACATCCGGCACACACGGACCTACCTGAGCCGCCGATGGTCCCAGCACTAACGTCCTGGCACACACGGACCTACCTGAGCCGCCGATGGTCCCAGCACTAACGTCCGGCACACGGACCTACCTGAGCCGCCGATGGTCCCAGCACTAACGTCTGGCACACACGGACCTACCTGAGCTCCCGATGGCCCCAGCACTAACGTCCGGCACACACGGACCTGCCTGAGCCGCCGATGGTCCCAGCACTAACGTCCGGCACACACGGACCTACCTGAGCCGCCGATGGTCCCAGCACTAACGTCCGGCACACACGGACCTACCTGAGCCGCCGATGGTCCCAGCACTAACGTCTGGCACACACGGACCTACCTGAGCCGCCGATGGTCCCAGCACTAACGTCCGGCACACACGGACCTGCCTGAGCCGCCGATGGTCCCAGCACTAACGTCTGGCACACACGGACCTACCTGAGCCGCCGATGGTCCCAGCACTAACGTCCGGCACACACGGACCTGCCTGAGCCGCCGATGGTCCCAGCACTAACGGGAACACGGACCTACCTGAGCTCCCGATGGCCCCAGCACTAACGTCCGGCACACACGGACCTACCTGAGCCGCCGATGGTCCCAGCACTAACGTCCGGCACACACGGACCTGCCTGAGCCGCCGATGGTCCCAGCACTAACGTCTGGGATACACGGACCTACCTGAGCCGCCGATGGTCCCAGCACTAACGTCCGGCACACACGGACCTACCTGAGCCGCCGATGGTCCCAGCACTAACATCCGACACACACGGACCTGCCTGAGCCGCCGATGGTCCCAGCACTAACGTCTGGGACACACGGACCTACCTGAGCCGCCGATGGTCCCAGCACTAACGTCCGGCACACACGGACCTGCCTGAGCCGCGTAATGCAGTGGAGTGTTGCCGTCCCTGTCGGGCAAGTTGACGTCCACGTACGGCAGACGGGAGAACTCCTCCACACACCGACCGTTGCCATGGATACACAGATGACTGAGTGGCGTCTGGAAAACCGCCGCAGACGATACACGTGTTAATTTTGCACGTTGCCATGGATGCATCGACCGTTGCCATGGATACACAGATGACTGAGTGGCGTCTGCAGAACCGCCGCAGACGATACACGTGGTAATGGTGTAACCATAGTTTGTTTATTGGGGCTTAGGGGCGCATCGACTGCAGTGGTCATGCAGCACCCATGTGTAACCATAGTTAATCAGTGAGCTGACAAATGGTAACAACCATTCCCCAGACGGACCCACGGCACTCCGCACACAGCTGACCGACCCGTGACACTCCTGACACCTGTTGTCTGACCCGTGACACTCCTAGCCCCATGTTCTGACCTGTGACACTCCCAACAACTACTATCTGACCCGTACCACTCCTGACCACAGGTGTCTGGCCGGTCACAATCCCGACCCCGGATGTCTGACACGTGACACTGCTGACGCAAGTTGCCTGACCCGTGACACCCTTGACAACTGCTGTCTGACCCGCAACACTTCTGACCCCAGCTGCATCACAATACCACTTGCTATCTGACCCGCAACACTTCTGACCCCAGCTGCATCACAGTACCACCTTCTGATTGGTCCGTAACACTTCTGACCCCAGATGTATCACAGTATCACCTGCTGACTGATTCGCACCGCGTGTGCCTGTCCGTCTAGTGTCACGCGTCTGTCGGACAGCATCACCGGCTCATCGCACATCGTGTTCAATCTCCGAGTGGGCGCCGGTTGAGTGCTGGTCTGCTCTAGCTCTTATAAAGCCTGTCTTAGTAGAGGTTCGCGCTCTCGTGTAGGAGGCTTATCAGGGGCTCTTGCTACCGTGAATGAGGCTTCACAGAGGACCGTGCTATCGTGAACGAGGTTTCGCAGAGGACCGTGCTCCTGTAAACAAGGCTTCGCAGAGGACCGTGCTCCTGTGAGCTAGGCTTCGGTTTCGGTTAGTCACTGGAGGCCTCCATAAAATATCGACATTGCGAAGCTCATTTGAATGTCGACTATTTTCTTGCGACGTGCCGGGATTAATACTAAGCTTCTTGAATTGTTGGCATTTGAATTTGTAATAACAAAGGTACATCTGCCGATTCCATCCATCAGTGCCTGCAGCCAGCTGATTTAAGCAGGGAAACTCCATTCTCAAATTCCGAGGAGTTCCAGATGTAAAACAGCAATGGAATATTTTGTCGAATTCAAATTGGAAAACCAAACGCATGGAAATCTTCTAAACTAAAAGCTATATCCGAACATTTTTAGTGCCATTTTTAGCAGAAATGTGAAACAAATTTCTTTTATAATAGTCGAGCCGCTCTCTGGATCCTGTAATGCTCTCAACCCATTTTTGGAACACATATTCGAGCTTATGGAATCCTTCGCAGATGTTTGGCTATTATTACTCCCAAGAATGCCACATCTACAGAACATTCCGAAGCTCATATATGAGTGCGCTTCAAATAGTTCAGTAGAATGGTCTTTATATCATGCGTGATATTTCTTGGTCAAAAATAGATCTCAAGTATTTTGCTTGCATTGTCCGCTGCTAAAAAGTCTGGCAAACCTCAGTGACGAAGGTTTAGTAAGTTGAGTCATTTCAACACGAAAGACTGGCCCATTGGCTGGCCAATGTCAGCACCAGAGTCGCACGATGTCTCTCACCCGGTCACTGTCATTGTCAGCACCAGAGTGACACGGTGTCTCTCACCCGGCCAATGTCAGCACCAGAGTGGCACGGTGTCTCTCACCCGGCCAATGTCAGCGCCAGAGTGGCAGAGTGTCTCTCACCCGGTCACTGTCAGCACCAGAGTGGCACGGTGTCTCTCACCCTGCCAATGTCAGCACCAGAGTGACACAGTGTCTCTCACCCTGCCAATGTCAGCACCAGAGTGACACAGTGTCTCTCACCCGGCCACTGTTATTGTCAGCACCAGAGTGACACGGTGTTTCTCACCCTGCCACTGTTGTCCGTCTGGTTGGTGGTGACACAGGTGGCGATCCGTCTAACCACTGGCATCAGCTCGCGGAACCGGCTCTCGTTCAGCTCCAGACACACGGCCATCAGCTGCTCGTGCACGATACTGGCGCTCATCTGGTCCCTGTAACAGATTCGTCACTAGTCATACTGGCGCTCATATGGTCCCTGTAACAGATCCGTCACAAGTCATACTGGCGCTCATCTGGTCCCTGTAACAGATCCGTCACTGGTCATACTGGTGCTCATCTGGTCCCTGTAACAGATTCGTCACTAGTCATACTGGGAGTCATCTGGTCCCTGTAACAGTGCCGTCACTAGTCATACTGGCGCTCATCTGGTCCCTGTAACACAGCCGTCACAAGTCATACTGGCGCTCATATGGTCCCTGTAACAGATCCGTCACAAGTCATACTGGCGCTCATGTGGTCTCTGTAACACAGCCGTCACAAGTCATACTGGCGCTCATATGGTCCCTGTAACAGATCCGTCACAAGTCATACTGGCGCTCATGTGGTCCCTGTAACACAGCCGTCACAAGTCATACTGGCGCTCATATGGTCCCTGTAACAGATCCGTCACAAGTCATACTGGCGCTCATATGGTCCCTGTAACAGATCCGTCACTAGCCATACTGGGAGTCATCTGGTCCCTGTAACAGATCCGTCACTAGTCATACTGGGAGTCATCTGGTCCCTGTTACAGATCCGTCCACTAGTCATACTGGCGCTCATCTGGTCCCTGTAACAGATCCGTCACTAGCCATACTGGGAGTCGTCTGGTCCCTGTAACAGATCCGTCACTGGTCATACTGGCGCTCATCTGGTCCCTGTAACAGATCCGTCACTAGTCATACTGGTGCTCATCTGGTCCCTGTAACAGATCCGTCACTGGTCATACTGGCGCTCATCTGGTCCCTGTAACAGATCCGTCACTAGTCATACTGGTGCTCATCTGGTCCCTGTAACAGATCCGTCACTGGTCATACTGGTGCTCATCTGGTCCCTGTAACAGATCCGTCACTGGTCATACTGGCGCTCATCTTGTCCCTGTAACAGATCCGTCACTAGTCATACTGGCGCTCATATGGTCCCTGTAACAGATCCGTCACTAGTCATACTGGTGCTCATCTGGTCCCTGTAACAGATCCGTCACTAGTCATACTGGTGCTCATCTGGTCCCTGTAACAGATCCGTCACTAGTCATACTTGTGCTCATCTGGTCCCTGTAACAGATCCGTCACTGGTCATACTGGTGCTCATCTGGTCCCTGTAACAGATCCGTCACTAGCCATACTGGCGCTCATCTGGTCCCTGTAACAGATCCGTCACTGGTCATACTGGTGCTCATCTGGTCCCTGTAACAGATCCGTCACTAGTCATACTGGGAGTCATCTGGTCCCTGTAACAGATCCGTCACTGGTCATACTGGCGCTCATATGGTCCCTGTAACAGATCCGTCACTAGTCATACTGGGAGCCATCTGGTCCCTGTAACAGATCCGTCACTAGCCATACTGGGAGTCATCTGGTCCCTGTAACAGATCCGTCACTAGTCATACTGGGAGTCATCTGGTCCCTGTAACAGATCCGTCACTAGTCATACTGGTGCTCATCTGGTCCCTGTAACAGATCCGTCACTAGTCATACTGGTGCTCATCTGGTCCCTGTAACAGATCCGTCACTAGTCATATTGGCGCTCATCTGGTCCCTGTAACATATCCGTCACTGGTCATACTGGCGCTCATCTGGTCCCTGTAACAGATCCGTCACTGGTCATACTTGGAGTCATCTGGTCCCTGTAACAGATCCGTCACTAGTCATACTGGTGTTCATCTGGTCCCTGTAACAGATCCGTCACTAGTCATACTGGGAGTCATCTGGTCCCTGTAACAGATCCGTCACTAGTCATATTGGCGCTCATCTGGTCCCTGTAACATATCCGTCACTGGTCATACTGGCGCTCATCTGGTCCCTGTAACAGATCCGTCACTGGTCATACTGGCGCTCATCTGGTCCCTGTAACAGATCCGTCACTAGTTATACTGGTGCTCATCTGGTCCCTGTAACAGATCCGTCACTAGTCATACTGGTGCTCATCTGGTCCCTGTAACAGATCCGTCACTAGTCATATTGGCGCTCATCTGGTCCCTGTAACAGATCCGTCACTAGTCATACTGGCGCTCATCTGGTCCCTGTAACAGATCCGTCACTAGTTATACTGGTGCTCATCTGGTCCCTGTAACAGATCCGTCACTAGTCATATTGGCGCTCATCTGGTCCCTGTAACAGATCCGTCACTAGTCATACTGGTGCTCATCTGGTCCCTGTAACAGATCCGTCACTAGTCATACTGGCGCTCATCTGGTCCCTGTAACAGATCCGTCACTGGTCATACTGGGAGTCATCTGGTCCCTGTAACAGATCCGTCACTAGTCATACTGGCGCTCATCTGGTCCCTGTAACAGATCCGTCACTGGTCATACTGGCGCTCATCTGGTCCCTGTAACAGATCCGTCACTTGTCATATTGGCGCTCATCTGGTCCCTGTAACAGATCCGTCACTAGTCATACTGGGAGTCATCTGGTCCCTGGAACAAATCCGTCACTAGTCATACTGGGAGTCGTCTGGTCCCTGTAACAGATCCGTCACTGGTCATACTGGCGCTCATCTGGTCCCTGTAACATATCCGTCACTAGCCATACTGGGAGTCGTCTGGTCCCTGTAACAGATCCGTCACTAGTCATACTGGGAGTCATCTGGTCCCTGTAACAGATCCGTCACTAGCCATACTGGGAGTCATCTGGTCCCTGTAACAGATCCGTCACTAGTCATACTGGCGCTCATCTGGTCCCTGTAACAGATCCGTCACTTGTCATATTGGCGCTCATCTGGTCCCTGTAACAGATCCGTCACTAGTCATACTGGGAGTCATCTGGTCCCTGGAACAAATCCGTCACTAGTCATACTGGGAGTCGTCTGGTCCCTGTAACAGATCCGTCACTGGTCATACTGGCGCTCATCTGGTCCCTGTAACATATCCGTCACTAGCCATACTGGGAGTCGTCTGGTCCCTGTAACATATCCGTCACTAGCCATACTGGGAGTCGTCTGGTCCCTGTAACAGATCCGTCACTAGTCATACTGGGAGTCATCTGGTCCCTGTAACAGATCCGTCACTAGTCGCATTGTGAGTTATCTGGTTCCTGTAACAGAGCAATCACTCTTCATACTGTGAAACATCAGGTCTTCGTACAGCGATCAATTATTCCTCGAATAGGGTGGAATGTGCCACTTTCTTAACACTGAATCGATATCCCTCCTAACGGGGTATCGACATCCTGCTTCATGATGAGTTGTCGTTAGGCGTGGGCCGCAATGTTAATGCGGACATCAGGGGGAACCCCACTAAATTAAGAAAACAGGTAGGTTCCTTATGCCATTCATGAACTCTGAAACATGCGCCCGCGACAAGCGCGCCCGGATGTTCATTAGGGTGTGCGCGAAGAATATAGTTACAATTTATGAGATGATGTCTCCATAAAATGTTATGCGAATTGCATTTATGAAAGTTAGCTTGCCTTCAGACGCCAATTTAATTGCCATTTACAGTGATATATTGAGCTTATCGTTACTTTGCGTATTGCATTCTGGAACTATTTCCACCATAGACAGCCGGGCGCTGGCGGCGACGCCTTCGGCCCCCGGCCCGTCCCCGACCACCCGCCGCCATTCATAATATGGTGGGGCGCAAGCCATTCCCTGAATGTTAATGGGCCCCAACGCCAAAGATACAGGCAGATTTTCAGATTTGAAACACAAGGCGATATACCTGGCACGAGTTCCGCCACTATTACAGTCGAAGCCGATAGGTTTTCCCGATATTGCCTAAGAATATGACGCTTATGGGCGTTCAATGGAAAGAATGCATCTGCAATCATGAAGTTCTCCTACGTTTGGAGTGGCGGAGCAGATGTTCCTTAGCATTGTTGGAGGGTGGAACTTTTTGTCATGCCACTGCTCGGCGGCTCTACGGCTCCGCTGGGCAGCAATCGTCGGCACTTAACGTGCATCGAGCCATGACGAACCTCAATATTGCCGGAAAGCTTCATGTCAAAAGGCAAAAAGTGACAGGGTTAGATGTCTATGAAGTAGTCGAGTGTGGCATCAGAAGGCAGCTAACGTTATGCCGGTTTCTTAGAGACCATTAGAAATTAATTCGTTTATGTAGAACATCTGATATACAAATATAATGAATACAATACTATAATTCGGGACAGAAATCCTGGATTTGAGTGCAAAAATGACAGGGTTAGATGGGTATAAAAGTAATTGAGGACGGCATCAGAAGGTATCTGATTCTATGACCGTATATTTGAGATCATTGGAAATTATTTCGCTAATGTAGAACATCTGATATACAGTTTAAAGTAATATAATGCAATAGTTCGAGAAATAAATCCTGGAATGGAGTGGAAAAATGAAAGAGTTAGACATCTATAAAGGTAATCGAGTATGGCATCAGAAGGTAGCTGATTTTATGCTGGTTCATTTGAGACCATTGGAAATTAATTCGGTAATGTAGAACATTTGATACACAACTTAAAGGAATACAATATGATAATTTCGGACACAAATTCTGGAAGTGAGTGCAAAAGTGACCGGGTTAAACTTTCATGTAAGTTATTCAAGATGGCATAAAAATGTAGCACGCTGGATTTTCGTTTAGTTAAGAACATTGGAAATTGTCAGCACATCACACAGAAGATGCATGATGCGATTTCATCACAAGATGTTCAGTAGCCACTTGCTGCCATTTCACTTCAAGGGCAAAGTGACAGGGTGAAATGGTTTGATATTGAAATGAACTACACATCATAAGAGAGCTTGTTTCAAGGTTGTTCTAATTTGACGATTGGAAATCACCTGCATCCTCTCTAGAAAGTAAAATATAACATTGATCGGACCCAGCCCACTCTGGTGGTGTTCCTTCACAAACCCACCACCAGAGCCACCGGTGTTATGTACGTTCATGATGCCTAACGTTATGAAATCTTCATATCTAATGTCAAACAGCATTTTGTTGAAAAGTGGCATCCTGATACTCACAATTTCGGATTGCCATGAACAAACATCTCTTTCCACAATTTCAGGTGCGATAAAGAACTTACAATTTCTGTAAGATGGTATAGTGTCCAAGACGAATTTCAGCATCCTACCGTATTCGTTTCGACACACCTAACTAAAGACCATTATTTTAGCACTGCCTCTGTAAGAGGGTCACCTGGTCCTCACAGCATGGTCATCTGGTCCCTGTAATGGAGGCGGTAGTTACCATGAACCCGCATCGTCTTTCTGATCAGATCCTCAAACCGGTATCGGAGGTCCTTTTATAGTCCATCTAATTTCCAAACCAAGCATTGCATGAAAACGAAAGTGGTGTCATCGGAAAACCTTCGATGAGTAGGTCTCGAAATCACCCACAATTTTTTTTTTCACGCAAAAAGCAACGTCACTAGGGGTGTTTATGGGATCACGACTGATGTGTTTTTGGCTCTAACGATTTCATTTTGGGGAGATTTTAAAAGCAAAAATGATTTTGAATCAGAAAAAGAGGCGAAATCGGCCATGGTCCAAAATGTTTGTCCACACAAAAATAAACGTGTTTTTTCGAAATTTGCAAAAATGTTGAGATTTAAATTGTCATGCATTGTTTTCTAACGGGTAGGCCGGAGCTGAAAGCGTTACCTTACATAAACATTCCTCGTAAAAGTCATTACTTTAGCCAGAATCGTCAATTTTAAGCCCAATGGGCAAATATGCAAAACTAACTAGTTATAAAAAAGGAAAAACATGACCAATTCTTCTGGTGCGTTTTGTCACATCCCAAAAGAGACTCATGCGCTGAAAGTTGCATTCGTATATCTTTATTCGTAAAGCGCGATGACTGATTGAGCTTTTTTGGAAGTGACTTCACTTGACCTTCACTAACTCGTTGACCGCAAATAATCTGACCTCGAGGATTTTTGCACAAGATCCTAAATTGACATGGGAAAGGGTATGCCGAATTTAGAGCCACTGTCGCGCACCATTTTTTTTCGCTAAACGCGTGCAATTTTCGGGGCTCTAAGATGACCCGCCTCCCCGAGATGGGGCGGGTTAATTTTGGGGATCATTCGGACCACGAAATAATAACAGCAACATTTTCTGGGCCTAATTTCATCAACAGTCAATATACGGTGCCCTTCGGAACCCTGAACGAGCGAGAAGAGTGACACGTTTGTTTCTTGGGACGAGCGAGAAGAGGGACATGTTCCAGGGGGACATGTTCTTTCAATGTCCCAGGCACACGATCGAACACTATGCCCCGGCAGGGAACCTGTGGATTTTGTAAGAACCTGTGGTTCTTGTGGGAACTAGTGAGAGCTTGTAGACCTCGCTGCCCTCTTTTGACGGCTCGTAAAGACATGCACGTTGTTGCATACAATATTGCAAGAATTACGAAAAGTTGAAAATGCAAAGCCAATTTCGACAATTGAGCACAGCGGATTCCAACATGAGATGCGTGTTCGATATTTCGCAGAGAAATCGAAATACGGAAACAGTGCCTTGATGCTCGACCTATGTGCACTCTGACATATAAACCAGTTGAGCCGAAATTGACTGCGGTCTTGCTGAAATATGGTTCATTGACCAAATATCGTGTACTTTTGTAATGCTATGCTGCACTGTGGAATTTACATAGTTACCTTGCCGAGCCACGGCCTGATTTGCTCGACAGCCGTCTCGCCCAGTGCACTTTTCCGCCGCATGTAGCCGTTCAGCATGGCTCCCTCCACCGGACTGACACTGGCCAAGTGGTCACCCGACCTCGGGAGCACACGTCACGCGACATAGCTTCATAACGACGAAACTGGCGGATGGCTGGCTGGCCCTTCCTAGCGGCGACCATAAACTGCCTTTTGACAGCCTTCACAAAAACCACTGATTAATTTGGGATGGGCAATCAATAGACTGACACAGGATTCGCCATCTTGGGTTGGTTCATAACTATGGGTGAACCCAATTGGGCTTCATCTGCTTCTAATGGGTGACACCCACCTCGGTTTTGTCTCATATACTGTGTGACAGTGACACACACCTAGTTTTGGTCTGAATCTACTGGGTGACACCAACCTGGATTTGATCTGTATCTACTGATCGACACTCATTATGTTTGGGCTGCATTTGTTGAGCGACTCCCACCTGGGTTTGGTCTGTATCTGCTGGGCGCCACTCACCTGGGCTGCATCTGCAGCTGCTGGGCGCCACTCACATGGGCTTCATCTGTATCTGCTGGGTGCCACTTACCTGGGCTTCATCTGTATATGCTGGATGGCACTCACCTGGGCTTCATCTGTATCTGCTGGGTGCCACTTACCTGGGCTTCATCTGTATATGCTGGATGGCACTCACCTGGGCTTCATCTGTATCTGCTGGGTGCCACTTACCTGGGCTTCATCTGTATATGCTGGATGGCACTCACCTGGGCTTCATCTGTATATGCTGGATGGCACTCACCTGGGCTTCATCTGTATCTGCTGGGTGCCACTTACCTGGGCTTCATCTGTATATGCTGGATGGCACTCACCTGGGCTTCATCTGTATCTGCTGGGTGCCACTTACCTGGGCTTCATCTGCATATGCTGGATGGCACTCACCTGGGCTTCATCTGTATCTACTGAGTGACACTCACCTGGGCTTCATCTGTATCTGCTGGGTGGCACTCACCTGGGCTTCATCTGTATCTGCTGGATGGCACTCACCTGGGCTTAATCTGTATCTGCTGGGTGGCACTCACCTGGGCTTAATCTGTATCTTCTGGGTGGCACTAACCTGGGCTTCATCTGTATATGCTGGATGGCACTCACCTGGGCTTAATCTGTATCTGCTGGGTGGCACTCACCTGGGCTTAATCTGTATCTTCTGGGTGGCACTAACCTGGGCTTCATCTGTATCTGCTGAGTGGCACTCACCTGGGCTTCATCTGTATCTGCTGGGTGGCACTCACCTGGGATTTATCTGTATATGCTGTGGGGCACTCACCCGGGCTTCATCTGTATCTGCTGGGTGACACTCATTTAAGTTTGGTCTGCATCTGTTAAGTGGCACCCACCTGGGTTTGGTCTGTATCTGCTGGGCGACAACCACCTGGGTTTGGTCTACATCTCGTGAGCAACACCCACCTTGGTTTGGTCTGTATCTGCTGGGTGGTACCCACCTGAGCTTGATCTGTATCTGCTGGTGGTACCCACCTTGGTTTGGTCTGCATCTGCTGGGAGATGACAATTCTACGGCGTAGCGGAGTCAGGCTTGGATGGCTCCGCGGTGACGATGGGAGCTCTCCATCCACGCGTATGAGGCGATCGCCCACCTCTGGCGACGAGGCGGTTCGCCGGATGCGTCGCTGTCGACGCGCCACCATTGCCGCGGTCTCCAGCTCGGCCCCCTCCGGTGGCGCTGGACGGTGTCGGTGACGGGGTGGTGCCACCACCGGAGGGGGCTGCGGCGAATCAGCTCTCTTCTCCTCGGCTTCAGCCTCCACGACAGCCTCGAGACGCACACGACCAGTGGGCTCTGTTTGGTGTGGAGCCTCCGGTGCCGTCCGGTATGACTCAACCGATGACACTTTGGAAGTATCTGGTGCTTGCGAAGCATCTTCCTCCGCAGCGTGTGTCCAGTCAGATTTTGCGAAGCGCTCAGTGCGCGGCGCTGGCTCAGCCTCTGGTGGAATGGCTGCACTTTCGGCTGACCATCGGCCCTCCGTTGGCGTTGGTCTAGACGACTCACGATCTGTGGCAACTTCACCGATGGTGGACAATGTGGTCTCCGTCGGCTCTAAATTGCGTAATCGAGGCGGGCGAACGGGAACCGGCGGAACGAGTTCGGCATCGGACAATGGACGATCAGCATCTATCCCAACAGGGATGGACACAGATTTCAAGGTAGCGTCCACAGATCCAGTGGTGAAAAATTTGGTAATTGGAGTGACAAATTTGGATTCGCAAGATTCTGGTGATATTTCGTATTCAGTAGGTTCCGCGTGACCACCGGGACGCTCATCACGCTCCATCAATGGCTTAGACATGGAGGAGCTAGCCATCCGATCTGTTGAGGAGGCCTCTGAACTGACAGATTCAGAGTCACTAGAATCGACCGACCTGACCTCTGGACCGGTCGCACCTGCTGCAATGGATGTGCCGCTTCCGAGACGAGACGATTCATTGCTTAATTCTTTGCGTCCATTTGAGCCCACATCTGTACAAGACGATGCCGTTAAGTATTCGGTAAGTTGGTAATCACAGGAATCCACGAACGAAGCCGAATCATATTTGTCAAGAGAAGGGGTCAGTGGTTCTTCAAAATCAGAAATCATAGACTGGACCCCCTTCCGCTTATCAGCAGGAGACACAACGTGCTCTTCGAAGCTAGGCTCGCCTGTGGGTGTAACTTGTGAAGGTGACTGCTCTGGACAACATTGCTCCATTTCATCTGTGTCGGAAGACTCGGGGTAAACTGTTTCCTTATCATTCGTCTTCTCCACTGATGATTCTGCATATTCCAAGGTGTCATCGGATGTCACTTTGGACGAATTGGATCCATCGAGGCTCTGAAAAGGAGAGCAATGATCGGGTCCGTGGACTGCTTCTGACCGTGCGCCTTCGGATGCAGCTTCATCAAGATCTTGTACATCATCCTCAGAGTGTAAACCCTCGATGGTGCTATCGTTCCCTGCTTGCTTCTCGACCATATGTGGTGACCGAGAAGAAGCAGGATCTGTAGCGTCATCTGCGGAAGGTGAGGAGCCGGTGTACTCCCGCTCAGCTGCAGGTGGCCAGGTCGGAGAGCTTGCAGGCTGCAATACGGAGCAGGAAGACGAGACGCCAGAATATGTGCACTCCGACGGAGTTTGCCCCGAGTCAGATTGTTCGGCAGCAAAGGACGAAAGAGTATTTGCATGCGACTTATCACTAGAAACATTCATCAAGATCGGAGCTACGGTTTGTATCTTATTCGCTGGCAAATCATATGATGATTCCAGCATTTCACAGTTGCCAGCGTTCATAGGCGACAAAGTAGGTGGCGCTTCTATGTCCTCAATTTTGTTGGACGGTAGCGGTGGAGGCGCACTTAACATCTCCTGGCCTTCCACTGACATCGTGGAATCGGACGTGACATCGGATCTTGACGGTGACAAGCTGTCTATATCTGAACAGCCCTGGAATGAAGTGGTGGTGTGTACCTGTTTGTCTTCTTCTAACGCTACGATCTCCAACGTGGATGGAGTGGTGGTGTGCACCTTCTGGTCGCATTCTGACGCCACTACCTTCAACACGGATACCAGGTCGTCTAGCTGTTCTGGAGCCTCCGCACTGCAGGCAAGGTTCGCTATATTGAACTGAGGGTCCACATTGCTTGGCTTTGAGGAGGATTGGCTGTGGGAGTGTGGCAAGCTATGCGCCTCCGTGCCTACTTCTGGTGGGGTGGATGCACTTACTGGCTCCTGGTTAATTCGAGAGTCGGAATTCAGGGAAGAACGTGACATGTTGGCTTGTTTTTTAGCACAATCGAGTTGGGGAAGACATTTATCGCTATTGATTTGTTGTGTCTTCATGTCCTCGCTTTGAGGTCGGCTCGTCGAATCTGTTGATGACATGCTTACGTTTCCCAACTTAGCGCGATCGATATTCTGCCCATGACATAACAGATGATCCTGCATTTCCTGTGATATTGTAGTGGTGGGCCTGATTTCAGAGGACACATTTTCTGATTGCTGAGATGCACAGTGAGTATCCAGATTCAGCGTCGCAGAGAGATGTTGCGAGCTTCTCTCCATCGATAGGTTATTTGAATTATCTTGCTGTTGGACTACCAAGTCCGTGATGCTCCAGGAAGCGTCTTTGTCTTGTGAACAGCATGGAACTCGGGCTGCCTGTTGTGCACTACCTTCCGGTCCCCCACGCTGCAAATCTGCTGACTCGGTTATTTGCTGGGCCTGGATGTGTTGATCTAAATCATTTGTCTTCACTTGTCCACTGGGCTGCTCCACTCGGCCTTGACTTGATTGCTGCAGCTTCACTTGGTGATCTGGTTGTTGTACCATTGTCGGCTGAGTTGCTTGTTCTACTTTGGTCAATTGTTCTGCGTGTCGCGTGTCGCTGGTGTGAGTTGGTTGCTGGATGTTTAGTGTTCCACTGGCTTTCGATGACCTAGCTGGCTGATTTTGTTCTTGTGCCTCGGGTGGATTACTCAGATGCTGTTCTGTGGCTGCCTGGCTGGGTTGCTGCCCCTTAGCGGGCTTACTTGTCTGCTGAACTCGGTCAGGATGATCTTGTTGCAGTACTTCGCTGGGCTGGTTTGGGTCCTGGGTCCTGATTGGTTTATTTGTCTCCTCTGGCTGCGCGACTTGGCTTTGTCGCTGTACTTTAGCTGTTGGGCCGGGCTGTTGTACCTCGTCTGGTGGAGCTGGCTTATCTGTTGTCTTTGGCCCACCTGGATGCTGCACCTTGACAGCTTTAGCGACTTGCTGTCCTCTTGGTGGTGGGACTGGCTTCTCCACGTCGGACTGACTCCGGAATTGGTCGGCGGAGTTCCCGGCTGAATGTCCCGTCTCCCTGTCCTGTCGGTCGCAGGCATGACCTTCTGACTCCGTCGTCCTGTCCGTCACACCGTCCCAATGATGTCGAGAGCTTCCCACAATCTGCTGAATGCTGTCCTGGCCTGCTGAACACTGCTCGGCGGCCGATGATGCTGAGGTATGCAGCTGATCATTCTGTTGGGCCTGATGGGCGAGCTGGGCGGATGGAGATGAGTGTTCTGACCCACTTCCAGCCGGGGCCGACTCTGTCTTGCCCAGAGGCGACTCTGTCTTGACCAGAGGCGACTCTGTCTTCACCGGAGGCGAGTCCGTCTTGACCAGAGCCGACCCTGTCTTGACCGGGAGAGAGTCTGTCTCGACAATAGCCGGCTCCGTCTTGACTAGAGCCGAGCCCGTCCTGGCCAGACGCGAGTCTGTCCTGACCAGATGAGACTCCGCCCTGGCGAGAGGTGACCCCGCCCTGGCGAGAGGCGACCCCGCCCTGGCGAGAGGCGACCCCGCCCTGGTGCCGGACAGTGGTGAGTGTGACCGGTCGGCGCCGGCGCCGGAGCCCCTGCGACCAGACCGCCAGCGCAGGTCGCTCACGGACGACACGGTGGTGGAGCGGTTCAGGCTGACCCCGCCGCCGGCCGCCCAGCTGTGCCGGCTCGGGCGCGCGCCAACACCGCCCAGACGCTGGTCGGTCGTCCGCCGGATGACGTCATAGTTGGTGTGTCCGGTGGGCGTGTCGCTGCGGGAGTATAGCTGATACCTGCCCGCAACACACGGTGGTGTTAGTAACACCGCGTAGTGGTGTTAGTAACACCACGCAGTAGCTCACCAGCGCCCGCCCGGTGATGCAGCCACAAGTGAATGCGCTCTAGAAGCGTGCTATGCTTGGACTATGCTTATATCTGGTGAGTATGTATAATTATTAGAAGCTTAAAGAATCAGCAATTTCGTCATGCTCCTCAGTGTACCTACAGCCTTCGCATTTTCGTTAATAATGACAGCACCGGTAGCATACCGAAGGCCATCGGACATCGATCTTAATGAGGCCAGAATGCTGCTGATATAATTTCCACACACTCATCGGGGAAATATGATGCTGTGTGTGGGGCACGTATTCACGGGTAACTATTATATTAACAGTAGTGATCGTAGTTGCATTTCACAGATGGCTGTTACATTGAGAGTAGTAATGAGAGATACGGTTCAAATAAACAGCTGATGTATGCTTCAGGCAGAAGGACGTGGAGGGGAGGGGCATGAACCCCAGCCCTCCGTCACACACACACACACTCACCTTTCGTGATCTTAACCGTCAGTCTCATGGTACAAAATAGCCCTCCTCTCCCATTCCACTTTTCACCAGTCTTACTACACCCATGGTGTATACCACAGTACCCTGATAATAGGAAACTGGGCATGTCAAGTCAAACCTCAAGGTCAATGGTTAGGTTGATTTTTTCGAAGTTTCGTTTTGTCGCCATGGGTCAAAGTTGCACCAAGTAGGTGCCATTCGACGTGGTTTGCCGCACGATATCAGGAAGTGGACTTATCTATACAATTTCAAAAGACATAGGTCGAAATGATCTTCGGTTTCCTCGCATCTTTCGTTTTCACCAAACTACTCAAATTTGGTATCAAGCCATAATCCGTGGTAAGTCTTTGAGTAGCATTTCACGCCGGGACATGTCAAGTTCAGAGCTTTAATTGAGTTATTCGATGGCCTTGCGCTTCGTCGCTGTGGCCTTTTTTTGCAGAAAGTGAGTGTCATTCGACGCAACGTGTTGTGGCATTAGCAAGTTGAAAATTCGAAATAATTTGAACAGTCAAATGTGAAGCTGATTTATTCGTTCGTCTCGCGTGTCTTTTTAGTTTTTGCCCCAGGCTACACAGATCCAATATCAAGCGATAGCCCGGGGTGAAGTGGTGACTAATATTTTGAAACCGGTACATGCTTAGGTCAAACCTCAAGGTCAAAGGTTAGTTTGAATGTTTATCAGTCGTTATGCTTCGTCGGTATGGCTTTAATGACCATAAAGTGAGTGTCGCTCGTCTCGCGTTTCTTCATTTTCCCCCAATGCTGCACACATTTTGCATCAAGCGATACCCCGTGGTCAAAACTCAAGTAACATTCCAAACTGGAACATGCCAAGTCAAACCTCAAGGTTAAAGGATCGTTTAAATTTTTCAAAGTCCTCTCGTTTCGTTGCTACGGCTTCAATTTACAGCCCATTGGATGAATTCGACGTGACTCACCGTACGGTATAAGGAAGTTGAGAAATTTAAAAAAATCAGTTCCTAACCGCGAGAGAGCAATATTGTAATCAGGGGCGAATTCAGAAATTGCAATTCCAGCGCTAGATTCGAACAACTCTGAACATAAGAACAAAACGAATTCAAAACAACAATACAATTATCATCACATCAGTATTTATAGACCTCGTTGCTGTGCGTGTATTTTAAAGGCTGCTGTCTTAACAGGTAGCACGCCACACGAAGCCCTTAGTCATGGCTGTGAATTACTGCACATCTGGCATGCATGCGCAGAGTTCCACTCCCATTCCGGTGCATCTGTGCAGCAATTCACCGGCCACTCCTGACCTAACGTACGCACGCAGAGTTCCACTCCTAACCCGACGTACATACACATTACTTCACCGGTCATCCATGACCTAACTTTTGACCTAGCGTCCCTACACGGCACTCGATTCCTGACCTGACGTACCAGACAGTGCTCCATCTCTGACCTGACGTACCAGACGGTGCTCCATCTATGACCTTACGTACCAGACGGTGCTCCATCTCTGACCTGACGTACCAGACAGTGCTCCATCTCTGACATGACGTACCAGACGGTGCTCCATCTCTGACATGACGTACCGGACGGTGCTCCATCTCTGACATAACGTACCAGACGGTGTTCCATCTCTGACATGACGTACCAGACAGTGTTCCATTTCTGACCTAACGTACCAAACGGTGCTCCATCTCTGACCTGACGTGCCATGGCAGCGCTCCAAATCCGATCCGACGTGCGATGCAATGCTCTATCTCTGCCCTAAGCTACCTCCACTTTACTGAATCTCTGACTTGAGGTACCTTCACGTTACTGAATCTCTCACCTGACGTGCCAGACAGTGCTCCATCTCGGTACTGTAGTGCCCTGGCAGCCCAAATGTGGTCCGACCTCCGATGCAGTATTCTATATCTCTCACCTGAGGAACCTCCGCGGTACTATATCTCTCACCCGAGGTACCTCCGCGGTACTATATCTTTCACCCGAGGTACCTCCGCGGTACTGTATGACTTAAGGTGCCTCAGCGGTAGTGCACGCTCAGATGTGACGTGCAGATGCAGTACTGCATGTCCTGACCTGACAAACCTGTGCGGTACTCCATCCCATCACCTATCACCCAACGTACCTACCCCATCTCCTCCGTTAAAAGAATCTTCAGCCGAAGGCGTCCCTCCAGGAACCTTCACGGTGGCTCCACTTCCAGAAAATGTTCCTCTCCCGACGAGTGAGCTCCCCTCCCCGCGTACAGATTCTTGGATCCGACCTGCTTCCGCGGTGCTTCCTGGATACCTAACCTGAGATGCCTCTGCCGCACTGCATCCCTGAACTGGGATACCGGTACTCCACTCTCTGGCCTGAGTTACCTTCACCGTACTTCATTCTTGACATAAAGCACCTTAGCAGTGGGAGGCCCGCTGACAGGTCTCACCTGCGCGGTATGCCGGTGCTGCTGACTAGCCTGGTGGCGCCGCCTGTGTAGTGTGTCGGCACTGTCGACAGGTCGTAGGCACGGCCCAGCGTGGAGCCGTAGCTGAACGGTGACGTCACGGCGCTGTACTTGGATCCCGACGAGACGCCGAAGCCCGGCCGGCGGTACGTGCTCATGGCAGTGCTCCCTGGCGGCGGAAGCCTGCAACACACCGACACGGTCACGCTCCGAGGCCGGCCGACAGCTGTGACGTCATTATGACGTCACTGGGACGGCGCTTTGACGCGCTGCGCCGGCGGCGAGCGGCGTGACGATAAATGGCGCATGTCGCCACACAGTCTAAATCTGGCGGCTGAGCCATGCGACATTGGTCTGACGTAGTGCCGCCAAAGACTGTCCTGCCACTGCGGCACAACACTGATACAACTACCACAAGGCACCAGTACCGTCCTGTCACTGCGGCACAACACTGATACAGCCACCACAAGGCGCCAGTACCGTCCTGCCACTGCGGCGCAACACTGATACAGCCACCACAAGGCGCCAGTACCGTCCTGCCACTGCGGCGCAACACTGATACAGCCACCACAAGGCACCAGTACCGTCCTGCCACTGCGGCGCAACACTGATACAGCCACCACAAGGCGCCAGTACCGTCCTGCCACTGCGGCGCAACACTGATACAGCCACCACAAGGCGCCAGTACCGTCCTGTCACTGCGGCGCAACACTGATACAAGCACCACAAGCCACCAGTACCATCCTGCCACTGCGGCGCAACACTGATACAGCCACCACAAGGCGCCATTGCCGTCCTGCCACTGCGGCGCAACACTGATACAGCCACCACAAGGCGCCAGCATGCCAGCGCAAGGACCCTTGATCGCAAGATTGTGGGATCGAATCTCACGACCGACGGCATTTACCGAGTCCACCCGCGACTAAATGATGTGAGAGGTCGGCGACGCTATGTGATCGAACGGTTCAATGCATCGTAAAAGGACCAAAGGTTCTTCTTCTTCTTGCACCTCTGCTTGTGCTGTGTCCTGTGTTTGATGACATGAATAAGTTACAGAAGACATTACGACTGCCCGTCAGTCGGGCAAACCGAGATGGTGCTAATTTGATTCGATTATCCTATTTTGCTTCCTATCAACCAGGTCTCAAATTAAGCACTGGTCGCATGGGCTAGAGCATCAAGAACAATTGCAATATTGCAATTGTTGAGACAAATTGATATTCATTCGTTTTCACACTGCGATACAGACGTACATTGGACGATGTCATGGAAACGTCTCTCACTTGGTATTGGGATGCCGTGCTATTTGCCGACTGTCTGGTTCAAATGGGCTGTTACTCAGCGTCCGATTACTCCTGGAGACTTTGCTTCCTCTCTGGAGGGTTTTCTTCATGTCGGCGCTCAATCTTCGTCACTGGCATCAACCCTGTCTAGCTACTGTCCGTCGAGCCCGTTGCCATCACCGGAGCTCACTTCGGCGGGGTCCAAATTCTTCTCCCCGTCTGCGGGGTGGCCAAAACGGCTAACGGCCAACCGTGTCAAGGTTAACGAGGCCAAACCGACCAGGGTCAGGTGGTGATCAGCGGGACGCCAACTGTCACACAGTCGTGCCGCAGATGTCTCCGTGGTGTCCCCATCAGCGTCCATTGTCACGGCTGCCACCATCAGCGGCTGTCACTGACCGACCCACTGTGGTCGGTCACGGCCACACCGGCACCACTGACAGAACCACTGTGGTCGGTCACGGCCACACCTGCACGGCCACACCTGCACGGCCACACCTGCACGGCCACACCTGCACGGCCACACCTGCACGGCCACACCTGCACGGCCACACCTGCACGGCCACACCTGCACGGCCACACCTGCACCACTGACCGACTGACCGACCCACTGTGGTCAGTCACGGCCACACCTGCACCACTGACCGACTGACCGACCCACTGTGGTCAGTCACGGCCACACCTGCACCACTGACCGACCCACTGTGGTCAGTCACGACCACACCTGCACCACTGACCGACCCACTGTGGTCAGTCACGACCACACCTGCACCACTGACCGGCCCACTGTGGTCGGTCACGGCCACACCTGCACCACTGACCGACCCACTGTGGTCGGTCACGGCCACACCTGCACCACTGACCGGCCCACTGTGGTCGGTCACGGCCACACCTGCACCACTGACCGGCCCACTGTGGTCGGTCACGGCCACACCTGCACCACTGACCGGCCCACTGTGGTCGGTCACGGCCACACCTGCACCACGGACAGAACCACTGTGGTCGGTCACGGCCACACCTGCACCACTGACCGGCCCACTGTGGTCGGTCACGGCCACACCTACACCACTGGCAGAACCACTGTGGTCGGTCACGGCCACACCTACACCACTGACCGAACCACTGTGGTCGGTCACGGCCACACCTACACCACTGGCAGAACCACTGTGGTCGGTCACGGCCACACCTACACCCACACCTGCACCACTGACCGGCCCACTGTGGTCGGTCACGGCCACACCTACACCACGGAAACTTTCGCCACCACCACTGACCGGCCCACTGTGGTCGGTCACGGCCACACCTGCACCACTGACCGGCCCACTGTGGTCGGTCACGGCCACACCTACACCACTGACCGGCCCACTGTGGTCGGTCACGGCCACACCTACACCACTGACCGGCCCACTGTGGTCGGTCACGGCCACACCTGCACCACTGACCGGCCCACTGTGGTCGGTCACGGCCACACCTACACCACTGGCAGAACCACTGTGGTCGGTCACGGCCACACCTGCACCACTGGCAGAACCACTGTGGTCGGTCACGGCCACACCTGCACCACTGACAGAACCACTGTGGTCGGTCACGGCCACACCTGCACCACTGACCGGCCCACTGTGGTCGGTCACGGCCACACCTACACCACTGGCAGAACCACTGTGGTCGGTCACGGCCAGTGTCCGAAAATGACTTCACCATTAACTGTGTGGATGAAGAAAGAAGTTGCTTGGGAATTGTGAAGGATTGGAAGAAAATGAAGGATCTCCACTTAAGGATTAAAAAAGCAGAATGCTGTTGTGTACTATTTTTGTCATGATTTTACATTATTTAGAGTTGTGTGTGTAATGACTGCTCACATATGTGGCAAAATGGTAAAAACCTAGGCAAGGATGAAATAGCTCAATTCCATTAACTGTGAATTTCCAGGCCACATCGTCAATTATTTTACACTGGTCACGGCCACACCTGCACCACGGACAGAACCACTGTGGTCGGTCACGGCCACACCTGCACCACTGACCCACCCACTGTGGTCGGTCACGGCCACACCTGCACCACTGACCGGCCCACTGTGGTCGGTCACGGCCACACCTGCACCACTGACCGGCCCACTGTGGTCGGTCACGGCCACACCTGCACC
The DNA here is from genome assembly GCA_034440575.1 of Imbricaverruca yamaguchii. NCBI lineage: Eukaryota > Metazoa > Arthropoda > Thecostraca > Neoverrucidae > Imbricaverruca > Imbricaverruca yamaguchii. Next base: position 281,276 of record JAOTOL010001446.1, read on the forward strand.
ACGGACAGAACCACTGTGGTCGGTCACGGCCACACCTGCACCACTGACCGGCCCACTGTGGTCGGCCACGGCCACACCTGCACCACGGACAGAACCACTGTGGTCGGTCACGGCCACACCTGCACCACTGACCGACCCACTGTGGTCGGTCACGGCCACACCTGCACCACTGACCGAACCACTGTGGTCAGTCACGGCCACACCTGCACCACTGACCCACCCACTGTGGTCGGTCACCGCCACACCTGCACCACTGACCGGCCCACTGTGGTCGGTCACGGCCACACCTGCACCACGGACAGAACCACTGTGGTCGGTCACGGCCACACCTGCACCACTGACCGGCCCACTGTGGTCGGTCACGGCCACACCTGCACCACTGACCGGCCCACTGTGGTCGGTCACGGCCACACCTGCACCACTGACCGGCCCACTGTGGTCGGTCACGGCCACACCTGCACCACTGACCGAACCACTGTGGTCGTTCGGCTACACCTGCACCACGGACTAAACCACTGTGGTCGGCCACGGCTACATATGTGTACCATCGGCTGCAACACATCCTCAAGTTCGGGACAGGTTCAACATTGCGCGTCGTATGGGCGTCGCACGGAAATAATCGACTTTAAAATATCGTTTCTGTCACCGAATTATGAGTAAGCTTTATGCACGTGACTAGTCCATTGAGAAGCCAAAACATCGTTGTTGCAACTGGCAGACTATTGAGGCACCTTTAGGAACTCAAATCACCCGATATCCACTCTCACTGTTAGTCGGAACCTATTATCACGAGTGATCTTACGTCCGTGACAGATTTAAGGCTATAATAATTAATGAAGCAGCGCAAGCCTTTGTGATTTACCATCTCATCAAACTCTCGCTTAGGGCGCTGCATGACCTCTGCAGTCGATGCGCCCCTAAACCCCAATAACTAACTAAACTCTCGCTTAATGAATCATTCGGCCGCCACCTTTGATTAGAATCTAGGAATCCAGCTAAGCCAACACTTTTCTGAAGTTCTTCGCATATCATGACTCATTACACATACGGAACCCCCCCCCCCCACACACACACGCGCGCGCGTGCATGCACACACAACATCGTAATTAAGCATCCAGAGCGTGCAAACGCAAACGGGTGTGTGGCACTTACCATGAATCATTGGTTGACACTAATTGCAAGCCTGGTTGTGATCCATAAATTAATGTTTTACAAATGCTCCATCACTGCAACGCAGAGCAGGATTTGTGTTTCAACCGAGATTCCTGGTTCAGAGGAATAATAACGTCCAGCAGCTCGTAGTCCAGTCTGCCGCCCAACAGCTCTGTGGTCCAGTTTGCTGCCCAACAGCTCTGTGGTCCAGTCTGCCGCCCAACAGTTCTGTGGTCCAGTATGCCGCCCAACAGCCCTCCCCACCCCCTGGTCCAGTCTGCCGTCAAGCGTCTCTGCACCCAGGGGGTGTACACAGGGTTATATATGCCAATGAGACCATTGGCCCTCTTCCATAATTGGTTTAACCCCCTCAGAAATTGATTTGGCTCCGACTCATGTTGAAGTTTAACCATCGGCCAATGTGCGTAAACTAGACACAAGTGGTTTTCGAGGCAGCAGTGGCCATCAGAAAGTCATTTCGGCCCCGGTCTGTGGGGCCGGCCGGTACTGAAACGATGCATGCAGGGTGACCGGCCGGTATTAATGTTGGCGGCCGATGCTGAACGATGTAGAGATCGCCGACGGCTGAGATGATGTAGGCCGGACCGGCCGGTGCTGAGACCATGTCTGTAGGGCCGGCGGCCGGTGCTGAGACGATGCATGTAGGGCCGGCCGGCCGGTGCTGAGACCGTGTCTTTTGGGCCGGCCGGCCGGTGCTGAGACCATGTCTGTAGAGCCGGCCGGCCGGTGCTGAGACCATGGCTTTGGGCCGGCGGCCGGTGCTGAGACCATGTCTGTAGGGGCCGGCCGGCCGGTGCTGAGACCATGTCTGTAGGGCCGGCCGGCCGGTGCCGAGACCATGTCTGTAGGGCCGGCCGGCCGGTGCTGAGACCATGTCTGTAGGGCCGGCCGGCCGGTGCTGAGACCATGTCTGTAGGGCCGGCCGGCCGGTGCTGAGACCATGTCTGTAGGGCCGGCCGGCCGGTGCTGAGACCATGTCTGTAGGGCCGGCCGGCCGGTGCTGAGACCATGTCTGTAGGGCCGGCCGGCCGGTGCTGAGACCATGTCTGTAGGGCCGGCCGGCCGGTGCTGAGACCATGTCTGTAGGGCCGGCCGGCCGGTGCCGAGACCATGTCTGTAGGGCCGGCCGGCCGGTGCTGAGACCATGTCTGTAGAGCCGGCCGGCCGGTGCTGAGACCGTGTCTGTAGGGCCGGCCGGCCGATGCTGAGACCATGTCTGTAGGGCCGGCCGGCCGGTGCTGAGACCATGTCTGTAGGGCCGGCCGGCCGGTGCTGAGACCGTGTCTTTTGGGCCGGCCGGCCGGTGCTGAGACCATGTCTGTAGGGCCGGCCGGCCGGTGCTGAGACCATGTCTGTAGGGCCGGCCGGCCGGTGCTGAGACCATGTCTGTAGAGCCGGCCGGCCGGTGCTGAGACCATGTCTGTAGGGCCGGCCGGCCGGTGCTGAGACCGTGTCTGTAGGGCCGGCCGGCCGGTGCTGAGACCATGTCTGTAGGGCCGGCCGGCCGGTGCTGAGACCATGTCTGTAGGGCCGGCCGGCCGGTGCTGAGACCATGTCTGTAGGGCCGGCCGGCCGGTGCTGAGACCATGTCTGTAGGGCCGGCCGGCCGGTGCTGAGACCATGTCTGTAGGGCCGGCCGGCCGGTGCTGAGACCATGTCTGTAGGGCCGGCCGGCCGGTGCTGAGACGCTGGCTTGCGGCCACCTTGGCAGCCGCCGCCGTCCGAGCTATCCGGGAGAAATAGCGACGCGGGTGCCGACGGCCACCGAGCTCCCAGGCCCTGAGTAATCGATGACGTCAGACGCATGCAGATGGTCGAGATATGACGCATCCCGCGAGATCTGATGAGCAGGAGTTCTCAGGGACGGTACGGCCGAAATATAACGTGGGTGCCACAAGATGACGAAACGCATATTTCCCGTGTAAAATATGCACGTCCAAAATACCAACTTGCGCGCTGCTGATCTTCTAACAAACATACATAGAATAAGAGGGGGACTCACGCACCATCTCAAGACCTATATGGCCGATCCCAGCCAAATTTGGCACTATGTTGTCAGGAACGATGAATTCCAATGGTGAAACATGGCAGTCGCTCAGATCAGATCAATTGTCGACCATTCCTAGGCCAGGTGATGACATGCAGTGATACTGAACGCTTCAAATCACCAAAATATGTACCGATCGGTTAATTTCTGGAAATGACATGGAATCATGGGAAATGAAAGCCACCAAATGTATCCTTACCATGACATTGCTTCTCTCTCCTTTGTTATTGGCTTTCATCCTCCCATCAACAACTTATCAACCAAAATACAGCCAGATCGCATGGAACTTGTCCTGATATGGAGCCGCACCTCTGTCAACCTTACTTTTCTTTCTCCCTCTTTCACTCTCTCCTTCTCTCAACCCCTTATCTCTCCCCTAAGTGCCAAGAATATGCCATGCCAAAAACCGGAGACTGACGACTTGGCTATTGATGAAATTGAAGGAGCCGAGTGCATATAGATGCACGAGACCCAGACCGACTCCTGAACACAGAGAAGAACCAGTTTGTGAATGATGACGTAGTTGAAGTAATTGGGTCCCTGCGGCCGTAAACTAGTGCGACCTGTTCGGGAAGTTATTCTGCTCTTAAACGAATGCATTGTGCCATCTTTACATCAATGGAGAGGGATGGTGGTATTGTGTGTGTGTGTGTGTGTGTGTTTGTTTGGCCAGCCTGCCACCGCGTGGTGATGTCGGCTGTTTCCTGGGGGGCGTTTGTGGTGTCAGTATTTTGTGTTGTTGTTTGTTGGGGGTGAAAGGGTATGAGGAGCAATGTGGTGGGGATGAGAGGAAGCGAAGAAGGTCATAGTTGTCTTGTAGAGGCGAGTTGTGAGAGAGTTGAGACGACTTGAAGAATGGCGCGTAGACGGAGAAGTTGAGACGTCTTGCAAGCAGATGAGGTAGTAGTCGAAGCTGAGTTGGTGCAGGAGAATAGAGTTTGCCAGTCCGGTCGGTGCAATGGGGCGGGGTGTAGTTGGAAGGTTGGGGTCGGGTCATCGCCAGTATTGATTTTACAATGCAAGAACGTTAGTAGTTAGTATATCACGTAGGGTTAGTTTTTTCTTTTTCTTTTTTGTTGATCTTCTGTTTTTCTTTTTTAAGCGTACTTTTAATTTTTTCTTTTTTTTCACACTTTGTTGATTTTCTGTTCTTTTTTTTAACATATCTTTTCATTCCCTTTTTTTTTTTTTTCTTTTTTTTCTCATAGTTCGTGGATCAGACGTCTGATAGAGAGAAAGTGGAAGAGGTGCTTGTGTAATGTTGGATGGTCATCGTTGAGAAGTGTCGTGATATTTAGTGGGATGTTGTTCATGTTGCAGTAATTTGTGATGGGTTGTATTTCTGTGTTGTATTTGGTGCAGTGTATGAGTATGTGTTTAATTGTGAGTGTTCGTTGACATGTTGTGCATTGTGGTCGTGGGAGTTGTAAGAGGTAGGAGTGCGTGAGTGCAGTGTGTCCAATACGTAAGCGTGCTAGTGTGCGTTCTTTTTGTCTAGTGTTTTGGTTGATAGTGTGCCAGAGTTCGTGTTTTGGGTGTATTTCGTGTAGTTGCGTGATTGTAGTGTCCCATGTTTGTTGAATGTCTTTGTTGATTGCCTGGCGTATTGTGGGGTAGTAGTCTAATTGTGAAAGTGGGCAGGGTGTGGTTTGTTGTACTGTTGTTTTTTTTTGGGTTTGGGGGGGGCGTTTTTTTTGTTTTTTTTAAAATATTTTTTTGGGGGGGGGGGGGTGTGCCCTTAAAAAAAAAAAAACCGCCCCCAAACCCAAACAACCCCCCCCCGGGCCCCCCGGGCTCCCCAGCCCGCCCCCCCCAAACCCCCTCAGGGGGGGGGAGGGGGCTAGGTTGGCTTCGGTGTCTGCGTGTTCGTTGCCGTGTACGTTTGTGTGACTTTGGATCCAGAGTAGTGTTGGTCGTTGTGGTAGAGTGAGTTGTTTGTGGATGTGTAGTATTTTGGGTATGAAGGGGTGTTTGTATTTGGTGTGGGGTGTTATGCTCTGCAGTGCTGATTTTGCGTCTGTGGCTATGATGTTGTGTTATATTTTGGTGTTGTATATGGTGCAGTATGCCGAGAAGATTGCGCATAATTCTGCTGTGTATGTGGATGCTGTGTCATGCAGATGATGGTATTGCAGCGTGCGGTGTTTTGTTGTAAGTGCATGCGGTAATGTTACCGGGGGATTTATTGCACCACAGTAGAGTCAATGGTTAGTGAAGTAGCATTCATACCCTTCTGTTTGTTCTAATAGAAGGACAGCAATGCTACTTTTGGTGACCCTCCGCGTGTCGGTGGGAAGGAGTTGCGGTGTGGTGTCGTGGGGAAATCTGGATGGAGAAATACGTCTGTTGGCCATGAGGTTGGTGGTACATCGGCGGTACACAGTGATCACCGGAGTCTGCTCGGAGCTACATCCGGCTCCCACGCTGTCACGGGGTCGCCCTTCGAATATCACCGCTTAGCTGGCCGGGGGCCGGTCTATCTGGGGTCGGGCACCCCCTGACTGATCCTTTGATCCTTGATGAGAGAGGGCTTCATACCTTTCAAAGTTCGTAATTTCCAAATTGATAGTTACCTACTTCCAAATATTTCAATGAAACTTTCGAAACAACCCGGGAAGGAGGTGTTCATATCTTCCAAACTTCATAGCATCCAATTTGGAAGTTAATTTCCGCAAACTGAGAAGTTAACTTAGATTAGTTTCGGCTAGGTTAGATTCTTATCCGGGCTGTTTTGGAAGTTATTAACTTTTGAAGATATGAACCTAACTTGCACTAATAGGTGTCAGCAGGATATACTTCAGAAGTGATATCAATTACATTCTTGCAGTTAGGCCAAATTTTCATTATCATATAATCCACCCCCTCCAAACAATCAAGGTGAAGATCATGGCCACGGAAAATATACGTGTCATCTTTACTCACTTACAATGGTACATTTTCACAGTGGTTAGTTTGTCTTAAAATTGCTAAGTTTAACAAGTTATATTCCTTTCACTTGACCATGACATACCCAAGCCAATGCAGTCTAATACAAAGATCCAAACTCATTTTGTCTACGATGATCTGTAAGAAGCCAAAGGCACCTATCTCAGATCCTCCTTACATACGGACGTGTCCTACCTGCTTTCTGCGATGCAATGCTCGGGTGCCCATCGGGTCCGTGTATATCATTTGGAAGTTTTGACCGATAATTATTTGACTCATGGTGACTTCCAGTCGTGTTTCTATACTTGGTCTCGAATGTTCTCGCAATTGTATTGTTATAGACAATTGTTGCAACTGCCGTGCTCGGCGTCTGTGAAGCTCAAAGTTCACAGTTAACACAGATGGATACTATTACAAAACAGCTTAACATTATCGTTCGTTCGTTTTGAAACCGCAATCGACGATGAGAATGTTCTGTGTTCTGTACACAGAACTGTGTGAATGTGTTCTGTGTTAATGTTCTGCATGTGATCTCTTGGACTTTATGTGACTCATGGTTATATTTCCATCTGTAATCATGACGACTTACCTCAATAAAGTGCAGCTAGTTGTCTGAGAAGCGTGACGGCCTCAGACACCGTCCCTAGTATTGTTCGGGAACACCGCCGGTCAGTACAGCCGGACACACCTTCTGCCGGGCACTGTTCGGGAACACCGCCGGTCAGTACAGCCGGAGCCGGGTAATGTTCAGGAACACCGCCGGTCAGTACAGCCGGAGCCGGGCACTGTTAAGGAACACCGCCGCCCGGTACGACCGGAGGACACCGCCTGCCGGGCACTGTTCGGGAACACCGCCGTCCGGTACGACCGGAGGACACCGTCTGCCGGGTACTGTTCAGGAACTGTTCAGGAACACCGCCGGTCAGTACAGCCGGAGCCGGGCACTGTTAAGGAACACCGCCGCCCGGTACGACCGGAGGACACCGTCTGCCGGGTACTGTTCAGGAACTGTTCAGGAACACCGCCGGTCAGTACAGCCGGAGCCGGGCACTGTTAAGGAACACCGCCGCCCAGTACGGTCAGAGGACACCGCCTGCCGGGCACTGTTCGGGAACACCACCGTCCAGCACGGCCGGATGACACCGTCTGCCGGGTACGACCGCGCAGCACGGCCACGGAGTACGGTCGCCCGGGCCGGCAGACTCGGAAATAGCCGGGCGGCTGGTCGGCTGGCCGGCTGCCCGCCCGGGCGGCGTCAGTGTGGCTGTCGGAGCGAGAGCAACTCCAGTCGGCAGCCCCAGCTGATCACCGACAGGTGCGGCGCAGCCGCAGCTGGACAGGTGCCGCGCAGCCGCAGCCCCCTGCCCCACAGTCACTGCCGGCCAGAGAAGGCCGGAGTAGACAGAGCCCTGGCTCTGCCCCCTCCCCCCCCAACCCGTCACCATCGGCACAGTCTGACAGGCCACAGCAGATGCCCCGTAAACAGAGCCCTGGCTCTGCCCCCCCCCCCCAACCCGTCACCATCGGCACAGTCTGACCGGCCGGAACAGGTGTCCCGCTGACACAGCTCTCATGTTATACACCCCCTTACCCGCACCAGCCAAACCTACGACACATGCATTGGTCCATGGCAGATAAAAGACAGTACCGTATGCACTGTCGCTCCAAGTAGCAATGTGCTTCGGTTCCCACCGAAAGAGCATAGGAAGAACATATGAATGATCACCATACAGTCACTGGCGAATAAAAAAGCGGCTGTGAGCGCCTCGACACCCCCAATGTTTCCAGAAAATCGGCATCGGAGGAAACCATCGCATTTCACAAACACGGGATATTTTGTCGTTTGCGATTCGCTGACGGAGCAGCCGGATTGCGAAGTGCGGTTTCGTGCAGCACCGAAACGCGTGAGCGCACGATATAGGGAACACCAGCGGCAGAGTAGTGTCCCGAAGTCAGACAGATGCTTTAAGGAAGCTTCCACCAAGAGCTGTTTTCATCGAGAAGTTGGCTGATGGTCGGCGGTACACAGCGAAGCCGGGTGGGGCCGTGGCGAACGTTTAGGCAGTGCGTCATTGCCTTACCCGTAACATCGGCAGCACCAGCAGCACCGGTCACACCAGCTGTACCAGCTGTACCTACCAGCAGCACCGGCCGCACCAGCAGCACCGGCCACACCAGCCGTACCAGCTGTACCTACCAGCAGCACCGGCCGCACCAGCAGCACCGGCCACACCAGCTGTACCAGCTGTACCTACCAGCAGCACCGGCCGCACCGGCCACACCAGCTGTACCGCACCAGCAGCACCGGCCACACCAGCTGTACCGCACCAGCAGCACCGGTCACACCAGCTGTACCGCACCAGCAGCACCGGCCACACCAGCTGTACCGTACCAGCAGCACCGGCCGCACCAGTCACACCAGCTGTACCAGCTGTACCTACCAGCAGCACCGGCCACACCAGCTGTACCAGCTGTACCTACCAGCAGCACCGGCCACACCAGCTGTACCGCACCAGCAGCACCGGCCACACCAGCTGTACCCGCCGGTCACACCAGCTGTACCGCACCAGCAGCACCGGTCACACCAGCTGTACCCGCCGCACCAGCTGTACTGCACCAGAAACACCGGCCGCACCAGCTGTACCGCACCAACAGCACCGGCCACACCAGCTGTACCAGCTGTACCAACCAGCAGCACCAGCCGCACCAGCTGTACCTACCAGCAGCACCAGCAGCACTCACCGGCCGCACCAGCTGTACTGCACCAGAAGCACCGGCCACACCAGCTGTACCTACCAGCAGCACCGGCCGCACCAGCAGCACCGGCCACACCAGCTGTACCAGCTGTACCTACCAGCAGCACCGGCCGCACCGGCCACACCAGCTGTACCGCACCAGCAGCACCGGCCACACCAGCTGTACCGCACCAGCAGCACCGGTCACACCAGCTGTACCGCACCAGCAGCACCGGCCGCACCAGCTGTACCCGCCGCACCAGCTGTACTGCACCAGAAACACCGGCCGCACCAGCTGTACTGCGCCAGAAGCACCGGCCACACTAGCTGCACCAGCCACACCAGCTGTACCAGCAGCACCGGCCGCACCAGCTGTACCGCACCAGCAGCACCGGCCGCACCAGCTGTACTGCACCAGAAGCATCGGCCGCACCAGCAGCACCAGCCACACCAGTTGTATCCACCAGCAGCACTTGCAGCACGGGAGTACCTATTTGACGCGCCGCCCGTGCCGGACTGACTGCTCGACTTGCTGTATTTTATTTATTTATATTTTTATTCTGTGATTTTGACCCTCTTTTCTACCTTTTGTGCTGTGTTGTTTTATCTATTTGACGCGATGTCATAATAGCCACGAGTCAATTGTGGATGACCTCAATAGTCTGTCTGTCAATTGTACACCAACAGCACCGACCATACCATCGTCAAACCATTTACTGTGATCAGTCTTACGGATCTATTGAGCATTTTCTCAGAGTGGTGCAGCGGGTGCTATGTAGCGAGCGCTACGTAGCATATTAAAGCAATGACACACTGCCTACAAGTTCGCTACGGCCCCAGTCGGCTTCGTTCTGTACCGCCGAGTGCAAAAGCATCTAGTGCATCTAGTGCAAAGGCAACTGGTGGAAAAGCATTAGGTACTTACATCATGACACCTATCTGAAGGTGTGGGATGACACTGGAGTGAGATATAAACATAAATACATTTTTATATTGAACAAATTGCATGCTTAGCATTTGCAAACGCTACTTAAGAGATTGAACAACATTTAGCATATTTAAGTGCATACTTCTTAGTGGGATCTAAGAGTATAATTTTTGGTGGACTGGGCACACCGAAATGCTGGGTTATCACTTCTTGAAGATGTGGGGAAGACAGCGTGCGCTTTCACCTAGACTGTTCCAGAGGCGTCCAGTAGCTGAAAATAACGATTTTTAAAAGACGATATGTGGCTTGCAGTTGCAGCGTGATGGTCAGCGATACGATGCTCCTTACCTATATCGTGTACACGTGTTAGAGGTATAGTGAGTTCCAACTTTAATCGGGTCGAATTTTGCCGGTAGATCTAGATTGTCGCGGTTGCTACGAATCATAGCCTAGCGGCGACACACCAAGTAGTGGTTGTACCGCACAACAATAGGTGGCGTTATAGAGCGCTAGAACCGTAGGTGGCGCAGACTGATCAATACAAGTTATGCAAAGAAGCCATTTTTAATATAACAGAAAATTACGGACTAATCTGTAACTGCGGTTGCTAGCCGTCCTGCTCTGGCTTATAGTCTCAGATCGTATCGCGTTTGGATCATAATCTGTTCCTGCTAAAGAGCATCACAGTAGCCTGAAGTTAGGTCTGATGTACTTGATGTATATCTGATCTAGAATCAGTCTGGTTGTTTATATATATTATGCAGTATGGCACAGTAGTCCGAGTGCTCCGTTGACCCCAAAATCACCCACCAGCAGCGGTACACCACCCAGCCAGCGGCAGCAGCAGTACACGACCCAGCCAGCGGCAGCGGCACATCACCCAGCCAGCAGCAGCAGCGGTACACGACCCAGCCAGCGGCAGCGGTACACTGCCCAGTCGGCAACAGTGGTACATCACCCAACCAGCAACAGTGGTACACCACACAGCCAGCAGGAACGATACACCACCCAGCCAGCAGCAGTGGCACATCACCCAGCCAGCAGCAGTGATACACCACCCAGCCAGCAGCAGTGGTACATCACCCAGCCAGCAGCAGTGATACACCACCCAGTCAGCAGCAGTGGTACACCACCAAGCCAGCAGCAGCAGTACACCATCCAGCCAGCAGCAGTACACTATCCAGCCAGCAGCAGTGGTACACCACCCAGCCAGCAGCAGTGATACACCACCCAGTCAGCAGCAGTGGTACACCACCAAGCCAGCAGCAGCAGCAGCAGTACACTATCCAGCCAGCAGCAGTGGTACACCACCAGCGTGGGAAAAGTGGTTCGCTGACCTGGAGTCGGAGAATAAAAAATTTGTATCGGAGCCCTCCAAGAGAAAGAAGATATTCCTGCCCATGGAGTCAGAGAATAAAAAAAATGGCCTCAGACCCCACCCCCCTAAAAAAAACAGAAAGCTACTGGTGTCGGAGCCCCCAAAAAAAGATGATTGCTGAAAAGCGTACAAGCCGCTTACTTACAAGCATACTTACACCCCATTACTGGACCCTAAGTCACTTCAATTACGCCCACTTAATTCACTCGCACTTACTAGGTTTTTCTCCGGAAAGCTCTCAAAACTTTGTCTCAACCCGAGTATACCCAACCAATCGAGACAAAGATCTTCGCGCAAAGGGAAGGGGACAAAGCAGCGAGGCGAAACGCGCGGTCAAAGTGTGGTCGCTGTGTAAACATGACTGCAATATTTACACAATTTCAAGACCGCTGCTTGACCTCAATTCCTGTCGCCTTTAATAGGAATTCATACGTCAATACGGTGTTACCATTTTTCTTCAGTTATATAGGAATCAATACACTGAAGATATATGTTCCTAATCATGAAATTACGTTGTCTTTATCCTAGATCAAAACATGAATCGGGCGAGACCGTCCCAATAATTTGTTAATTCTCCTACTCTAGTACGGATATTGTCCTGTCCTAACGGCGACGTATCCAAGGGTGGTCAAATGATGAAATGATAGATTTTTCGTAACTATTTTAAATGACGTCTAATTGTGACCATAAATGGCCCGGAGAACGTAATAACTCCGTACATGTACAGTTACTGCAGTTGCTGAAGTGATAAAACTACTATTCAGATGCTTTTCTCTTGATGGGTTACTGTAGTTTTGCGAATTGAGGTGGAATTCATACCAAAGTAACCCAAGGTCTTTTGCATTTTTTAAAGCATTTACATGGCTCCCAAAAATAGGTCTTCTGCCATCAATGAAGTTCGCTAGCTGGTGCTATTTTATGCATTTCAATTCGAAATTGAATGCTCTATTTCATGAAATTAACAGAATTACTTAAAACTGTCTGAGATGTCCAGAATTACGTTCTCCGGTAGTCTCCGATTGGAATGCGGCTGGAGAACAGGACCTCGGGTCCGATATGCGAGTATATGACGTCGTTGTGCATATTTCGAGTTCCACTATGGTCGCAAGATATGGCAGCAAGACGAGAGGTTTCGTAATGGAGATTTTTTGGTGTAACGCCAGTATTTCCCGGAATTATGAAGAAGAATCGTGGTATATTCCAATATTTCCTTCTGAAGCGTCATTTCGACATAATTCTGAAGACATACGGAAACCCAATCCCTCATATCTTTGTTAGATTGGCGACGAGATTGGGGCAAGCCGAATGACGATTCATCTGTGGTTACAGAGTGATTGTGCTGGGCCGCCGTCCTGCCAGTGTGAAAATATCCTGGAGAGTAATTGGCTGAGGTAATAACTAGTTCCGAAATTTACATTATTTTGTTCTCTATTGTTTCTATGCTATGTCGATGCTTTTGTTTCGTTCGGATTTGGAGGCATCGTGCACACCAACGATTACCTGAGTAACCCCCGCGAGTTCGGCCTTGATTGGGGCTTAGACTGAGCCAGGACATAGTTTGTTTGACACATGCACAATGCAATCGAAACAACCACCACAAACTTGTAGGTATTCTGATATAACATGATATGATTCCTGGGCAATTGACTGCAACCTGCATTTAATGTCTTATGACCTGCTATGCCATACTCTTCTGTTCTGTTGTCCAGGCTTCTAATTTGTATGATGGACTGGAAACTGCAACTGCATTGTTGGAGCTGTACTGAGATCCTGGAAGCAAAATGTCATCCATAAATTGGCACGTTTCATTCAGAGAATAAAAAAGTTCAACATTTGCAGTCACAATCCTGGAGAATAAAATGTCCGTAGGTCTCCATACTCCAGGAGAGGCCCAAAATTCCCACCCTGTACACCACCCAGCCAGCAGCAGTGGTACACCACCCAGCCAGCGGCAGTGGTGCACCACCCAGCCAGCAGCAGTGGTGCACCACCCAGCCAGCAGCAGTGGTGCACCACCCAGCCAGCAGCAGTGGTGCACCACCCAGCCAGCAGCAGTGGTGCACCACCCAGCCAGCAGGAGCGGTACACCACCCAGCCAGCAGCAGTGGTACACTACCCAACCAGCAACAGTGGTACACCACAGCCAGCAGCAGTGGTACACCACACAGCCAGCTGCAGTGGTACACCACACAGCCAGCAGGAACGATACACCACCCAGCCAGCAGCAGTGGTACACCGCCCAGTCAGCAGCAGTGGTACACCACACAGCCAGCAGCAGTGGTACACCACACAGCCAGCAGGAACGATACACCACCAAGCCAGCAGCAGCAGCAGCACACCACCCAGCCAGCAGCAGTGGTACACCACCCAGCCAGCAGCAGTGGTGCACCACCCAGCCAGCAGGAGCAGTACACCACCCAGCCAGCGGCAGCGCAGGAGCCAGAGTAGCGGCGCCGCTAATTCTGATCTGGCATGTGACGGCCGCCGCTGAGGAAAGCCCACCGTTGCCACCAACATACAACCGTAGTCGAGCTTAAAGGCATTACCCTCTTCATACTGTCTATTATCAGAACCAGGTGTGGGCATCAGACAGTACAGGCGGGTACACCGGACAGTGCATGCGGATAGACCGGAGAGTACAGGCGGGTACACCGGACAGTGCAGGCGGGTACACCGGACAGTACAGGCGTGGGTATCAGATAGTACATACATGTGTACCGGACTGTACAGATATGGGAACCGGACAGTGCAGGCGGGTGCACCGGACAGCACAGGCGTGGGCATCAGATAGTACACACGTGGGCAACGGACAGTACAGACATGGGTACCGGACAGTACAGACATGGGACACCGGACAGTGCAGGAATGGGCATCAGATAGTGCAGGCGTGGTGATCGGACAGTAGACGTGGGCACCGGACACTACAGACATGGGACACCGGACAGTACAGGCGTGGGAACCGGAAAGTACAGGCGCGCGCGCCGCCAAGGTTAAGAATGCCGTGCAACAGGGGCGCACAGGGCAGATGTTGACCCGGCCGAACCTCGGAGCATGTGGCCCGCCCCCGGGTCACGTGACCGGGATCAGACGCCGCCCACATGATCACGCATCCTACACATGCTATCCTGCTACTACATTTAATTGCGCATTGGGGTGTTGCGGTATTCGGAACATTAGTAGACACGCACTACATGTAAATTCACCAGCACCACATAATGTAGCATTGTTGAAGCATCCACATCTTGGTTCAAATTCATCAACTATCGTCATCTATCTCATTCTGCGGCGTAATCTCCAGCGCCCTCTTCCCACTAGCCACCGCCATGGTGTGGCAGCGACGCCTGTATGATCCAGTTCCCAGCAGCCACCGCCATGGTGTGGCAGCGACGCCTGTATGACCCAGTTCCCAGCAGCCACCGCCATGGTGTGGCAGCGCCGCCTGCATGACATGACCCAGTTCCCAGCAGGCACCACTGTGACATGGCAGTGCCTCCTCTACCTCAATTATCACCAGCCACTGTGATACGGCGGCACCGTCTGCACAGTTCAGTTCCCACCAACCACCGTCATGATGCGAGGCATCCACGGTTATCTGGCCCAGTGGCAGAAGGTTCCAGCCGACCCTCGTGCATCATCAGCAGCTGCAACACATCCACACCGTCCGGCGCTCTCGCCGGTCATCACGGTGGCCTTCATCGGCGCGTGTGGTCGTCGGTGCTGTACGTGTTGGTGACTTCCAGAGGCACGTTTCCCGGAGGCGCCACAAAGTAGTCGTCCTCTGAGAGGGCGGCGCACGAGAGCAGGTCGTCGACTGACGGCGCCGGCTCCACCACGTCCGGCCGCAACCGCAGACTCCTGTCGCCACCAACACCGTCAGGCTGTCTACAAGGGCAATGCTATGCACATGGGATATGAAGGTAGAATATGTTCCGAGACAATTCAGCTGGGAACAGAACAAATTATAAATGGGCGGTTGAAACATAAGTACAAGGATGGTATGACAAAATTGTACTTAGCCTGTGAAACCCCAATTGGAATATTGTGTACAGGCACTAGGACCTTATTCAGAAAGGGATATAAGTATGTTGCACCACAAAGTGCACCACAAAGGCACTGGGCCCTTACTTGGAAAGAGATACAGGCATGATAAAAGTGCAACACAAAGAAAGGCATTGGGCCCTTACTAGAAGATACATATATATAGGTATATTAACCCAGTCAGTCTCTCTGGTCAGATCATCACACCCCATCTCAGGGGGGAGCGTCGATAGGAAACCCCTCTAATATCCAAACTAAGTGTGGCACGAAAACGAAAGAAGTGCCATAGAAAACGTTCGACGAGAAGGGCCCCAACACCACCCTGTAAAAAAATCCCCAAAAAGTGACATCACTAGGGAGCCTAGGTTTTCACAACTTGCATCATGTTTTTGGGTCTGGGGAGTTCATTTTGGGGATGAGAAAAAAATGTGGTATCAGAAAAGGACAGTAAAATTGACCAGGACCAGAACATTTTGTCACCACCCATATTTTTTTTTTTTAATTTCAAAATCTTGAGTTTTCAGGTTTAATTTAATTTTCATTTTCTAATGGGTAGAGCAGACTGAAAAACGTTGTTCAGTCAACTTGTTCCAACAAATGCTTACTTTAGCCAGAATCTTCAATTTTAACTCCAATGGAGAGAATAAGCAAAACTAAAAAGTAATCAAAAGTGGAAAACAAATTCTCTAGCGTGCTTTGTTGCATCCAAAATATTAGCAAATGCTGAAAGTTTTATTAAAATATCTGCATCCATTAAAGCACGACAACTGGTTGAACATTTTTAGAGGTGACCTCATTTGACCTAGACTAACTCATTGACCCTAAATGACCGACTTCAAATCGCAGTTACTTCACTATGCATGAAAAACCTGAGGGAGAGGTGGTGGTGGTTCAAGACCCCCAAGATGGCATTGGTTAAGGTTGCTACACTTCAAGGCATTGGGCCATTGCCATTCATAAGTATTTCATCTATCAAAAGAAATTCCAAGAAATTAAAGATTACTAGAAACTGCAAATTTGGCAGTTATTTTAATTTTGAAAATTTAATTGAAAAAAATGTTTGAAATTGTAGGATTATTGCAGTTCAAGGTAACCTAGAGTAGCTATAATTATGTATATTTACTTTTGCTTAACTCACACTAGAAATCTTGTGTGACAACTATCTGTTAGCAGATGTAGTGGGTACTCTAAGTGTATAAACTCTGCTGAAGCTAAACTTTCCAGTTCCTGTCACTTCAGTCAGGTCAGATGAGATTTTTGTTGCATGTTATAAAAAATTAAACAAAAAAATGTTATTTTCTTCTAAAACATTGAGGCTTGCTTATGTTAGGCTAAGTTTTTCTTGAAAATGTTTGAGAGAAATGGTTTTGACATTTTACATTTTGCAAAAATAATGATATTCCTTCTTGCATGAAAGCTTAGGCTTAGGAGAGGTTATGTTTCATATCTTTTCCTTTATTCTGAACATCACTTTTTATGATATGCTACCTGACTCGATCGTGTCCTAAAATTACCTCACCATTAACTGTGTGGATGAAGAAAGAAGTTGCTTGGGAGTAGGAAGATTGAAGAAATAATGGATCCACTTAAGGATTAAAAGCAGATGCCTTTCCTTCGTCACATGACTTTAATTTTTAGCAGTCATGTGTATAATGACTGCCCCACATGTGGCAAAATGGTAAAACCTAAGCAGGATGATGCTCCATTAACTTGATTTCGGCCTGGTATTTTTTAACTGGATTCGATGCTCCCTTTTGGCTGTTATTTTGCCCCCAACTGAAAAGTATGCATTTTGAGGATAAATGAGCATTCACATCATGTGCAGCACACTCATAGACATTGCATTCAAAAATAAATTCCACATAATCAGAAATCATCTAAAATAACAAATTTACTGAAGTATTGCTTCTTTTTTCCAATAGTGATGCTAGGCTAGGCCAAGTTAGGGTCTGCTGCATTTCTATTATATATTCACCAACATGGCTTAATATGCTGTTACCCAACACAAAGCAACTTTTAAAAGTATTATTTTGCTCACAAACTGAAAGCAAGCATCTGCACATAAAATAAGTAGTCCCAAGATCTTAGTCACATTCACAAACATTGCATTGGAAATATAATCTCCAGGAATTCATAAAATGCTTTAAAGTACAACTTTTCCCTCAAAGGTATATAAAACAGCACCCAAGATGAATATTTTTCCATTCCTTCTAACATCTTCTCAGTAAATTTGTAGTCTTGATAATGTATTCTGCCCCACATAAGAGGTGCATCCATATCAGCATACAAACTGAGTTATGTGGTGCAAAGGGAGGAAACCCACCTTCCTTCCTGAACTGTAAGAAGTGGCTCAATACCTTCCGTACACACATCCCTGATTGAATCAGCAAACTTAATAGCCTCAGACAACCTTTGAACTCCTTGTCTGTTCCCAAAATCTACCAATGACAACCTTTCTAATAAAATTATATCCTCTTCTGTTATCACAATATCACTGGATGCTACTCTTTTATGCAAAGGTGTTGGCTCCGATGGAATAAAATTGAAATTCCGTGTCGAAAGTAACCGCTTCCTGGCACTATCCAGTCTGCAAATCATCCGTAGCTTCAAAACCATCATTTTAGCCTGCTCGAGAGGTTCAAATAATCAAATGAATGTTTCTTATATTCCCTTAAACATAAAATGCCGCAGTACCATTCACGTTACGGAATGCAAGACCTGCCTGATCCGCCTAACAAAACCAAAACCGATGCAGATACCGCTCAAAAACGATCGAGATCTGACGAAACAATTGCCAGAGACGTACAATAAACTTCAGAAACGTCTCTGATGAGGATAAATTGTCACATTTCTTTCAAGTGAATATATTGGAATTCGACGATTTCATTACGTCATTAAGAACAATTCGCACATATCGCATCAAAACTGGTAGATATTGCAAAGTGTCTTTAAAAATATTTCAAAGCAATTAACTATTTTTCAAAATGTAATAAATGCACTTAATTTCCAACGAAATATTTCACTAAAACGTAACGAAAACAATTCTATGACAACGCTTCTCAACTACAAAATTCCGTCATTCCGAGGAAAGCTGATCGTCCAAGTATCTGGGTGTGGGCAGCTGTCGTGTCCTACGTGTATTCAGTGCCGCCAGGTATAGTTTTCTGGTTTTGGTTGTGGAATTTACAAGTTTCACAGCCGTTCGAGTGCGACTGGTTTGTGCCACGATGTCACCGGTCGAAGCCAACAACGGTGTAGCAGACGGCAGTATGGACTTAGAAGAGAAACTACGTCTGGTTACTCGAAACCTGCAAGAAGTATTGGGTGATGAACGAGTGAAAGCTGTCATGAAAGAACGAGACCTGAAAATTTACTGGGGCACAGCTACCACAGGGAAGCCACATCTTGCATATTTTGTACCCATGTCGAAGATCGCCGATTTTCTGAAGGCTGGGTGTGAGGTCACCATCCTTCTTGCTGATCTGCATGCTTATCTTGATAATATGAAAGCACCATGGGATCTTCTTGCTTTGCGTACACAATACTATGAGCAGATCATAAAAGCGATGCTGAAATCTATTGGTGTTCCCCTGGACAAGTTGAAGTTCATCAAAGGTACTGATTACCAACTAAGTAAGGAATATACTCTTGATGTGTATCGTTTGACATCAATGGTCACTGAACATGATGCTAAAAAGGCAGGTGCAGAGGTCGTGAAGCAAGTTGACCATCCTCTCCTGTCTGGCCTTCTGTATCCTGGCTTGCAGGCACTGGATGAAGAGTACTTACATTGTGACACTCAGTTTGGTGGTATTGACCAACGGAAGATCTTCACGTTTGCTGAAAAGTACCTCCCACAGCTGGGCTACAAGAAGAGGTCTCATCTGATGAACCCCATGGTGCCTGGTCTTACTGGTGGGAAGATGTCATCATCAGAGGAGGACAGCAAGATTGACCTGTTGGACTCAGCTGCTTCTGTGAAGAAGAAACTGAAGAAGGCTTTCTGTGAGCCTGGCAACATCACTGACAATGGTGTACTCTCATTCTGCAAGCATGTTGTCTTCCCACTGCTGGGTACAGACAAATTCACCATTAAACAGGCATCTGAAAATGGTGGCAGTGTTGACTTCAACAGCTTTGATGAACTGGAATCAGCCTTTGCCAGACAGGATATCCATCCAGGTGATCTGAAGGCGACAGTGGAGCAGCATCTAAACCGACTGATGGACCCAATCCGACAGGAATTCGAGTCTGCCGAGCTGAAGATGCTCGTGCAGCGTGCCTACCCTCCGCCCAGCAAGAAGGGCGGTGCGACCATTGAGCTGGACGGTCCCCACCGGCTGGACATTCGCGTGGGACGCGTCGTGTCCGTGGAGCGGCACCCGGAGGCCGACACGCTGTACGTGGAGAAGGTCGACCTGGGCGAGCCGGAGCCGCGCACCATCGTGTCCGGCCTGGTGCAGCACCTGAGCGAAGCTGAGTTGCACGGCCGTCTGGTGGTCGTGCTCTGCAACCTCAAGCCAGCCAAGATGCGCGGAGTCGAGTCGCGCGGCATGCTGCTGTGCGCCAGCGCCGACGAGCCGCGCGCCGTCGAGCCTCTCGACCCTCCCGCCGCCGCCAAGCCGGGCGACCGCGTGCTCGTCGAGGGCTACGAGACGGGCGCGCCCGACGGCCAGCTCAACCCCAAGAAGAAGGTGTGGGAGAAGCTGCAGGCCGACTTGAAGACGTCCTCGACACGCGTGGCCGAGTGGCAGGCGAATCCTCTAATGACAGCTGACGGCGCCGTCACTTGCAAGTCGCTCAAGAGCGCACCAATCAGATAACGCGACTCGCACGGATATAGGCACGTCATAATTTTACATCTTTTCTCAAGGTCTTGAGCGACAGATTTGTCGACAGTACTAGGTGAAGCATAAATTCGGAGAGATACTTGTGGATGACAAGCTGTGAAGTAATGTTTTTCTCGGATACAGGCACTGGCGGATTTCCGTGGTCGTATTGTTCAGCCCTTCGTTACGAGCAATAGTTTCCTTGCTGTCTGATATGGCTTCGGTTAAGTTCGGCGCATATCCACGCGTCTATGTGGCTGCACAATATCAGTATTCCGTTGGCAGATAATGGACATCTTGTTTGGGCGCCACCAGAGCAATTCACGGACCTCCCCGAAATTGAGGTCATTCGCTACTGGTGCGTTGCGGTGCTTCTTAACCTGTCCTTTACGCTGTCAAGTGGAGTAGTATTTAATTAATGATATATTTGCACCTGCGTCGCGCTGCTGGTTTTGGAATAAAATGGCATGGCACCCAAACGATTTGTTGATATTCCTCATACGCCTAAAGGAAGGCCCCACATAAAAATGTCTACCAACAAGAAGCCAAATACTCCCACCACGAATCGGTAGACGAATTAGACCCATCGCTAAACTAATCGATTTTTTACCATCGAGTCGGCCCAGGCTCCCACCGCAATGACCACCGAATCTTCGCCCTACAGCACTACACATCGGTCAGGGTTTCGTGTCCCAATGGCTTCACATATCGACTCCACGAAGTGTTCCACCGACAGTACGCAGGGACGTGAAGCCTGTTACCGCCGCTCACGAAGTAAACCAACTCCCAATACATTAATGCAATCACATGTCGGCACTTGAGGCCATGGGCGTAGTTTCCATACTTTTGAGGACGCATCCCCTAATCTTGGTTCCCAAATCGTTTCAACTCCTGGCACAGTACCATATGGGATGTCAACATCAATCCATTTGGGCCCCGCCCGTTTGCCCCGCCACCACCCCACAAATGATTCAGAAATTAGCCGGGACTTCTGGAACAGGATCACACCAGTAGTCTCGCGACGATAGTCTAGAACCGAAAGCTAGAATAGTGTTATTTTTCCCAATTCACACCTTCCTTGTCAATAGAAACCATGTCCATACTTCGTTTCTAATTTAAACGACAATGAACTATTAGGGGAATCAAGACGTTTCTCAGCCAGCTTATCCTATTTCAGTTGCTTGAACAAGTTGGGCCAGTTTCAGCGTCAGGTTTACCATGCGATTTCATAGTCAGCATGGAAAGCAAGATCTCCTTGATGGCTAGAATTGTACAACGCGCCACACATCCAAGGAAAATTACCCCTCGTAGTTTAGTCAATATTTATTTGGAGATGATAAAACTAGATACATGGTGCCCTCGGGCAATGCTTCGAAAGGAGAACGATAATTACTCAAGCTGCTGTCATATAACAATCTCTGTTTGATGGCGTATACACAATTCTGGGACAGCTCGACACTTCAGTCCACGCTTCAAACACACGCACGCGGCACACCGTCCGCACCGAGCCACACCAGCTGCTGTCTAAAGAAACGCGAAACGTACAAAATACGTCCAACACAACAAGCCGCCGACTGGTCGCAACCAATACAAAAGCGATTAAACCATTTGACAACGCCAACAGGTCGTGTGAAGCGCCGTGCGCGGCGCTTCTACTCTAGACGACGGCGCCGCGATCTCCGGCGGCTGGGCGGCGACGACCAGACACACACGCTGCGTCTCCGGCCGACACGGGCCGGCTCTCACGCGCCAGAAAATGGCAGTCCTCACGCGAGATGACGCCATTCCGGCGCACCGCACGTATGACGTCACACACGCACACACTCGACACGCGGCTGGGCGCCACAGACTCGCAGGGGCGGTGGCGGCCCGAGGAAAAGATAGCTGCACGTGATCAGAAAGCGAGAGGAAAGTCATATGTGGAGCGGTGGCGACCGCTGGAATGTCAAGGCCGCTGGGTGGGGGGGGGGGGTGAGGGGGTGGCGACTGATGACGCAGACAAGGACACGTCGGCTGCCAGGAACCTCCGACCCGCAGGGCCGCCGGGGGAGGCCGATGACGCAGACCAGGGTCCGGCTGCCGGGGTCCTGCGACCCACAGAGCCGCCGGGGGAGGCCGATCCGCAGACCAGGGTCCGGCGCCGGGGACCTGCGACCTACAGAGCCGCCGGGGAGGCCGATCCGCAGACCAGGGTCCGGCTGCGGGGACCTGCGACCCACAGAGCCGCCGGGGAGGCCGATCACGCAGACCAGGGTCCGGCTGCCGGGGACCTGCGACCTACAGAGCCGCCGGGGAGGCCGATCACGCAGACCAGGGTCCGGCTGCCGGGGACCTGCGACCTACAGAGCCGCCGGGGAGGCCGATCACGCAGACCAGGGTCCGGCTGCCGGGGACCTGCGACCCACAGAGCCGCCGGGGAGGCCGATCACGCAGACCAGGGTCCGGCTGCCGGGGACCTGCGACCCACAGAGCCGCCGGGGAGGCCGATCACGCAGACCAGGGTCCGGCTGCCGGGGACCTGCGACCTACAGAGCCGCCGGGGGAGGCCGATGACGCAGACCAGGGTCCGGCTGCCGGGGTCCTGCGACCCACAGAGCCGCCGGGGGAGGCCGATGACGCAGATCAGGGTCCTTCGGTTGCCGGGCGCCTCCAGTCCACGGGAGCCGCTGCGGATCCAGGTCAGAACAGGTCACAACACCGCCAGCCCCGGCCACATGTCACAGCATTGACCGCAACATCGCCCGAAGGTGCGGACAACAGAACCAACGGAGAGCGACGAAGAAGTGTCAAAACAATTCACCGAGACACTATATGAAACAGGAATGCCTTCTTTCCCTAAGATAATTAATCATAATCTCCCTTACCACTAACCAATGCCATCCTCCCTACTGCCTATCTTGTATCGCCACCGCATCCCTACTTGTATCACCACCGAATTATATTACTATAACACATTGGTGCACCGTGAAGGGAAACAAGTGTCAGAACTCGGACATACGAACACGAAAACAGCAGACGCACTCGTCCGCACAAATGCAGCTGCAGTGGGAGCTACTTTGGCGCGTACCTCGCAGGTGATTATTGGGGTTTTATGGTGCGTCAACCCCAGTGGGTTATATTGCACCCATACCTCGAGTAGAGGCGGCGGCGGCGCGAGCCTACGCCGGCGGCGGCTTGGTGCTCTGCTGCTGGATCTCGATCTTCTCCACCGTCATGTCGGGGTTCATGTCGGTGGCCTCCTGGATGGCCTCGCGCAGCGCCGCGTCGTGGTCGATGGGGTCGCCGTCAGACTGGATGGTGATCTTCTGCTCGACGCGCGTCTCCACCACGCCGTCCTTCTCCGTCTTGTACTGCGGGCAGACGCGGTCGTCACACTGCCGCCGGACGGAGTGTGACCGGTGGTGTCGCTCTGGCTGACCGCACCGGGTTATGTCGCCATTGGCGGCCATATGCAGCTCAGGTCGACATGTCGGCCACGGCCGACCGCCAGCTGCGATGGCGCCGCCGTCCGCATAATGACATCGTGTCTCACCGTGGTAGTCCACGTCTCACCCGGTCAGCTTGACGGACTGTTCCATTGTGACAACATATAAGTCACCTTGAGTTTCCATCTTTTTGGTCTAGTGCGAATGTTTGTTCGGATAGCCTTATGCAACAGGGTTCCACGTACAGGGAAAATTGTTCCCCTGGAATCTTACCCAAACACCTGACCCGGCAATTTCTGTCATAACATAACTTAAACAGAGTTTGACGTGCCTCCAGTACACAAACACCGCCGGCGAATTTCGGAAGCGTTCTTGCCGCGCAGAATTCCCATCCGAGGAAAAGCTGAAAAAGCTCCCGAAATCTCGACGACGAATCGCTCCGTTCTTTAACGGAGTTATTTTATGGGGCGAAGACACCGATAGAGCCTTTGAAAAGTCGTACAAACGAGCAATACCTTTTAAGCATACATGAAAAAAACAGGTGCACTCAGCTCTTATCGATTAATTCAACATATTTAAAAAATGCATCCCTGCACGTTGTTTGCTGGGTTGTTAACGTGAACGCAGAAAAACCTATGATTGCAGCACTGTTTAGCGACAGCAGTTCGTCAGATGTTGAAGTAGATGGCGCCACCCACCAACTGACGACGGACGCCTCAATCAGTCCAAAATACAAGGTCAATGCAAACAGCAAACGGAAATACGAGGCGGTTTGACCCAAGTGGGTGCAGCGTACTCGGACTTCTCGATCGTGTGTAGTCCGCCGATCCTAGCCATCCTGCCGTGAATGCGAGGAGTTGCTTTTTCGATTTCCCGGTTACACGCGGAATTTCGCAGGCACTTCAGGGTGGAGTCCATAAAGAATGCGGCAGTGCGTAGGAAGTGGTAAAATTTCCAACGTGATGTGAACAACAATCGTACTCATTACATCGTGGTGGCTTAATAATCGATATCTCACCGTGGGCTTGCTATTCAATGTCTCACAGTGACAGTTTGGCAGTCGATGCTTGCTCACCGTGACGGTTTCGACTGTGCGTTGTTTGCTGGTAACCGTTTGGCTGCTGACGATCTCGCCCTCCGCCTCGTAGTTCTCGCCACGCACAGACACCTGCCGAGCAACGCAAGACGGCCAGTGTAGTGACGCTGACGAGATCATGTTCTCTTACTAGGGAACCACAGCTGGCCTCTGTGGTGTTGATATAGCATGCCTCACCCTGGGGTTAGCCAGCACGTCAGCAGACCACAGCTGGCGCTGCATATACACCGTCTGTGCCCAGCTCATCAGATACTACCCACACCGCATGCGACCCTCCTTAGAGTATCACCCACAACTAGTCCTGCTACCGGTGCCCCGTCCAGATGAAGTCAACACTACCCTTCTACTCTCCGCGGCCACCAGGGGTTTGCACCGTGGGGTGGTGGCTCGCACCGTGGGGAAAGGGGACCTAAACCCACCCCTTCTACTCTCCGCGGCCACCAGGGGTTTGCACCGTGGGGTGGTGGCTCGTCGCACCGCAGGGACAGGTGAAGTCAACACTACCTTACTCTCCGCGGCCACCAGGGGTTTGGACGTACCTGGGGCAGGTGACGTCAACTCTACCTTTCTGCTCTCCGTGGCCACCAGGGGCACGGTGGTGGTGGTGGTCCGTGCCGTGCTGTCCACACCCTGCGGGTTGTACTTGACCGCCTCTGTGCGTACGATCGGGTCTGATGCGACGTTCTCCGTCTGTGAGGTCACCGGTCAGAGGTCAGGCCACCAGTCACAGGGCACAGGTGAGAGGTCACCGGTCACTGTTAGAGACGATACACAGGCTTATAAGTCGAAGTATTAGCATCGGTTAATAATACTATGTAATACCGTCGGTCACCCTCAGACATAGTCGCAATGCGGGCAGCAAATGTTCCCTATGCATTGCGTTGCAATCAATCTTAGCCCAGTTGACATCTATCATCTCCTCAGAGGTCATGAACACCTCAGTTGGGGTATTTTTGCCATTCTCTTCAGTCAACGCAATAGGGTTAAAGGCTGAGGTACGAAAAAATGGTGGCCATGGCCCCTACCCCTGTTCCTACGCCTGATAGTCATAATCTTAGCGGACCGCTAATTATTATTGTGGTAACAGGGTGCGTCAACCCATGTGGGATATATTGCACCAACAACAAACTTGCTTACACACGCGTCAGATTGTCACATTCGAATAAGCCAAGCAGATGTCAACTGAGTGGACACGAACAATGACGACCACAGAAGCCGACCCGCCAACAGTTCAGACATGCACAGCACCTCGATAACACAGGAACCCAGCAAAACAAGTCACCCAAGGCGACAAACAACACGACAGCAAACAAATGCACCATCACTCAAGCTGGACTTGGCCGAAGCTACAGAAGATGCAGCGTCCTGAACAGGAGGAGGCGTCCAGTCGCACCAGGCAAGCGTCCGAGACAAGGCGCCGTACAACATGTACGCCAGGCGCAAAATCTCAGCACTCGCTCGACATTGCTACATAACACTGAAACAGACCATTTCCGAGAGAAACCCAGCTTCCCATTTGATGCGTTCAACTGTCCGTGCAGCACTTCCACATGCAGGCATACGGTCGATGAACACCAAACAGCTAATTTCAACAGCGGCAGCACACAAACTGTATCGATATTGCCTGAACTCCTACACATCGTAAACATAGCGAATAACACCGCAGCACAACATACAACATCAAAAGCCAAAACCATCCTACAACATCCAACACCCAAAGCAAAAACCATCTAACATCCAACATCAAAAGCCAAAGCCACCTAACAACACTCAAAGCCAGCGCTGCACGACTGCCCATAGTGTCGGGCCCACACCGACGGAAGCCGGACGGCAGCTGGGCAGCCGGACAGCAGCTGGGAAGCCGGACAGCAGCTGGGCAGACCGACTGAAGCGTGAGCCGGGCCGAGCCGACCGTGGCCCCGATCAGATCACGTCACCTGCCACTCGCTGACAGTGTACTCGTCCTCGGCGTCCAGGTTGGTGCCAGAATCGTCGCTGGCCCTGGACGAGGCGGAACCTCGCCGCTCCTGACGTGGCAGTGGGCAGGGCAGCCGGCGTGTTAGTGGGAGGTGTCGTGTCAGGGGGTGGTGTCGTGTCAGGGGGTGGTGTCGTGTCAGGGGAGGTGTCGTGTCAGGGGGAGGTGTCGTGTCAGGGGCGTTAGTGGGAGGTGTCGTGTCAGGGGAGGTGTAATGTCAGGGGCGTTAGTGGGAGGTGTCGTGTCAGGGGAGGTGTAATGTCAGGGGCGTTAGTGGGAGGTGTCGTGTCAGGGGAGGTGTCGTGCCAGGGGGAGGTGTCGTGCCAGGGGGAGGTGTCGTGTCAGGGGAGGTGTCGTGCCAGGGGGAGGTGTCATGCCAGGGGCGTTAGTGGGAGGTGTCGTGTCAGGGGAGGTGTAATGTCAGGGGCGTTAGTGGGAGGTGTCGTGTCAGGGGAGGTGTCGTGCCAGGGGCGTTAGTGGGTGGTTGGTTGGTTATTTGGGCTCAGGGGCGCATCGACTGCTTCGGTCATACAGTGTTAGTGGGTGGTGTTGTGCCAGGGGTGTTAGTGGGTGGTCTAGTGCCAGGCGTGTTAGTGGATGGTCTAGTGCCAGGGGTGTTAGTGGGTGGTGTCGTGTCAGGGGTGTTAGTGGGAGGTGTAATGTCAGGGGCGTCAGTGGGAGGTGTAACGTCAGGGGCGTTAGTGAGAGGTGACATGTCAGGGGCGTTACTGGGAGGTGTCACAGGCAGCCTGGGCATTACTGGGAAGTGTCACAGACGGCCTCGGTATTAGTCGGTGTCACAGGCAGCGGGATAATATATTAGTCAGTCGCATGTCTAAGATATCGGCGATATTGCTGAGAAGTGAGAAGAGCTGTAGAAGGCAGCTCCTGGTTCCGATACCGGGAGCCTTCCGAGAACTGGAGCGAGTAGAGCTGCAGAAGGGAGCTCCTGGTCCTAGTACCAGGAGGGTTCCTACAGACAGCTTAGCAGGATAGTTGTTGATGAACTAGCATTAGCAAAACATGCATCGACAGTACTACCATTGCCATACCGTTGTGTTATCAGGAACACGGCCACTGATGGATTTGCGCGGTACAACTCAGTTGTAGTAAGAAGCCATTCAGATAGTTAGGCAATTCCAAAACGGAAACGTGTCGGCCGTTCCGGTAAGTCAGGTCAGTGTGCCGTGGCCAGTAGTGGAGGTGGGTCAGTAGCGTAACCAACAGTCGGTTACAACATGATCGGACGGCTGCGGAAAGGTCTGGCCATGTGTGCCCTCTTCACCGGGCTGACTGCTGCTGACGTGCGGTCGGAGGCTGCCACATCCTGTTGACCGGTCAGCGTATACTGTGACAGCGGCCACACCCTGTTACCCGGTCAGCGTGTACTGTGACAGCGGCCACACCCTATTGGTCGGTCAGTGTGTACTGTGACAGCGGCCACACCCTGTTGGTCGGTCAGTGTGTACTGTGACAGCGGCCACACCCTGTTGGTCGGTCAGTGTATACTGTGACAGCGACCACACCCTGTTGGTCGGCCAGTGTATACTGTGACAGCGGCCACACCCTGTTGGTCGGTCAGTATGTACTGTAACAGCGGCCACACCCTGTTGGTCGGTCAGTGTATACTGTGACAGCGGCCACACCCTGTTGGTCGGTCAGTGTGTACTGTGACAGCGACCACACCCTGTTGGCCAGTCAGTGTGTACTGTGACAGCGGCCACACCCTGTTGGTCGGTCAGTGTATACTGTAACAGCGGTCACACCCTGTTGGGCGGTCAGTGTGTACTGCGACAGCGACCACACCCTGTTGGCCGGTCAGTGTATACTGTGACAGCGGCCACACCCTGTTGGCCAGTCAGTGTGTACTGTGACAGCGGCCACACCCCGTTGGTCGGTCAGTGTATACTGTAACAGCGGCCACACCCTGTTGGTCGGTCAGTGTATACTGTAACAGCGGCCACACCCTGTTGGGCGGTCAGTGTGTACTGCGACAGCGACCACACCCTGTTGGTCGGTCAGTGTGTACTGTAACAGCGGCCGCACCCTGTTGATCGGTCAGTGTATACTGTGACAGCGGCCACACCCTGTTGGCCGGTCAGTGTATTCTGTGACAGCGGCCACACCCTGCTGGTCTGTCAGTGGCTACTGTAACAGCGGCCACACCCTGTTGGTCGGTCAGTGTATATTGTGACAGCGGCCACACCCTGTTGGCAGGTCAGTGGGTACTGTAACAGCGGCCACACCCTGTTGGTCGGTCAGTGTATACTGTGACAGCGGCCACACCCTGTTGGACGGTCAGTGTATACTGTAACAGCGGCCACACCCTGTTGGTCGGTCAGTGTATACTGTGACAGCGGCCACACCCTGTTGGTCGGTCAGTGTGTACTGCGACAGCGACCACACCCTGTTGGCAGGTCAGTGGGTACTGTAACAGCGGCCACACCCTGTTGGTCGGTCAGTGTATACTGTGACAGCGGCCACACCCTGTTGGACGGTCAGTGTATACTGTAACAGCGGCCACACCCTGTTGGACGGTCAGTATGTACTGTAACAGCGGCCACACCCTGTTGGACGGTCAGTGTATACTGTGACAGCGGCCACACCCTGTTGGTCGGTCAGTGTGTACTGCGACAGCGACCACACCCTGTTGGTCGGTCAGTGTGTACTGCGACAGCGGTCACACCCTATTGGTCGGTCAGTGTGTACTGCGACAGCGACCACACCCTGTTGGCCAGTCAGTGTGTACTGTGACAGCGGCCACACCCTGTTGGTCGGTCAGTGTGTACTGCGACAGCGGCCACACCCTGTTGGCAGGTCAGTGGGTACTGTAACAGCGGCCACACCCTGTTGGTCGGTCAGTGTATACTGTGACAGCGGCCACACCCTGTTGGACGGTCAGTGTATACTGTAACAGCGGCCACACCCTGTTGGACGGTCAGTGTGTACTGTGACAGTGACCACACCCTGTTGGCCAGTCAGTGTGTACTGCGACAGCGGCCACACCCTGTTGGCCGGTCAGTGTATACTGTAACAGCGGCCACACCCTGTTGGACGGTCAGTATGTACTGTAACAGCGGCCACACCCTGTTGGACGGTCAGTGTATACTGTGACAGCGGCCACACCCTGTTGGTCGGTCAGTGTGTACTGCGACAGCGACCACACCCTGTTGGTCGGTCAGTGTGTACTGCGACAGCGGTCACACCCTATTGGTCGGTCAGTGTGTACTGCGACAGCGACCACACCCTGTTGGCCAGTCAGTGTGTACTGTGACAGCGGCCACACCCTGTTGGGCGGTCAGTGTGTACTGCGACAGCGACCACACCCTGTTGGTCGGTCAGTGTATACTGGAACAGCGGCCACACCCTGTTGGCCAGTCAGTGTGTACTGTGACAGCGGCCACACCCTGTTGGTCGGTCAGTGTATACTGTGACAGCGACCACACCCTGTTGGTCGGTCAGTGTATACTGTGACAGCGGCCACACCCTGTTGGACGGTCAGTGTGTACTGTGACAGTGACCACACCCTGTTGGCCAGTCAGTGTGTACTGTGACAGCGGCCACACCCTGTTGGGCGGTCAGTGTGTACTGCGACAGCGACCACACCCTGTTGGTCGGTCAGTGTGTACTGTAACAGCGGCCACACCCTGTTGGCCGGTCAGTGTATACTGTGACAGTGGCCACACCCTGTTGGCCGGTCAGTGTATACTGTGACAGCGACCACACCCTGTTGGCCGGTCAGTGTATACTGTGACAGCGGCCACACCCTGTTGGTCGGTCAGTGTATACTGTAACAGCGGCCACACCCTGTTGGTCGGTCAGTGTATACTGTGACAGCGGCCACACCCTGTTGGTCGGTCAGTGTGTACTGTGACAGGGGCTGCACCCTGTTGGTCGGTCAGTGTGCAGCACCGGCGGAGACCCTGGCAATCGTCGTGCGGTAGCACTGGTGCACATTTGCAGTACAATCGTCACTCATACAACAGATATTGCGCTGATGGTCTCACCGGACCCCCACCACTAGCATTACTATGCCTCACAATACAACATAGCACACATGAGGCACAGCACACTGAGAAGTACACCACCTCACACCTCACACGCAAAGCACACCACAAAACACCACACAAAACAAACCACAGAATATCATAGTACGACTCTCTCTCTCACACTCACACCACACGCCAAATCATGAAACACATTACACATCAAACGACACAGGTCTCCCATCACCAAGCGTGCACCGCAAACCATTCGTGAAAACACTGAGAAGAGTGACTAAATAAATACTGATCAAGTGCGTGTGCCCAGGCCAGCCTGTCTGCGATATACGTGCTTTGGTTCCCGAGACCGAAGACAGACACACACAAAACCCACTCAGTGCCAAGCACTGAATGCCACGACGGTGCGCATCGTCCGACTCCAGAGATGACGCCAGGCCGAAACGGCACGACACCTGTCAGTGGCTGAGCGATCCCACCCACCGTCCACCGTCCACCGTCCACCGCCGGGCGCCCAACCAGAGCAGAGCGGTGTCACAGCCCTGTCAGTGGCTCAGCGATCACACCCACTGTCCACCGTCCACCGTCCACCGCCGGGCGCCCAACCAGAACAGAGCGGTGTCACAGCCCTGTCAGTGGCTCAGCGATCACACCCACTGTCCACCGTCCACCGTCCACCGCCGGGCGCCCAACCAGAACAGAGCGGTGTCGCAGCCCTGTCAATGGCTCAGCGATCCCACCCACCGTCCACCGTTCACCGCCGGGCGCCCAACCAGAACAGAGCGGTGTCGCAGCCCTGTCAATGGCTCAGCGATCACACCCACCGTTCACCGCCGGGCGCCCAACCAGAGCAGAGCGGTGTCACAGCCCTGTCAGTGGCTCAGCGATCACACCCACCGTCCACCGCCCCGCGCCCAACCAGAACAGAGCGGTGTCGCAGCCCTGTCAGTGGTTCAGCGATCACACCCACTGTCCACCGTCCACCGCCGGGCGCCCAACCAGAACAGAGCGGTGTTGCAGCCTTGCAAATGGGTCAAAGATCTCACCCACCGTCCACCGTCCACTGCCCCGCGCCCCACCAGAACAGAGCGGACACCTGTCAGTGGATTCTAGGACAAAGGTACGTAAGGACAAATGTACGTATGGCAGATATACGTAAGCGCAAAAGTACGTAAGTGCAAATGTAGGTATGCGCAAATGTACGCATGCGCAAATGTACGCATGCGCAAATGTACGTATGCGCAAATGTACGTAAGGGCAAATGTACGTATGCACAAAAGCACGTGTGCACAAATGTATGTAAGCGCAAAAGTACGTAAACACAAATATACCTAAGCGCAAATGTACGAATGCGCAAAAGTACGCATGCGGCAAATGTACGTATGTACAAAAGTACGTGTGGGCAAATGTACGTGAGCACAAATGTACGTAAGGGCAAACGTACGTATGGGCAAATGTACGTATGCGCATAAGTACGTAAACGCATTTGATGCCTTTGCATTTAAGCACACTTTGTTAGATACATATGCCATACGTACATATGCTCTTAGATACATTTGCGCTTACGTACATTTGCCCTCACGTACATTTGTGCTTAGGTACATTTGCGCATACGTACTTTTGTGTATGCGTGCATTTGCCCTTACGTACATTTGCGCATAAGTACTTTCGCGCATACGTACTCTTGCGCATACGTACATTTGCGCATACGTACATTTGCCCTTACATACATTTGCGCATACGTACTTTTGCGTTTACGCACATTTGCACTAACGTACATTTGCGCATACGTACTTTTGCGCATACGTACACTTACCGTACGTACATTTGCGCTTACGTACATTTGCGCGTACGCACTTTTGCGCATACGTACTTTTGCGCATACGTACATTTACCATACATACATTCGCACTTGCATACCTTAGCCATACCTACATCTGCGCTTACGTACAATTACCATACGTACATCTGCGCTTACGTATATTTGCTTACGTGCATTTGCGTATTCACATCCGCCATACATACAATTGCTTTACATACATTTGTCCGGTTACCCTGTCGATGGCTCAGCGATCTCACCCACCGTCCACCGCCTCGCACCCAACCAGAACAGAGCGGAGGCGCGGCGACCGGCAAAACGGACCGGCAAAACGGACCGATAGCCGGGACTCAGACCGGCTGCCGCAGAGAACGGCAGACGCTGAGACAGAGGAGATGTGGAGCTGGGCTGGCGGAGTGGTCGACGCCGAGAGAGCTGAGAGAAAGCTGAGAATGAGCTGGTACGGGGTACTGTTTCTGCTACTGGTGCTGATGTCGAGGCAGAAAATATATCAGAAAGGTCCAAACGTTTGTAAAGAATGGCTAAAGGCGACGATTGCATAAGGCAGAATGAGCTAATAGCCACGTGATAGCCATCGCAATAAAAAACACCCATCGAAGAACCCAAAAATTCCAGTCTGGGACAAATATAGACAGCAGGACTTGAAACCTGCGCCAGGGCCCGCACATCGCACCGGAAGTAAAAAAATCACCGTAAGTCCTCATGATTCACGTCGTGGCCGAACAAACTTGGCGCCGATGGCCTGAAATAAACAGCGGGGCTCAAAGAATTCGCAGATGCCCGAAAATAACATCGGGTCCATAAGAATCGCCCTTTGATTACAAAATCCCCATCGTGGTCCCAATTAAGCACAATAGGGACCCTGAAACTATTGTTGGTGCCCAAAAATAATCTCACCGAGGTTTCAACTCACACTGAGGGTAAGAAAACGCTAAAGAAAAATGCTGGCACCTTTTGATGAATATCCACCCCCGATGCCAGAGTGTTAAGCTGTACAAAACTCAGGAAGTCTTCCTTATTAGAGGCATGACAGATAACCACAGAACAGCATAGTGAACTGCGCCCATATATAAAGCCTTCAGAATACCACAGTTGAAGGCATTTGACACTTGTTTAGGTATCACTAAATGAGCATGTTTGTCGTCGATCACTGGCTACCCTGGCCGATAAGTGAATCATTTTAATGCCATATCTAGGCCTACAGAAGTCGCTGCTACTGCCGTGCATGGCAGGCAATACCTCATTTGGAACGAGGAGTACATGTACACAATCACTACGATTAATTCTCGCCGTGGCCATAATCTTGTTGCTGCGATTACCGAAAACATACCAGTGCAGTGAAGCATACAAGTAACATACATGCATGGCAGGTAACGGTGGGGAATATGTAATACAACGCGACTACCTTTGATCGTGCTCTTTCGTATTTCAATCCAATGGTCCGCGCCTGCTAAGGAGATAGATCTTTGATCTTTGTCCGTGTAATTTCATAGGTCATGCGTGTGGGTCACGACCAGGACACGCCCCGAGACAGCCCAGATTCCGCCTAGTGCTCATGGTAAATAAGCCTCGACCTTTCTTTGGAGGGGCAGGGTGGGGGATTGGTATCGGCGAGCAAAATTCAATTCGTTCTGCATGAACACACGTTCTTGGTGGCAGAAACCTGTATAGGTTTCTCCCCACCAGAGACGTGGGAGACGTTTACCCCGTACTTCTAATACAATTTAACTTACACCATGGCGACGCATAGAAAGATCGAGAGAGCGTACATCTCGTCCATGAGTACAGGAACCAATCGGGTAGGCTTCCACTTAGTTGCACCGTCGCTGACGTACCACATAATCGATAGCAATCATCTTTTCTTTAAACATTGAATCAATGAGCATTAACTATAAAAATGGCCCCAGTTATTCAGCTAGTTCTTCCATCCTAATAATTTATTGGTTCCTACACTAATGTTCTCGTCTCCAGGAGGAATCTGCTGGTGGATCCGCCAATGAAAGCATAGAATCCGGGTCCGATAACCGGATATAAAATGCTCACGATATTTTGTTTGTTTGTTACAACTTAAGAAGGGGCCACGCAAAGAAAGGTCGAAAATCGGCATTTGTTTTGGTGTGGGTTAAACCTTTAAAATACATAACACCCAGTTACATTATCCTAGTTGCACTCCTGTTCCCATTTACGTCAAATGAAGCAGAATAGTCAATTGCACTCCATGTAGATCAGAGGTGAGCTTCGCAACAACTGTTCTCAATGGCACGCTAGAAATGCCAGTTCCGCTCCATGGCGGGTTCATTTCCCGTGTCTTCCGTCAATGACGTAGCTTGCAGGTCCAGGCAGTAGGCGATGGGGGCCGGCGCATAGCTCCTACTGAGCTCGCCGGCGAGACAAGGCGCATACCTCGAATTGCGGTATCGTAACCGGACGGACGACAGCCTATCAGACGGCCGGCGAGGTCGGAGAACAGTGCCGTGCGTGCTACCTCCAAACCAGTGACCCGCGCCCGGGCCCGTGCAGCCCCGAACGCGTCTCGACCCCTGCCGTGCAGGGCGCAGGACAGCCGGCGTGATCGTGTCCAGCTGGACTGCAGGACGCCACCGGCAATCCCGTGCGCTCCCGGTGATGTGAGTGCCGACACACCAGCGCACCAGGAGTGCGGCCACGTGCAGAGCTGACCACTCCAGAGTGCAGAGTGCAGGACAGCCGGCGTGATCGTGTCCAGCTGGACTTCAGAACGGCACCGGCGACCCCGTGCGCTCCCGGTGATGTGAGTGCCGACACACCAACGCACCAGGAGTGTGGCCACGTGCAGAGCTGACCACTCCAGAGTGCAGAGTGCAGGACAGTCAGGGTGACACGACCGGCCGCCAGTCAGCGCGGCCGACGCGGCTAACCTTTGCCTTGGGGGTGGCGGCCATGACCGTGGGCCGCAGGTATCCGCGCCTGTACCCGGCGCCCATGGCCGTGCTACTGTGGTCACTGTAGCCGGTGTAGCCACTGTAGCCGCGGTAGCCGGTATAGCCGGAGCTGGCAGGACCGCCGCCGCCATATCTCGCGCCGTACGGCCGCGGCCCCAGGGACTGAGTCGCACACGGTGGTGAACAGCACACGCGCCAGCTGGTAGCCGAGGTACGCTCACGTGCAGCCTCAGTGTGGTATGGTCGGTATCTGGAGCTTCTAAACCAAGCTTTCACAAGTTTATACAGCATATCTGACATATTCACCATGCACCGTATTGCTATACGATGCATCCGAAGTCTAAGTATGTGCACTCTTCCAGATACAGCATGTTGCGTGCAAGACTTGCACAAAGCCACTACGCTGAGATGAAAATCGAACACGCTGAGGAAGGATGTGATGTTGATCAGAGATGCAACCACGGGATGTGCGTTGCAAAGGAGCGCAGCAAAACAAACATCAGGCAACGCTATTTTTTCAGATTGCGGAAGTTTGGTTGCTTATTTGGAGTTAGGGACCTTGCATCTCAAAGATAAGCAGCTACCATAAACCTGGGGTCTTCTGTCTGAGGGCAAGGGGAGATGGTGGTTGGAGGGGGAGGGGTCTCCTGTCTGCACGTTGGGAAGGTGGTAGTAGGAGGGGAGGGTTCACGGCCAAGCTCACCAGGCTCCGCAGGGCGATATGTACATTTGAGACGTCTTGACGTGCATATTAAGCAAGGTAGGCATGATAACCTCTCCAGTGTAAGGCGCTCAAGTTGACCGGCCGACAGGATAAGCCGAAGGCGCCGCGCGAACGACGACTCACCAGGGCAGGCCATGGTGCTCCCTGGCTACCGAGGGCAGGCCGTGGTGTTCCCAGACTCACCAGGGCAGGCCGTGGTGTTCCCAGGCTAACAAGGGCAGGCCGTGGTGTTCCCGGACTCACCAGGGCAAGCCGTGGTGTTCCCTGGGCCGTGGTGTTCTCAGGCTGACCAGGGCAGGCCGTGGTGTTCCCAGGCTAACAAGGGCAGGCCGTGGTGTGCCCAGGCTGACCAGGGCAGGCCGTGGTGTTCCCTGGCTAACAAGGGCAGGCCGTGGTGTTCCCTGGCTAACAAGGGCAGACCATGGTGCTCCCTGGCTAACAAGGGCAGGCCGTGGTGTTCCCTGGCTAACAAGGGCAGACCATGGTGCTCCCTGGCTAACAAGGGCAGGCCATGGTGCTCCCTGACTAACGAGGGCAGGCCGTGGTGCTCCCTGGCTAACAAGGGCAGGCCATGGTGCTCCCTGGCTAACAAGGGCAGGCCATGGTGCTCCCTGGCTAACAAGGGCAGGCCGTGGTGTTCCCTGGCTAACAAGGGCAGGCCGTGGTGTGCCCAGGCTGACCAGGGCAGGCCGTGGTGCTCCTTAGCTATCCAGGACAGACCATAGCGCTGCAGACTACCAGCGCAGGTAGTGAGGCAGGGGGCCGTGGTGTGCCCAGGCTGACCAGGGCAGGCCGTGGTGCTCCTTAGCTATCCAGGACAGACCATAGCGCTGCAGACTCACCAGCGCAGGTAGTGAGGCAGCGGCGGCCGTGGTGTTCCCTGGCTGACCAGGGCAGGCCGTGGTGCTCCTTAGCTATCCAGGAGAGACCATAGCGCTGCAGACTCACCAGCGCAGGTAGTGAGGCAGCGGCGGCCGCGGTGTTCCCTGGCTGACCAGGGCAGGCCGTGGTGCTCCTTAGCTATCCAGGAGAAATGCAGACTCACCAGCGCAGGTAGTGAGGCAGCGGCGGCCGCGGTGTTCCCTGGCTGACCAGGGCAGGCCGTCCTTAGCTATCCAGGAGAGACCATAGCGCTGCAGACTCACCAGGGCAGGTAGTGAGGCAGCGGCGGCCGCGGTGTTCCCTGGCTGACCAGGGCAGGCCGTGGTGCTCCTTAGCTATCCAGGACAGACCATAGCGCTGCAGACTCACCAGGGCAGGTAGTGAGGCAGCGGCGGCCGCGGTGTTCCCTGGCTGACCAGGGCAGGCCGTGGTGCTCCTTAGCTATCCAGGAGAGACCATAGCGCTGCAGACTCACCAGGGCAGGTAGTGAGGCAGCGGCGGCCGCGGTGTTCCCTGGCTGACCAGGACAGGCCATAGCGCTGCAGACTCACCAGGGCAGGTAGTGAGGCAGCGGCGGCCGCGGTGTTCCCTGGCTGACCAGGACAGACCATAGCGCTGCAGACTCACCAGGGCAGGTAGTGAGGCAGCGGCGGCCGCGGTGTTCCCTGGCTGACCAGGACAGACCATAGCGCTGCAGACTCACCAGGGCAGGTAGTGAGGCAGCGGCGGCCGCGGTGTTCCCTGGCTGACCAGGACAGACCATAGCGCTGCAGACTCACCAGGGCAGGTAGTGAGGCAGCGGCGGCCGCGGTGTTCCCTGGCTGACCAGGACAGACCATAGCGCTGCAGACTCACCAGGGCAGGTAGTGAGGCAGCGGCGGCCGCGGTGTTCCCTGGCTGACCAGGACAGACCATAGCGCTGCAGACTCACCAGGGCAGGTAGTGAGGCAGCGGCGGCCGCGGTGTTCCCTGGCTGACCAGGACAGACCATAGCGCTGCAGACTCACCAGGGCAGGTAGTGAGGCAGCGGCGGCCGCGGTGTTCCCTGGCTGACCAGGACAGACCATAGCGCTGCAGACTCACCAGGGCAGGTAGTGAGGCAGCGGCGGCCGCGGTGTTCCCTGGCTGACCAGGACAGACCATAGCGCTGCAGACTCACCAGGGCAGGTAGTGAGGCAGCGGCGGCCGCGGTGTTCCCTGGCTGACCAGGACAGACCATAGCGCTGCAGACTCACCAGGGCAGGTAGTGAGGCAGCGGCGGCCGGGTTCTGCGCGGGTGAGGCAGCGGCGGCCGCGGTGTTCCCTGGCTGACCAGGACAGACCATAGCGCTGCAGACTCACCAGGGCAGGTAGTGAGGCAGCGGCGGCCGCGGTGTTCCCTGGCTGACCAGGACAGACCATAGCGCTGCAGACTCACCAGCGCAGGTAGTGAGGCAGCGGCGGCCGCGGTGTTCCCTGGCTGACCAGGGCAGACCATAGCGCTGCAGACTCACCAGGGCAGGTAGTGAGGCAGCGGCGGCCGCGGTGTTCCCTGGCTGACCAGGGCAGACCATAGCGCTGCAGACTCACCAGGGCAGGTAGTGAGGCAGCGGCGGCCGCGGTGTTCCCTGGCTGACCAGGACCAGGGCAGACCATAGCGCTGCAGACTCACCAGGGCAGGTAGTGAGGCAGCGGCGGCCGCGGTGTTCCCTGGCTGACCAGGACAGACCATAGCGCTGCAGACTCACCAGGGCAGGTAGTGAGGCAGCGGCGGCCGCGGTGTTCCCTGGCTGACCAGGGCAGACCATAGCGCTGCAGACTCACCAGGGCAGGTAGTGAGGCAGCGGCGGCCGCGGTGTTCCCTGGCTGACCAGGACAGACCATAGCGCTGCAGACTAGGGCAGGTAGTGAGGCAGCGGCGGCCGCGGTGTCCCTGTTCCTGGCTGACCAGGACAGACCATAGCGCTGCAGACTCACCAGGGCAGGTAGTGAGGCAGCGGCGGCCGCGGTGTTCCCTGGCTGACCAGGACAGGCTGACCAGGGCAGACCATAGCGCTGCAGACTCACCAGGGCAGGTAGTGAGGCAGCGGCGGCCGCGGTGTTCCCTGGCTGACCAGGACAGACCATAGCGCTGCAGACTCACCAGGGCAGGTAGTGAGGCAGCGGCGGCCGCGGTGTTCCCTGGCTGACCAGGACAGACCATAGCGCTGCAGACTCACCAGGGCAGGTAGTGAGGCAGCGGCGGCCGCGGTGTTCCCTGGCTGACCAGGGCAGACCATAGCGCTGCAGACTCACCAGGGCAGGTAGTGAGGCAGCGGCGGCCGCGGTGTTCCCTGGCTGACCAGGACAGACCATAGCGCTGCAGACTCACCAGGGCAGGTAGTGAGGCAGCGGCGGCCGCGGTGTTCCCTGGCTGACCAGGGCAGACCATAGCGCTGCAGACTCACCAGCGCAGGTAGTGAGGCAGCGGCGGCCGCGGTGTTGTCGCCGTCGGCGCCGCCGATGAGTTTCCTCGTCTTCTGCACCTCCTGCGTGAGCACCGTCTGCTCCTGGTGTGTGGCGCTGGTGGTGGTGGTGGCGGCGAACGTCTTCTCCTTCATCTGCACACGTCACGTCACGTCACGGCACGGCACACGTCAACGCCGGCCCCACCACACTGCAGCCGATCAAGTACGGATCACTCGCGAAACGGCCACACGGCTCTCCACAACTACACAATTCGTCACAGTCACACACAGGTGACCACAGTCGCACAGGTCGCACAGGTCACCACAGTCACAGAGGTCACCACAGTTATACAGGTGAACTAAACGGCAGTATGGCAG
This sequence comes from Imbricaverruca yamaguchii, assembly GCA_034440575.1. Taxonomy (NCBI): domain Eukaryota; kingdom Metazoa; phylum Arthropoda; class Thecostraca; family Neoverrucidae; genus Imbricaverruca; species Imbricaverruca yamaguchii. The sequence continues at coordinate 320,997 of JAOTOL010001446.1, forward strand.
TCTTCTCAACGTCAGGTGGGAACCTTTCACAAGTCAACGCATATCGTGCTTCTTGTCAGCTGTGAGGGCTTGCTATGAGCTGGCCTGTAAACTGTGTGCAACGAGATCAGACGAGATACCAACAATGTTTTATGCACTTAAGTTGCACTCGCTCGTTCCCGGCTCTGTAGCAAACAGACTGCAATGGCCTCTGCAGTCAGCGGTGTCCTGCCCATGCACCCCACCTAGTGACCTCTGCAGTCAGCGGTGTCCTGCCCATGCACCCCACCTAGTGGCTTCTGCAGTCAGCGGTGTCCTGTACCATACCCCCTCCCCCGGTGGCCTCTGTAGTCAGTGGTGTCCTGTGCCACACACCCCACCTGGTGGCCTCTGTAGTCAGTGGTGTCCTGTCTCATACACCACACCCGGTGGCCTCTGTAGTCAGTGGTGTCCTGTCTCATACACCACATCCGGTGGCCTCTGCAGTCAGCAGTGTCCTGTGCCATACACCACACCTGGTGGCCTCTGCAGTCAGCGGTGTCCTGTGCCATACACCACGCCTGGTGGCCTCTGCAGTCAGCGGTGTCCTGTGCCATACACCACACCTGGTGGCCTCTGCAGTCAGCGGTGTCCTGTGCAATATACCATACCTGGTGGCCTCTGCAGTCAGCAGTGTCCTGTGCCATACACCCCACCTGGTGGCCTCTGCAGTCAGCAGTGTCCTGTGCCACACACCCCACCTGGTGGCCTCTGTAGTCAGTACTGTCCTGTGCCACACACCACACCCGGTGGCCTCTGCAGTCAGCAGTGTCCTGTGCCATACACCACACCTGGTGGCCTCTGCAGTCAGCGGTGTCCTGTGCAATATACCATACCTGGTGGCCTCTGCAGTCAGCAGTGTCCTGTGCCATACACCCAGCCCTTTGCGGCGCCTACCTGTCCCCAGTTGACGTTTGGCTGGTTCTTGTCCTCGTGCATCTCAGCCGTGCGCGTGGTGACGGTGGTGGCCATCACGTGCGGAGCGCCGTCGTCAGCACTGTCCAGCTGTAACAGGCGGCCGCACGTGCCAGGCCCGGCCAAACACACACCAACTGCCCGCCACGCACGGCGACATACCCGCTCACGACCGCGTGGGGACGCTGATGCTGGTGGGCAACGCAATGCTTAGCACCGACCAGCCATGTCACGAGGCAGTGACGTGATCGGAAAAGGGCACAATCGCCTCAGCACCGAATCACGAGGCCTGCAACTGGCACTGCTGTGCACAGAGCTGCAATGGTCAAATGGGGTAATTAAGAAGCTGTGCAACAAGCGTCCATCTTGCTAGTGCTAACGTGACCACACGATGCCATCGACTGCGACATGATGCGGCACTATTACCGGCACAGCCATGCTGCGGTCAGTGCTTGTCGCTACCGAGCGGACCCTGAGTCTGCCGTCCACATGCCGCATGCCACAGACAGACGTCTGCATCAGACGGAAAGTCGCTGCCCCAGTGTGGACGGCGGAGCCGCGCCCGCCCGCCCGCTCACCTTGCTGCGCGACTGTTCCACAGTGACCGCGCCAGAGGTGAGGTCCTTGACGGTGTGCAGCATGTCCTCGGTGACGCCCTCCCGGTCCTTCACTACCGTCTTCTTGGTGGTCGTCTGCACGATCTTGGGCGGCTTGGGGCCGGCGCGCAGCTTGTCGATCAGCTCGTCTGGGTGCGGCTGCAGCTCCTCGCCATAGCCGTCCATGTCAGAGTCGGACTCAGACGAAGAGGACGACGATGAAGAAGAAGACGAGGACGAAGACGAGAGGTGCTTCTTCTTTTTCTTGGACTTGTCTTTGCCGACCGCGAGCTTGCCCTTCTGCTTCTTGCTATGCTTCTTCTTGTCATGCTTCTTCTTGGGCTTGGCATCGGAGGTTGCGCCAGTTAGTTCTGCCACCTCTTCTGACTCCAACGTGCTGTTGAGGTCTGGCACATCAGCCAACTGCTCCGTCGTTTTCTTTTTATCCTTGCTGCTCTTCTTTTCACCTTTAGCAGATTTCTTGTCACTGCCCTGATCCTTCGTTGACTTGTCTTTCTTCGGCTTGTCCTTCTTACCACTCTTTCCGTCCTTGGCTTTCTCTGGCGAAGACTCTGCTGTGCTCGACTCACTCTCGGAAGCTTTCTTTTTGCCGAATCTGGCGAACAGGCCACCCGACTTGGGCTTCTTGGCCGATTTTGCCGGCGTTTTGTCGGTGCCTACTCCGGACCCGGATTTTCCGTCGGCCGCACCAACACTATCTCCCGTTCGGTCATCGCTCTCGCCAACATTTGCATCCACACCTGTACCATTACCAGAACCGACACCAGCATGGACACCGGCACCGGCACCGGCACCGGCACCGGCGCCGGCACCAGCACCGGCACCAGCACCGGCACCGACACCAGCACCGGCACCAGCAGAGCCGACACCGGCACCAGCACCAGCACCAGCACCAGAGCCGACACCGGCACCAGCACCAGAGCCGACACCAGCACCAGCTGCCGCTCCCAGGGCGCCCGGCTGGCCGGCCCGCACAGGTGTGGGCGCCAGGACGGCGCCGGAGCCCGGCCCCGCGCTGGCTGCCACCGGCGCGTAGTTGAAGGCCGTGGCACGCTTAGTGGTGGGCGAAATGGAGGTGTCGTGAACGAGCGTCTCGTCAGGCGAGGCACTACCGGCATAGGAGAAGCCGAGCTGGGAGGCGGGCAGCGACTTGCGCACGCCACTGGGGTCGTCCTGATACTCGTATTCACGCGTGTGGCCGCCAGACTGTCCGTCGGCCGTCCCGAGGAACGAGGAGCGGGCACCAGCAGAGTCAGATCGGCCCGGCTCGCGCTCATACCGACCAAACGCCGAGCCGGCCGAGCCGAGGCGCACCTGCGACGGGTCTGCCGTCGATGTGCTGCCCAGACGGGCAGGCTCCTTGTCGTAGGAACCGAGTCGAGCGCCGGCCGGCGAGCCAGAGGCCCCGAGCCGACCCGACTCCTTGTCGTGAGAGGAGAGGCGGGCACCGCCGGCCGCCGCCGACCCGCTGCCACCCAGGCGGCCGGGCTCCCTATCGTACGAGCTCAGGCGAGGTCCCGTGCCGTTCGAGCCCGAATTGAACGAGCCCAGCCGGCCTGGCTCCTTATCGTAGGATCCCAGCCTGGCTCCAGCCGCCGAACCACCCGCCGGCGACGGCGAGCCTCCCAGCTTGCTTGGCTCCTTGTCATACGAGCCGAGCCTGCCTCCGGCCGCGGAGCCGCCGGCTGGGGACGACGAGGCTCCCAGCCTGCTCGGCTCCTTGTCGTAGGAGTCGAGCCTGGCTCCCGCCGCGGAGCCGAGCTTGGCTCCGGCCGCGGAGCTGCCGGCAGGGGACGGCGAGGCTCCCAGCCGGCCTGGTTCCCTGTCGTACGAGCCGAGCCTCATTCCGGGGGCGGTCGAGCCGCCGCCGGGCCGCACCGGCTCCTTCTCCAGCGAGCCGAGGCGGCCCGGCTCGCGGTCGTAGGTGCGCGCGCCGGCTGCGAGGCGGGCCGGCTCGCGCTGATAGTTGGCGCCCGTGTCGCCGGTGGGGCCGGACGTGTGGTGGTGCGGCTGGGAGGCGGAGCCGTTCATCGGGTCACCCTGAGGTCGACAGCGGCACGGCGGCTCGTTACACACGTGCGTGCCGACGCACAGCCGGACAGACAGCCGGGCACACACAGCCAAGGTAGCAGCACAAGTCAAACGCAGACACAAAGTAAACAAACTCAAAAGTAAACATTAAACCGGATGCATCAAGCACACCTATAACATTTATGAGCAGGCATCCACAGCCGCTTGCTGATCCCGCTAGCATCGCGGGCAAAAACCTACTGCGTGAGCAAGATGCCCACAAAACAAGCGGCATGTGCCAGTCGGTAAAACAAAATAGCACGGACGGGAGACGGGCGAGCACAAACAACAGAGAGGCGAGGAACCAGCGCCTCGGAGGATGGGGCCGGTGCCGTGCGGGCCGTTAATGTACAACTGTGTTGCGGTCGACGGCATGCGATTCTCGTCAAACGCGAGCACGAGGCTGGCGTCGGCCTCACCTTGTGCGCCTTCGACAGGTCCATCAGCGGCAGCACCGCCACACCGCCTATCGGCTTCTGGAGAAACAGTACACTCGGGTCAGGCCCAGGTCTGGGAGGTAATTCCCAGGTCAAACAGAGCATGTTAGGACAGGGAGGGGTATTTTGAGGTGAGGGACACAAGACTCAAGGTCCGTTGCAGAGCGTATCTGTCCCTGATTTGCTATTGTCATTGAGGTCAAACCCTTGTCATGGGCAAGAATCAGGTCAGGGAGCTCATAATATGATCCATACCTAGTCACAGGTAATACCGGGCACGAGTCAAGCAGGTTAGATCTTGGTCGAGTTCAACATTTCTACTTCAGGTTGGTGATGAACTTAGGACAGCACTTAGCACAATACAGTCTCCGAAAATCAATCATTGTTTGGTCTGAAAAATATGAAGCGTAGATACCACACAGTCGAACGCGCGCCAAAGCGAACTTCCAGCTGAGAGCATGCTCAAGACAGACAAGTATTGTCCCATGCAAATGACAGCTTGCAAGAAAAAGCCATGCAGACAAGCTTACCGTCTAAAGTTGTGCACAGATCAGCACCAATTACCGACCGTGCCGCGCAGTACACGTGCCAGCGCACGATTCTACTCCTGCCGCAGCTCTGCCTGTGGGCCCATGCAGAGAACAAGTTGGCCCGTCGTAGTCTAGCCGGTGCAAAACTGGTGCGGAAGTCGGAGACCTTGGAAAAAAATCCCTACATACGGGCAACCACTCGACCGGGGAGAGCAGGCCTGACCGACTGCTTGGCTTTGAGGGCGCATAAACTGCAAGTGGTCTTCTGGCGCCAATCCGGGGAGGGCAGCAGCTGCACTTACCACGCGAGCCAGCCACAGCGGCCCCTCCCACACGGCCGCAGCGGAGTCGCTGTCGTCAGAGCAGCCGGCACGGACCAGGTGCGCCTCAATCGACACACATACCTCACCGGTCGGGACGCATCGACCGGCGCGGACGGACACCACAGACCGCACACCTCGCCCAGACTCCCCGGCCACGCAGACTGCCCAGCACAGTCGCCGAACCTCCGGAAAAAAGCGCGCGACCTCCCGACGACCGGACACGACGCGACGCCACAGGACGGACCGAAGCTGGCGCGACACTACCTCGTCGTGCTGGCGGTGCTGCTGCCGAGCCTGCTGCCGAGCCTGCTGCAGAGGATGGGTGCGCGGCGGCAGGGCAGGCGGCGTGTTCACGTACAGCGGCTGCCGCTGGGGCGGAGACGGCGGCCGGTCGCCGCAAGTGTTGCCGTAGCGGGAAGCGCCGACTGTGGCCGCTGGCTCTGAGCTGTCGCCGAGCCGTGTCGTACTGGGCTGCCGGTCATCCACGCCGGGCACGCTCTCGGAGCCGGCTGCGCGCGACTCAGGCTCCACCCGGCTGTGTCCGACCTGTCGTCCCGGCACGTCCCCCGACGTTCCGGGTAGTACTGCGTCCGGCCAGGTCCGTCCATGTAGTATACGGTACAGGGGATGTCTTCTGGTGCATCACGCAAACGACTATGTTTGTCTTCCATCGTGCCACCAAAATCCTGATGTATGCCGTCGTGCGGGCTGTTCTGATCTATAGTCAAATTCACAGGATCATACTGCGAATTATTGACACGTTCACCGATACCGGAATGCTCTTTGTACCGCCCCGAAACGCATACGTGCCCAATAGCGGACCGTTCGTCCTTGTTTCGACACCCCGATCCCGTACCGTACATCTCAACATGCATGCGATCGTTTGGACCGTAGTGGTTACCGTATCCCGCGCAGGCACCGTACAAGTCATAGTGCACCACGCCGGGGCCGTGAAGATCCCTGTACACTGGCTCGTCCCAACACTGCTGCTGCTGCTGCTGCTGCTGCTGCTGCTGCTGCTGCTGAACCGGGCCACAACTGCCCCGGTGATCCAGGTGGTACCGACTCTGACACGTTTGCTCTGAGTTAGGCTTCTCTGGTGGACTTTGCTTGTCCGAGCCATGGTTGTGACGTGCTCGGTCCGGCCCGGAGTGGCCATGGCTACTGACGCCACCAGACTCGTCCGAGCCATGGTTGTGACGTGCTCGGTCCGGCCCGGAGTGGCCATGGCTACTGACGCCACCAGACTCGTCCGAGCCATGGTTGTGACGTGCTCGGTCCGGCCCGGAGTGGCCATGGCTACTGACGTCACCAGACTCGTCCGAGCAATAGCTGTGATGTGCTTGGTTAGGTCCTGAGTGGTTTTGGCTATTGACGTCACCAGACTGGCCCAGGTCATCGGCAGCGCGCGGGTCGCGACGGCCAATCCTGTGAATATCGCTGTACCGCCCGGTGCCCTCTCCGCCCCTGGCCGGCAGCCGCGGCGGAGGAGCAGAACTCGGCGCCTCCGGCCCTCTCTCGGCACCGGCTGACACGTCGGCTCGCCGCTGAACTGGCTCGGCCCCACGCAGCAGCACGCACTCTGGCCGAGCGGCCGACCCCACCTCCAACATGCCGATACTGATGATGTCCGATGCGCCGAGTTGGGGCGGCGGCGAGCTTGGCAGCGGCGGCGGCACCACGTACGACTCAGAGTCACGTGACGTCACCGATGCCGGCCGCGGCGGCGGCGGCGGAGGTGGAGAAGGAGGAGGAGGTGAAGAAGCCAACCGGCGTCGCAGTGTCGGGTAGTAGTACGTGTGCTCGCTGGGCCGCTGGTAGTGTCCCCCGTAGTAGAAGCCTGGCTCGTCACGCTCACGTGCCCACGGGTTGCGCAGAACGGTGGCGTCGGCGGGCGGCGGCGGAGGAGAGGGAGGAGAGGGCAGCGGCAGACCGGTCGTCCGCAGCGGGGAGTTGGACGGCGGCGATGGCAGCGGGGACGGCCTACCCTGGCAGCTCGAGTCTCGCTCCACACTGGCCAGCGGCGACGGCGAGCCTCGAATGCGACGGCGGTACTCGCGCTGTTCTACCAGCCGCAGTCGGTGTCGGCTCGCCAGAACGCTGCTGTACGGATTTTCCTCCTCCGAGTAGTGCTGTGAGGCAGTGCGGTCGTCTCGCAGCTCCACAGGCAGCGTCTCAACAGTCTCGTCCGGACCGGAGTCTGTCGCCGGCGCGCCGCCATCCGACCGCCACTTCTTTCGCAGGAACCGGGGACTCTTCCAGAACGGCTTCCGACTGGTCTCGGCGCCCCCGAGACCGGTGGCAGACCTGTGTGGTGGCTCCTCAGACGAGAGAGGCGCGTCCGGTCCGATGCGAGATTCGCTACTTCCACCAATAGTTTCGCTTTCGCTCTTCACGGCGCGCATCCGAGCGAACCAGTTCCTACGCCGATCCGGCCTGACGGCAGTGTTGTCCAGACTCGAGCTGAGAGAGTCCGTCTCCCTCGACTCGAAGTCCTTGCTGTCGGGCTCGGCGTTGTCCGGGTCGAACATCGGCCTGCTGCTGCCCGTCCGATTGGCGTGGCTGACCGCTAGACTGCTGGCCGGGCACACGGTACCGTCGAGCGTCGGTGCCACGGACGGACTGCCGCCAGACTGGTCCCGATCTGCGCCACTCCCGGGCCGCCTCAGCAGAGCCGCCTGGGGAAGCTCAGACACGACCAGCACGGCCGAGTTCTGGTACGCCGGCGCTGGGTGGTTGTCCTCACTGTCCGCCGGGTCAGTCTCCGACCTCAAACAGTCGGCAACCTCATGCTGGCGGCACCGTACGTCCGAACAGCGCACTTCGGTCATCAGCGGGCTTTCGCCCTTCGAGGTGTTGCCACGCATCTCCGCAGCGGTCGTGTCTTCGCCGACAATGGACTCACCAAATCTCTTCCCCAGGTTCAGCATCTTGCCCTTGATGCGACTGCCTAATTTCTTTCGCGGCATATCCGCCTGGTAGGCAAAGACCGGGTCCACCATGATATTGGAGTTAATATCTGATGGTCTTTTCCCTGCCGTTAGTGCCACATCTATTGGCCTTCTGCCGAAGCCTTTCGGTTGTCCAGTGCCAGTGAGGTCGTCTGAAAACGTTGTTTCATTGCTATCATGAACTTTCTCCCTGGACTTCCACAGTCGACTGAGCCTTATTTTTTCCTTCACTATTTCTCCCGGAGCGCGTCTAGATTGGTGGTCCTCCCATCCCTCTTCTCCAGTGGCACCGCCAGACGACCGTGAGCCAGTCGACGGCTCAATGGGGGACAACTTCGCATCTTTCCAGCCACCGTCAGCAGATTCCATTGACCCTCGCCGATCACGTTTCGCTCCGATACTGACATTCTTGGTGCCTTTCCAGCTGCCCTCTGTTCGACGCTCTGGGCGGCGGCGGTCCCGGTCGGTGTTGACGCTGAGCGCCTTGGTGCCGGTCCACGCCACCTGGCGGTGGCGGTCGGCGGCGGCGTGGAGATTCCGCAGCGAGCCGCCGCCACTCAGCCGCCGCCGCCGCCGCCCAGTGAAGACCTCCACCCCGAGCTGGGAGCCCATCGAGCCGCCGCCGCTCAGCCGCCGCCGTCGCCTCCCGGTGGACACCTCCACCCCGAGCTCGGAGCCGATCGAGCCGCCGCCACTCAGCCGCCGCCGTCGGCCCGTGGCAAACTGCACATTTCCCGTTCTGGGCATCACCAGTGGGCCACCGCTGAGCCGCCGCCGCCGGCCTGTCGGCACACTGACGCCGGCTAGGTCAGAGCCGACCGACCCGCCGCCGCTGAGCCGTCGACGTCGTCCCGTCGCCACCTCCACACAGAGGTCGGAGCCGAGTGAGCCGCCGCTGAGCCGTCGACGTCGTCCCGTCGCCACCTCCATACACAGGTCTGAGCCGACCGAGCCGGTGCTCAGGCTGCGCCGTCGGCGGCCCGTGGCCACCGTCACACCGCCCAGGTCGGATCCCACCGAGCCGGCGCTGAGCCGCCTCCGCCGCCGGCCGCCGCTCACCAGCACGCCGCCGGTGTCGGCCAGGAACGGCGGCAGGCCGTCACCGTGTCGGCGGCGACGCCGGCCGACACTGTTCGAGCGGCGCCGCTGGCCGCCGGTCACCGTCGCCGCCGACGGGCCGGCCGTCTCCAGCGAGAACCGGCGCGGTTCCAGAGGCCGTCCGTCATCCCAGCTGCGGTGGTGGGACTGCGGCGGCGGCCCTTCACTCCAGCCGAGACGACCGAGCTCCGGCGGTGGCCCTTCACTTCGGCTGAGCGATCGAGCTGCGGTGGCTTTTGGGACTGCGGCGGCGGCCCTTCACTTCCGGCTGAGACGACCGGACTCGGCGGCGGCCCTTCACTTCGGCTGAGACGATCGGACTGCGGCGGCCCTTCACTTCGGCTGAGACGATCGGACTGCGGCGGCGGCGGGCCCAGCTGCGGATCCTGCCGATGTGGGTCGTCTCTGAACGGCTCGTCACTCCAGCTCAGACGACGAGCCCGGCGTGGCTGGGCCGGCTCGGCCACTGTTGGGCTCTGGTACTGATGCCGGTCGACCGTGCGCAGAGCCGACACCGGCGTCCCGGGCGGCCGTGTGGAGACCGAGGACGACTCCGGCCGCTTCTGCGGGGTGCTGCTGTGCTTGGGTGGCAGGTGTGGGACAGAGTCCGACAGGGCCGACGATTTGCGCCAGCTCTCCACTGGACTTGGTGGTGTTCGGCTGGGACTTCTCCACGGCTCGCCGGTGTATTTCGCTGGCACGAGCGGAGTTCCTCCTTCCAGCTTGGAACCCTTGGGCAGCGCCTGGCTGGGGTGCGGCTGCGCTGTTGCCAGCACACACACGTCCTGAGACGCCGACACCGGCTGGCCAACATGGGGCTCCGCTGTCGCCAGCACACACACGTCCTGAGACCCCGACACCGGCTGGCCAACATGGGGCTTCACGTCGGGTCCGCCGCGGACCGCGTGACTGTACTTGGCCGGCAGCGGCGGCGTCACAGCGGCGTACCACTCGGACCTGGAGCGCTGCTTGACGGGCAGCGGCGGCGGCGTCTCGTGGTCGACACGGCCCAGCTGTGCCGCCGACTGCCAGACAGGGCGGCGGCCGGCCGCCGCTGCACCGCTGGCCGTCTTGGGCGGCAGCGGCGGCGTCTTGTCGTCAAGCCGCCGGCCGGCCTGCCTCGCCGACCCGCCGGCCCAGACAGGCAGGGGAGCGGCGGTCTCCGCGCCGTCGTCCGGCGAGGAGCACTGGCGCGCCACGTGGCCAGCCGCGCGCACCGCCAGACAGCCGTCCGAGCGGGAGAGTGGCCTCTCCAGGGTGTAGGACGCCTCACTGTCAGTCAGGGACAGGTCCGAGCCGGACAGACTCGCCCAGTGCACCAGGGTGCCCTAAAACATGCGCCACTGGTCATGGGTCCAGTGGTCGGAAGGCGCGCTGACGAACCACGCTGCGGTCAGTCGTTCCCAGGCCTGTTAGTGGGCGTACGGATGGTCATAAACTAGATACATAATTGTCATCACTTTCCAGCATTGGTCGTCAAGTAGATATTAGGCTGACCCCTTTTAATATTTTTGTTTCAGATATTGCATTTCCGGTCATCTTTCGATGCGTTTTTCTTTCTTTTGCTAAGCTCAAATAATGCTTGCTTTTCGATTGGCAAGCAAAATAACACCAAAAGGGCTGAGGTGGGGAACATAGCACACAAATAATGATAAGCAAGCAAAATGCAAGATAACGTAGCCTAGCCAATGTTATGGCTAGGCCAGACTACATATATGGACCACCTATAGAAGCATGCAGGCCAGTTTTTGGTCCAAAATATGTTTTTTTTTGTGTTTATCAATGCAGTTTGAATGAAATTGACATATTTCCTTGGGAAATGACAACTTATCCAGATATAAACAACGCAAGTTGAACCGAGTCAATCAGGTAGTCTCTGATCTCAATCAGTAGGTTGTAGACAATCATACTGATGTATAAAACCTACTGATGTGATTTGTTATCTATACGATACCAAGATGTGATTTTGCAAAGAAATTGCAGAGGAAGAAGTTACTAGGTAAGTTTGAAACAAGTCCAGTCCTTACATTTTTAGGATTTGAACTCAAGGACTCCTATATAACCTTAACCTATACAACCACTCTTTTAATTTTTTTCAAGTAAAAAAAAGCACTATTATAATATTTCCAAAATATGAATGCCTAAGCTAAGCTAGCCTTCTTCCTTTCGAAGAAAAACCATTTCCTCTTTTTTATGATAAACGCCCCCAAGCCTGATCCATTTAATTGCTTTATGGATATTAAATGTGTACAAATTGCCTTGTGAAAAACCTAGAGCCCAATAACACAATTTTGGGTGGGATAGTATATATAATGATTCATTATTTGCGCTGAATGGCGCGCCGACTGCACGGGCATTTGGCGTCATTAGTATATATTTTTATCTGAAACACAAATGTCAACAGGGGTCACCCTAGTATATCTGGTGTTAAGGAGACAGGCTTACAAGATAGCAGGGTAAGACCAGGGGCAACGCTTTGACAAGCATGACCAGTGCAGGGTCAAAAGCAATCATTGCGATAATAAGGTGCATTGTTAAAGGAAGCATTCGACCTGCCATGCTCAACTCGTGCAGAACCTTCATACCACATGCGAGAGTCCATAACCAGGTAGCGCATTGGGCTTATTCACACCAGACGTACCGTACTAGAGTTCGGGTTGCCATACGTAATCATCGTGATCATCATCATTAAGTCATACTTGATAGGCATCATCAGCAACTAGGCTGGGCATTATGCTTTCAATGTAGTATTTACTACAGACAAAGCCTATGTGTTCGCAATAGCAGAATATGAAGATTAAATGCGATTGCATCATTCGCAGTGAAATTCGTTGTTCTCAGAAGCCCTTAGACGGACTTGTACCATTTTATATGATCCTTCCCATAACCAGGGAGACAAAGCCATCCTCTCAGTAACTGCCAAACGTCAAACCTGCCGCAGGATATGCTGCCCGCCAACAGCTTGTCCTTCCCCACCACCAGCCGAGTCCTGTGCCACTCCCGCCACTCACGGAGCGCTCCTTCGGCTTGTCGGTGAGCTGCGGCGGCTCCCGGTCGTCCAGACCGGGGATCTCCTTGGGTGGCGCCGTCATCGTGTGTCGCTTGGGGTCCGAGTGGCGGCCGTCACGAGCGGCGCCACTTAGTGCTGTCGGAGATGGGGAGCAGGTCACAGGCAGGGGGGGTACACGCCCCAGCAGCACAGGTCAGAGGTCGCAACGGCTTGAGCTGAAGTGGTACGGCTCGCACTTGACATGGACGTATGTCCCAGGTTCCAAAGGAGCAGGTGAGTAGCGTTTTGGCCACTGTCCATGTCACCCTGCCAGTGATGGACACAGTGGCACATATCATCACACATATGATATGTGTCACGGGGGGGGGGGGGCAAGGGGCCACTCACGGTCCATACTGCGGCTGAAGGACGGTTGTGGACGTGACGCAACAGAAACGGTCTTCGGTAATGACTCAGGGCACACACTGCTAATATACGGTGTATTTGGGGGGGGAGGGGGGTGACGAGTAGTTCACCATAAGTTGCCCGTCTGGCAATCGAAAGATTATGGGCTCGAGTCTTACCCACCGCTACTCTTCGCCGGCGACCAATCGGCGTGTGAGACCGGCGACGCTACATGACTCAACGGTAGACGGGTCGTAATACAAATAACCACCAGGGTGTGCTTGGCGGGCGTCTGAGCATGGAACGACTTGGGCCAATACTTCGACTGAAGACGTGGTGGAGCACGGGAGGGGACATCCAGGGCTTACGCTGCGGCTGGAGATGGAGGGAGGGGCCATTTACGGTCCATACTGCGGCTGAAGGACGGGGGGGGGCAGGGCCACACTCACGGTCCATACTGCGGCTGAAGGACGGAGGGAGGCAGGGCCACACTCACGGTCCATACTGCGGCTGAAGGACGGGGGGAGGCAGGGCGCCACTCACGGTCCATACTGCGGCTGAAGGACGGGGGAGGCAGGGGGCCACTCACGGTCCATACTGCGGCTGAAGGACGGGGGAGGCAGTGCGCCACTCACGGTCCATACTGCGGCTGAAGGACGGGGGAGGCAGGGCCACACTCACGGTCCATACTGCGGCTGAAGGACGGGGGGGCGTGCGCCACCACGGTCCATACTGCGGCTGGAGGACGGGGGAGGGGGCAGTGCGCCACTCACGGTCCATACTGCGGCTGGAGGACGGGGGGGCAGTGCGCCACTCACGGTCCATACTGCGGCTGGAGGACGGGGGGGCAGTGCGCCACTCACGGTCCATACTGCGGCTGGAGGACGGGGGGGCAGTGCGCCACTCACGGTCCATACTGCGGCTGGAGGACGGGGGGGGCAGTGCGCCACTCACGGTCCATACTGCGTCTGGAGGACGGGGGGGCAGTGCGCCACTCACGGTCCATACTGCGGCTGGAGGACGGGGAGGCAGTGCGCCACTCACGGTCCATACTGCGGCTGAAGGACGGGGGGGCAGTGCGCCACTCACGGTCCATACTGCGTCTGGAGGACGGGGGAGGCAGTGTGCCACTCACGGTCCATACTGCGGCTGAAGGACGGGGGGGCAGTGCGCCACTCACGGTCCATACTGCGGCTGGAGGACGGGGGGGCAGTGCCACTCACGGTCCATACTGCGGCTGGAGGACGGGGGGGGCAGTGCGCCACTCACGGTCCATACTGCGGCTGGAGGACGGGGGGAGGCAGGGCCACTCACGGTCCATACTGCGGCTGGAGGACGGGGGAGGCAGTGCGCCACCACGGTCCATACTGCGGCTGAAGGACGGGGGGGCAGTGCGCCACTACGGTCCATACTGCGGCTGGAGGAGGGGGGGCAGTGCGCCACTCACGGTCCATACTGCGGCTGAAGGACGGGGGGGGGGGCAGTGCGCCACTCACGGTCCATACTGCGGCTGGAGGACGGGGGGGGGGCAGGGCGCCACTCACGGTCCATACTGCGGCTGGAGGACGGGGGGGCAGTGCGCCACTCACGGTCCATACTGCGGCTGGAGGACGGGGGGGCAGTGCGGCACTCACGGTCCATACTGCGGCTGGAGGACGGGGGGGGGGGCAGTGCGCCACTCACGGTCCATACTGCGGCTGGAGACGGCGCGGCCGCTGAGAGCTCGCCGGAACTGCGGCGACGGCCGGTCACTCTGCGCCGCCTGCATCCGCGTCTGGTACTGCGTGCGGCCAGAGTATCGGAACTTGGAGCCCAGCCGCGGCATGTGGTGGTCCCGCTCCGGCGGCTCTGGTGACATCAATCTGAAGACAGGGTCAGGCCAGGTCAGGTCAAGTCAGGTCATGGCTGGTGGTGGTCCAGCTCCGGCGGCTCTGGTCACGGAAGGTCAGTTCACGGGAGGTGGTGGTCCTGCTCGCATTCATGGCGACGTCAGTCTGAGATAAAGGGCAGGTCAGATTAGGTGAAATCCAGTCAGATCTGGACAGGTCAATCCTCTGTAGGTCATGTAAGGCTATTATTGTACGTCCAGTCAGTTTCCTCCAGGCCAGGTGTGGTCAGATTAGGTCAGATTATAGGCTACGATCTGGCCAGATTGTACAATACAATACAACCAGCCAGATTGTACCCCGATGGCTACAAGCTGGCAGTTGGATAGTTTCCTGCCATGTATACAAAAAATGCACACAGGTTAGGGAAACTAAACGGGCAGATAGATACAACCAAAATCGGCGAGAACCTACCTATCCTACACTATCTGATAACTATCCTCAAAACACTACGGGATCAAGTGCTAAACAGTCGTGATATACTACGCCGGTTAGGATGGCAAAATGCGGAAATTGGAGTGGAAACAGCAGTTGGTATGACAATATTTAAACGTTCAGCTGATTTGTTTTTGGTTATTTACTTCCTGACGGTGCACGACAATACTATCCTATACTCATTCATCATTCATCCTATATTACTATCATTGACATAACTGCAGGACATTCACGCAGTATGACGCTTTCACTTCAGGGGTTTTCTTGCTTTTTAGATGCTATCACAATCGGAAACTGTTTGGGAGGTTCGTTAAAGCCTATCCCACCATGTATTCTATTTGCTTCCTTCATAATGCAAATTAACGATTTTTAGAAGCCTAGAAGCCTCTAAAAGCCAACAATATTTTTCATATCTAGGAGACCAAGCTTGAATACGGTATTCCAAATGTGGCCCGACATATGCACAGTAAAGCTTCCTGAGGACTTCCTCACTTCTGTATGATACATTCCTATTGATTGCCCCTAGCATTCTCAGTGCCTTCTTCCTGGCTTCCCTGGTCTGTTCTGATGCCCACAATTTTGTGTTTAGAGTAACACCTAAATCCTTCCCCTGTTGAGTCACTGATAGAACTTGGCCACCCATCAAGTATGGAGCCTTCATATGCTGCTTACCTACCTGCATGATTTTGCACTTACCAAATTAAATTTCATTTGCCATTCCTCGGACCACTTCACAAGTTCTTCTAAGTCTTTTTGCAGCGAGATATGCTCATTTTGACCTGTTATTGCCCTTCAAATCATCCGCAAATTTCAAAACTTTACTGCTTATGTCACTTTCAATGTTATTTACAAATATAATGAACAGTAGTGGCCCCAGTACTGACCCCTGGTGGACTCCACTAAGAACATTTTGCCATGATGACTTTGTCCCATTTAGCAATCCCACTACACATGAAACCAGAACTATTGACTATGCGGCCATCTCGGACTGGGCCGGCCCGGGCTGCTCGGACAATAGCCAGGCAGGCGGGAAAACCAGGCGCCACGCGACCCAGCTGCGTCAGCTGACCTGTCCCGGGATCGCGCCGGGTTTGTCACTGGAGAGGCCAACACAAACACCACGTCGGGACCAGAACACAAACACCACGTCGGGGCTAGAACACAAACAGCACGTCGGGACCAGAACACAAACACCACGTGGGGGCTAAAAAACGAGCCGACGCACTGCGACGGGAACACCAGGTGAGACACTGTCACTGGAGCACCAGCCGACACACTGTCGCTTGAACACCGGCTGAGACACTGCGACTGGAACACCAGCTGAGACAACGGTCTTCAGACGGCAGCTGAGGCAATACGAATTTGGCACGAGGAGCACAACCTTGGCCTGAGACCGTCCCACAGCCGAGAGCGGCTGAAGGTGATGGCGAGACTGGCACAACAGACGAGGTGGCCTGTGCTGGTCCGGCCGACACGGGCCGGGTACGGGACTCTGACCGTGGTCACACCACCTTACACAGGGGTAACACACCAGCAGGTTACTCAGACAACAGACAAGGTGGCCTGTGTTGGTCCGGCCGACACGGGCCGGATACGGGACTCTGACCGTGGTCACACCACCTTACACAGGGGTAACACACCAGCAGGTTACTCAGACAACAGACAAGGTGGCCTGTTACGGCCGACACGGGCCGGGTACGGGACTCTGACCGTGGTCACACCACCTTACACAGGGGTAACACACCAGCAGGTTACTCAGACAACAGACAAGGTGGCCTTCGGCCGACACGGGCCGGGTACGGGACTCTGACCGTGGTCACACCACCTTACACAGGGGTAACACACCAGCAGGTTACTCAGACAACAGACAAGGTGGCCTGTTACGGCCGACACGGGCCGGGACCCTGACCGTGGTCACACCACCTTACAAGGTAACACACAGCAGGTTACTCAGACAACAGACAAGGTGGCCTGTTACGGCCGACACGGGCTACCGGGTCCACCACCAGGGTTGACCGTGGCCACACCACCTTACACAGGGGTAACACACCAGCAGGTTACCGAGTCACTCAGACAACAGACAAGGTGGCCTGTTACGGCCGACACGGGCCGGGTACGGGACTCTGACCGTGGCCACACCACCTTACACAGGGGTAACACACCAGCAGGTTACTCAGACAACAGACAAGGTGGCCTGTTACGGCCGACACGGGCCGGGTACGGGACCCTGACCGTGGTCACACCACCTTACACAGGGGTAACACACCAGCAGGTTACCGAGTCACTCAGACAACAGACAAGGTGGCCTGTTACGGCCGACACGGGCCGGGTACGGGACCCTGACCGTGGTCACACCACCTTACACAGGGGTAACACACCAGCAGGTTACCGAGTCACTCAGACAACAGACAAGGTGGCCTGTTACGGCCGACACGGGCCGGGTACGGGACCCTGACCGTGGTCACACCACCTTACACAGGGGTAACACACCAGCAGGTTACTCAGACAACAGACAAGGTGGCCTGTTACGGCCGACACGGGCCGGGTACGGGACCCTGACCGTGGTCACATCACCTTACACAGTGGTAACACACCAGCAGGTTACCGAGTCACTCAGACAACAGACAAGGTGGCCTGTTACGGCCGACACGGGCCGGGTACGGGACCCCGACCGTGGTCACACCACCTTACACAGTGGTAACACACCAGCAGGTTACCGAGTCACTCAGACAACAGACAAGGTGGCCTGTTACGGCCGACACGGGCCGGGTACGGGACCCTGACCGTGGTCACACCACCTTACACAGGGGTAACACACCAGCAGGTTACTCAGACAACAGACAAGGTGGCCTGTTACGGCCGACACGGGCCGGGTACGGGACTCTGTGTAAGGTGGTCACACCACCTTACACAGGGGTAACACACCAGCAGGTGGCCTGTGTTGGTCACTCAGACAACAGACAAGGTGGCCTGTGTTGGTCCGGCTGACACGGGCCGGGTACGGGACCCTGACCGTGGTCACACCACCTTACACAGTGGTAACACACCAGCAGGTTACCGAGTCACTCAGACAACAGACAAGGTGGCCTGTTAGACATAAAGACATAAAAGATCAGTGCAACTCTGAGCCACAAGGGCCCTTCTTGGTTGCACTCTGTACACTGAACCAGTTGCCCACCAAATCTGCCAATCAGCCCTCCCTGTAATACTGAAAAGCAAGCCCTCTATTCTTATAATGATTGTCTATGCTGTTTTTAAAGATGTTCAATGTTCTGCTACTGACGATGTTTTCTGGCAGCTGGTTCCAGTGTTCCACTACCCTGTTGGTGAAGAAAGTTTGCCTTAACCTTGTTCTGCTGTGGTTAATTTTAATTTTGAATTTATGACCTCTAATTGCATCATTTCTGTTAAATTCAAACATTTCCCCAAGGTATCCCCTCTCCAGACCATTGACAAATTTAAAGACCTCGATGAGATCTCCTCTCAGCCTTCTATATCTAAGTGAAAACATATTCAATTTCTTCAATCTTTCCTCATATGCCAGGTTGCTTATGCCATTAACCATTTTTGTAGCCCTCTTTTGTACTCTCTCTAAAAGCCAACAATCTTTTTCATAGCTAGGAGACCAAGCTTGGATGCAGTATTCCAAATGTGGCCTGACGTATGCACAGTAAAGCTTCCTGATCACTTCCTCACTTCTGTATGATACATTCCTATTTATTGCCCCGAGCATTCTCAGTGCCTTCTTCCTGGCTTCCTTGGTCTGTTCTGATGCCCCCAATTTTGTGTTTAGAATAACACCTAAATCCTTCTCCTGTTGAGTCACTGATAGCACTTGGCCACCCATCAAGTATGGAGCCTTCATATGCTGCTTACCTACATGCATGATTTTGCACTTATCAAAGTTAAATTTCATTTGCCATTCTTCGGACCACTTCACAAGTTCGTCTAAGTCTTTTTGCAGCGAGATATGCTCATCCTGACCTGTTATTGCCCTAAAGACCTTCAAATCATCTGCAAATTTCAAAACTTTACTGCTTAGGCCACTTTCAATGTTATTTACAAATATAATGAACAGTAATGGCCCTAGTACTGACCCCTGGGGGACTCCACTAAGAACATTTTGCCATGATGACTTTGTACCATTTAGCATCACTCTTTGCTGTCTATCTGAAAGCCACAACTCTATCCATTTTAAGATGCTACCTGCAATACCATGGGACTGAAGCTGTATCATTAACCGTTTATGGGGTACCTTGTCAAAGGCCTTACTAAAGTCAAGATATGCTACATCAACCTGATTTCCCTGATCAAATTGTTCTGTGGCGAAGTTCAAAAAGTCCAAGAGGTTTGTGAGACACGATCGTCCTTTTCTAAATCCATGTTGAGTATCTTGAATCAATCTGCTACCTTCCAGATAACTAACTATTCTATCCTTGATAATTGATTCGAGTACCTTGCAGACTAGGGATGTGAGACTTATTGGCCTATAGTTTTCAACTTTCCCTCTTTCTCCTTTCTTGAAAATAGGAACTACATTTGCCCTTTTCCAATCGGTTGGAATTTCATTATGTGAAACTGATCTACAAAATATTATACTAAGTGGAAATGCCAGTTCCTTTTCAGTTTCCCGCAACACCCTAGCATAAATATCATCCGGTCCTGCTGCCTTATTTGGCTTTATTTTCCTGATATGATTGTAAACAACATCACTACCAATGAAATCAACATCATTTGTCAGATCCCATGTATCTGAACTATGGTGTACGGTCGGCAGATTGGTCATATCTTCCAATGTAAACACTGATTTGAACTGCTTGCTCAGCTCCTCAACCATCTCACTATCCTCACCCAATGTAGTCCCGTTTACTTCCAGTGGACCAATTGTGTTAGAAACTTTACTCAGCTTGTAGAAACTAAAGAACTTTTTACTGTCCCCATTACAGTTTCTAGCTAAATCCAGTTCCTTTGCTCGCTTTGCTGCTCTGGTTTTTTGCTTCACAGTGTCTCTAGCTTTTCGATACGCCTTTAGATTAATGACATTTGAGGCTTCTTTAAAAACTCTAAATGCAGTTTTCTTAGCCCTAATTGCTTTTATCACGTCTGGTGTAAGCCATGCTGGCTTTCCTACCCTTCTTTTGCGTCTTTGCTTTTGGGGGACATGTCTAATCTGAGTTTCCTTTAAGTAAAATTTGAACTTTTCCCACATTTCACAGGCATTTAAATTGGAGAATTCTTCTTCCCATCTGATGGCACTTAAAGCCGCTCTCATGCCGTTAAAGTCTGCTTTGTTGAAATTTGGAACCTTTACCAAATTATCCTTGATAGTTTCCCCTACATGTGCCTTGAATCTAACTATGTTATGGTCACTTTTTCCCAGAGTTTCGCCTACAGTCAAGTCTTGAACCAAGTCACTTAAATCCGAGAATACAAGGTCCAAGAATGAACCATGCCTGGTAGGTTCCGATACAAACTGGTGTAAGAACAGGTCCTCTTCAAGGCATTTCCTGAACATTTTGCATGATGGGGAGCCAACACCAGCATTTTCATAACCTTTTAGATTAAAGTCACCGAGAATAAGGCACTTCCTCTTAAAGTTTCTACTGATTTCCTCACAAATCACCTTGTCAAGCTCCAGTTGCTGAGAATGTGGCAGGGTTCCTGATCGGTAGAAAGCTCCTATCCTAAGAGTATTGCTGTTGCCTTTTCCCACAGTGACATCAAGCCAAATGGACTCCACAGACACATTTTTATCCCCACCTGCTACTTTTTGAGAACTGAATAAGCTATTCACATAGAGCATTACACCACCCCCTTTCATTGCTGGACCCCTATTGCACGAAAACATATTGTATCCCTGGATCTCATAGTCCTGTAAGTTATCTCCAAAATATCCTTCACTGACCCATGCCTCCGTAATGCAAACAAAATCCGGTTCCTCCTCAGCAACATAACACTTGAACTCATCAAATTTGGAACGGATACTCTGAGCATTAAACATCATACACTTAACAAATGCTCCATAACCACCTTTGGCTTTTTCATATTGAGGAGTTCTTTTATCACTAGATGAACTATGACTCTGTCCCCTTGAGTTGCTGCTGTCCCTATTTGCAGACTTTGAGGTTCTATTGCCTTGGCTGACACTATTGGAATATTCCTGAGTTGGCAATGCAATTTCATCCCTCCCCACCCCATTTCCTAGTTTCCCTGAAGGACATGCTCATATACTTTGCCTGTTACGGCCGACACGGGCCGGGTACGGGACCCTGACCGTGGTCACACCACCTTACACAGGGGTAACACACCAGCAGGTTACCGAGTCACTCAGACAACGGCTTGGCCGGTGAATCAAACCAACATCGGAAGCGACACCCACCATAAGAACGTGCGGGGAATGGTCTCACCTGAAGAAGGTGTGGTTCTCCACACAGGTCTTCCACATCTTTTTAGCCCTCCTGTGGTTGGACAGCTTGAAGCCGATGGTGGTCAGGTGGCGCTCGAACTCGCCAGGCCGAATCTTCACGAAGAAGTTGTTCCTTTTGTAAGATATCTTGAGAATTTTTGGCCAGGCGAAGCGATTGATTCTCAGCCTGAGGTTAACACATGAATAGCGTTATAGAGAATCACGGTTGGCAAGCCTACATGAGGTTATAGTGTGGTTATATCCATTGTAAACATTAAAAAGTGTCGAGTAAACTTGGCTCCAGCCACCTGATTATTATTATTGGGATGGGTGTCCGGGTGTCAAACGGACAACTCCCTTTAAACGGAACAACTCCAGAATTTCGAACACACAGTCAAAGAATATGACGGCAGGGTGGCCTGTGACCAGCACAATTCGGCAGCGGCGTATTTCCTGCGGAAAGTGGCGTAAGTGGGTACGTTCAATTTGCTCGTCAGCCGCGCCTCTAACTCAGCAGCTGGAGCCACGGCACGGCCCATACCACATGGGCGATTATCGATTATTGGGGTTATTGGGTCCCATACCACATGGGCACGGCATCGTCATTTTGAGAAGGCATGCACCGCACAGCAATTCAGTCAATCGTAGGGTACGTAACTGGAGATGTGGTGCACCTACTCTGGCTTCATGCATCGCCACCGCTCGCCAGCTGACCGCAACTGGTCACAAACGATCGCAGCTGGTCATAACTGGTCACTGCCATTCACATCCGATCACAGTTGGCCACGACTAGTCACAAAGTCCACACATGGTCGCAGCTGGCTACAGCTTGTCACAACTGCACGGATGGTCACAACTAGTCACAACAGGTCACAACTAGTCACCACTGCCCACAACTGGCCGCCAGCGGCTGGCCTCAGTTCCCTGCCCCTCCCAAGTCCAGCGTCTCACTTGTCCCTGTAGACGAGCAGGCCGGATGCGCACACTCCCAGCATGATGTCGATACCCTCAGAGTCCTTGGCGAGGTGCAGGTCGACACCGTACATCGCCAACTTCTTCGCGTTCTCAAGGTAGTGAATCTCCGCCTCAGCTGGCGTCTGGCCCCTGAGGATGAAAGATACGACGAATAGCCATGTCAGGTCACCTGGCCATGTCGCGGTAGCGTCGACCTCGTCTAATATATTTGCAATGTCCTGAATTATCAATAAATGGAGATTGTGATGGACATGCACCAATGTCCCGAAATTTCTAATTTTACGTGGAAAACGACGCCTATCAGAAGCCTGTTGTGATTTCCTTGCGAACAGCATTTCGACTTCCTGAAGGAATTGTCATAAAAGGTCACAACATACGACTGTAGTAACTTGCTACTTTTTCACCATATCGATTCCTGGCGAATGTGTCAACACAGTCTTGTCGGTAGATGCGTGAACATCTGTCAATAGCATCTTTCATCCCCTTTTCTGCCACATTGCCCAATTGTTCCGACGTCGTCAGGGGTTTTGACGTTTTTGCCTCCTACCTCCTACTCTTCCGGACAAAAAATGAATTCCAGGACATTGCTATGCACGGACAGCTGCATTGATGAAACAATGAACCCATTGGCTTTTATTAATTAAAAAAAAAAAATAATAATAAAAAAAAATAATAATAAAAATTGGCTAGCTCTGCTCCTTGAGTCAGCTCTTCACGTGGCTTTTCTTTTCTTCGAACGAATTGACTTATGGATACAACCAGGCTCGATGAAATGCGGTGCATATATGGGCCATCGTACGACGAAAATCAAGTCATCAGATCAGCTTAGTCGGGACATATGACTAGCCCTTATGTGTCATGGCATCGGATCAGGTCACATGTGTTGGGTCATTCGATCAGATATAATACGAGGTCATGAGACCGGGTTAGACGTGTCAGATTACGCATGCCAGGTTACAGTTGAGAGGCGGAGTCCGCCTTCGACCAGTTGCAATCGCCAAATATTCCCGTCAGCTACCCTCACCAGCTACCTTCGCGCCGGTTATCCTTGCCAGCTATCCCGCCAGCTACCCTCACCAGCTACCTTCGCGCCAGTTACCCTCGCCGGCTACCCTCACCAGCTACCTTCGCGCCGGTTACCCTCGCCGGCTACCCTGGCACAGAGAGCGGTGCCGATAGTCTGTAACGCAGCCGGTCGGGAGCCGTGACAGTGACCGCGGCTATGTCGGCGGCGGTACCTGAGCGTTTTGTGCAGCTGCGCCACCTTCTCCTCCAGCTCTGGCGTCTGGTTGGGTGCCAACTTGAAGTCGGCCAGGTAGCCAGCCTTGTGCTCGGCCGGGTCGTAGTCGCCACACTCGGACTGCACCATGTACGAGCCTAGCAGCGCGTGCGTCACAAACGAGCAGGGCAGCCTGTGGGGCAGCGGCGACACCTATCAACACCGACACCGACACCGACACCGACACCGGTACCGGCACCGGCACCGGCACCGGCACCGGCACCGGCACCGGCACCGGCACCGGCACCGGCACCGGCACCGGCACCGGCACCGGCACCGGCACCGGCACCGGCACCGGCACCGGCACCGGCACCGGCACCGGCACCGGCACCGGCACCGGCACCGGCACCGGCACCGGCACCGGCACCGGCACCGGCACCGGCACCGGCACCGGCACCGGCACCGGCACCGGCACCGGCACCGGCACCGGCACCGGCACCGGCACCGGCACCGGCACCGGCACCGGCACCGGCACCGGCATAATGCCAGCTGAGGACCAGCAGGGCAGCCTGCGGGACAGCGGCGACACCTGTCAACACGATAAGAGTAGGCTAAAGCCGGCACCCTGGCAATATTCAGTTTCTTGTCACTCTCAGTCACTGCCAGTCATTGTCACATGGACAATCTACCCTCGGGGCCCATAAGGCGTTGACCCCTAAAGCACACTGGGGCACCCAGAAACACACAAGGGGTCCTAGAAACGCACCCAGGCCTCAAAATACTAGCGGACTGAAGGATTGCAAAAGCTTACAATAGTCATTCTAGGCACCACAGTTCTCGAAAATCCTGCAGGGGCGTTTTTATCAGCCAGATGGGAGGTTCTCTCCGGTCAGGGGGTGGGGAAGGTGAAACATGTGAAGAGGACTAGTTGCATCCGTCCACCCGGCAACTACGCCAATGCGCATAATATCAACAGCACCTGGCGTGTCCACAGAAGTGTATTGGCGCCCGTGCTTGCGGTTACAACATTGTGGCAGTAATAGCCGCGGGTCGCTAGTACAATGACCAGGGCAGTAGTTGTGTGCTGCAGTGGTCACGCTGCCGTGGTGGAACAGTACAGGCTGCGCGGTGACAGCGATACTGACTTGCCGGTGACGATATCGTTCCGGATCTGCAGGCACAGCTGGTAGCGCGTGATGTCCTCCTGTAACTGGCCGGGGTCCAACGGGTAGAACTTGACGGCGAACCGGAACTCCCATGGCTCGTCTGGAACAGCGACAGCGCATGTCATGTGGTGCACAGCAACAAGACTCGTCAGCAGGGCGGCCACACACTCTCACCGAGTCGGTCAGCGAGCGACGCGTTTGGTGCCGACGGTCTGAGCGGGCACCACGTATCGCCCTGGATACCGTACCGATAATTTGTTATTGGTACGGTATCGCCCCCGGATTACGCACCACCACTGCTACGCCATTAATATAACGTCATATAGCACAGCGTGACGCCGTTATATCATAACGGCGTCACACATCAGAACAGACGTGCCACAGGGACAGCCAGTGGCGCCATCCCACATTTACCCAGCGGCAGCCGCGGCGCGATGGTGGTGGTGGTGGCGGATTGGAGTTTAGGGGCGCGTCGACATCTAGGGTCATTTTGCGCCCATAACTGATTTGTAATAAATGTACGGTGCTGCTATCATAGCTTGCTATCCATCTTCACGGGTGGGGGTATATCACGTCAAGGCGAGCTTGTCGAATGAATATAAATATATTCCCAGACGCTACGACCTTAGAGTCGTTCCCTATTAGTATACGTAAAGAAGAGTCGGTGTTCAACCGTCCTAAAATCTGGCGTCGTAGAGGACCGAGCAGTGTACAGCCAACTAAAACATGGTACACGGTAAGCAGGTTATAGCAGCGCGGACATTGGGGACGGTCATCACCGGTAAGCATATAACTATGTGTTGTGAAGGTATGGCCTATCCTCAATCGGCAGAGTATTACCTCTTCCCGGCGTTTGGTTCGGTGAGAGGACAGCCACTTTCAGAGTGTCGGTTTTAAAACCCTGAGCTTACTACACTTCGAATTCCAGGTTTGTTACCATTCTGACCGTATATTTGACGATATAGTGGGGTACAGATCCCTTGGAGGGAGCCGCAGACGGACCACACGGCCATTACAAATGGCGTGTTTGGCGGTAATGTCAGCTGCTTCGTTCCCCGCGAGTCCAACATGGCTGGGAATCCAGCATAATACAACATTTCTGCCGATGCAATTTAGGGATTTTACGACTTTGATAATCATCCGAACAAGTCGGTTATCCTGGTTAAATGTGTTCAGTGCCTGGAGACCGCTCAAAGAGTCTGTGAAAACCACGTGCTTGGTGGACCGGTCTTTCTGTATAAAATAGAGGGCTTGCAAAATGACATACAGTTCGGCAGTAAAAATCGATGTTGTAGGTAAACAAAAAGATCGAACTCCTTGTCGACTGACGTAAGCACCCCCAACACCAGACTGGCTTTGAGCCACCTGTGTAAATGCGCGAAAAGTCTTTATATTCATGTATTTTTTCCGGGTTACTTGTCCTTTCTTTGAGCAGGACAAATTAACATCAGTTTTCACTGTAACAACATGCCAAGGGGGAGTGCTTGGCGTGATGACACGTGCTACAGAACGCGGCCTGATATTACATTCTCTAAGTATCGAGGCCATACGAATAGAAAACGGTAGCCCACGCCGGGTTCTGTGACGTGCACTTAAAGTCCTTGAGAATATCCACAGATAGACTGGGTGGTTCCGGTTTTGGGCAACATTGCACGCGTATCTCGCGCCCAATAACTTACGGCGTAGCGCAATAAGTGGCTCGTCTTCTTCTACCATTACACTAGCAGCCGGTGAAGTGCGAAAGGCTCCAGTAACGATACGAAGAGCTGAATTGTGGATCACATCAAGACAGCGCTTTGATGTGGCACTCGCTCCGTCACAAATAAAAGATCCATAGTCAATTTTAGAACGCACAAGCGATCGGTACATGAGAAGTAAAATTGACCTGTTAGCTCCATATGAACACCTAAAAACGATACTCATCACCTGAAGACCTTTTGCACATTTGTTGACAAGGTCGGTGATGTGAGGTTTTATATGTAACATGGCAATTCATCCACAACCCCAGAAACTTGACTGCAGATCTGAAAGGTATGAGGTGACCGTTCATCCTTATCGTTGGGTCTGTGCAACGGCGGTTGCGACAGAAATGGACAGCGTTAGTCTTTGAGGTGGATAAAGTGAAACCAGTTCTGTCACACCACTCCATCAATTTCACTACATTTAATTGTAGCTGTCTTTCCACCGTCCGCACCGTACGAGAGAAGAGCCACACTGTAAAATCATCCACGAATAGCGCTCGTCCTACCGATGTTGGCAGTGCATCACCCACATCATTTATGGCAATGGCGAACAGAGTCACACTCAATATACTACTTCCCTGCGGAACCCCATCATTATGTTGGAAGGTGTCAGAGAGGTAGCCACATATTCTTACCCGAAATGTCCTATTAGTTAAAAAAAATTCGTCAAGAAAAACCACATCGGGCCTCATATGCCTATTTGGTGCAACTTCATGAGGATGCCATGACGCCATGCGGTATCATAAGCGCAGTCAACATCGACAAATATGGCAGCGGTATGATTTCGTTTCATGAAACTCGGGCGTGCAACGGAATCAAGAGCTAAAATATGGTCAAATGTGCTACGGTGTCTGCAGAAGCCACTCTGAATCGAGGTGAGTACGTGGCTGGGTTCTAAAAACCACATGAGTCGTAAGTTACACTAATTTTTCAAACAATTTGCAAAGAGCACAGGTCAATGATATGGGTCGACAATGAAGTGGGTCCTTTCCCGTTTTGTTTGGCTTGCATATAGGGGCGACAAGCGCACAAGGAGCACTCGCCGAGTCTCTCCTCGACATCGGACTGGAAGAAAGTCCAGTCAGCTTTCGCAAAAATTCACTTGGGGGGCGTCGACCAGCTTCCATACCATCAATGAAGCGGGTCCAAACGGGAAAATGGTCACTTGTACCTGGATCATCATCCACCAACCACTCTGGTTGGTTATTGGAATTTAGGGGCGCGTCGACTGCGTTGGTCATGTAGCGCCCCACCAACCACTCTAAACAGGGGGAAACTTCAGGGCTGCAAAGCGTCAGGTACAGCACAGAGGTCTGTCCTGTTTGCAGTGAAAAATGTGTCGAAGTTCCAGTGTTAAGAATACTGAGGGGAAAATTCCGGATATTTTGCTTCAAAGCACGCCCACGACCAGTACTATTCGCTGAGCTCCAAACTTCGTGATGTGCGTTAAAGTCACCACATAGAATCAGCGGGGGAGTGAGCTGATTTACCACTTGCAGCAGTTCAGCAAGTGGAAAGTGTTCCTGGGGGTAGGCATGTGGAGCATATGGTGGCAACACGGCGATTAATTATTATCCGACCAGCGACAGCCTGGATGTGTGATCTCAGGTGTACTTGTTGGAAGGGGACTGAGTGGTGGACGGCAAGAAGCACACCACCATGTGCCACAGTGTGGGTGACGACGTCCTTGCGTAAAACAGAGCAGTTTCTTAAATAAAAGGAAGTATCAGGAGATAGTTTGGTCTTCTGTAGGCATACTACGGCCGGTGTACGACGGTGCAAAATATGTTGTAATTCGTTATTGCTACTTCTCACACCTCTACAGTTCCACTGTAAAATATTACTCATTTGTCAGTATGTGAAAGAGGAAGTCCTAACCTAAGAGCGTAAAGGGCCAAGAGTGACTAAGTCATGGTCTGTAGTCGGGGGTCTTAGCTTCGTGGGCGTGAGCGCGGGCTCCCAAACCCACTTGGCGACACAGCACCGGGAAGAGCACGCTTCATAGCACGATTTGGGGATGGGGAGGATATTGGGGGGGGGGGGGGTGCACGGTTCGACGGGAAGGTGTCTCCGGCGGTCTCATGGCTGCTGCGGGTAATGGTGTGGAGTGATGAGCCGTCAATGGGCGCTGGCCCTCAGGCTTGGAGATCGAGGAGGGTGGGATATATCGGGCGGTGCGACCCTATGCTCCTAATTCTGGGGCTCCAGGGCGCACCTGAACCATAGGATGTCCAAGCTTTGGATCTGAGATGGTTGGTGGTGGTGGGGGTGGGGGAGTTGGCGTGGTTTTGGAATGCTGGATGGAGTGGGTTCGGTGGGTATGGCGGGTAAGTATTCGAGGATAGTGGATGTCTTGGGGGGCTTCTCAGTCAGTTGAACACGACGCCGTTCCTCTGGAGCTCGCTCTGTAACGGGTGGGATAACTGTGACTTCCTGGGCCCTTGGCGACGAAACAATGCACTCTTCCCTGTCGGTTGTGTCATGCGCAGGATTTTGCTCATTTACGGTGGGTGGGATTTCGGTGGTCTCAACGCAGTCTTGGGTTGGCTGCCTGTTCCTTGGTATCGCCAGGGGCACTCCAAAGGAACGAAGTAGGGCTATCATTTGAGTGATGAGCTCAGAAACCTTGTCGGGCTAAGTATGTTGTGGGATCACGGTATGACTTTTGGCTTTTGATGCGTAGGTGATTCTGGGGTGTGTGTGTTCATATATATCTCTGGCCTCCCGGAAGGTTACCTTTTGTGTGTGTTTAATGGCAATCATTTCTTTCTCCTTCAGGTACATCGGGCAAGTCCTGTCATACGACGAGTGGGAGTCCTGTTCTGGGCCACAGTTTGCACAACGGAGGGTCTCGGAGGAGCAATGCTCACTACCGTGATGGTGGGAGGCGCATTTGGCACATGCAGGGCGAGTGCGACAAAACTGGTTTGTGTGACCGAATTTTTGGCAATTAAAACATCTCATAGGGTTGGGAAGGAAAACACGAACTTTAACCCGGACGTATCCCACACGGATCTCAAGAGGAAGATCGCTCGTGTTAAATATTAGTATGATGTTGGTTGCGACCATCTCTGTATCCCTCCTCACCTTAAACTTTCTCGCTCCAATCACTCCAAATTATGCTAGTTCATCGACAATCTCTTCCTCTGGTACATCCCTTAAGTCAAAACAATTGATCATACCTCTCGACGAGTTCTTGGTTTTATGGGGTTCTACGTATATTTGAATAATTTCGTCTACCTTCTTGCCGCCCTTTCGCACACTGTAAACAAACTTAGTCATCGACTCTCCTCTCTCCGCTTCCTCCGCCATCGTAAACTCCACCTCCAATCCTCCATCCTTCAACTTCTCACACCGAACAACTCTTCCAAACCGGTCACATCCGTTACGTCTTTGAAAGGGGGACAAATAACCTAGAGTTTGTGCTTTCCCTCGAAGAATGACCCGCGGAGTAGCGAAAAGCGTGTTCCGTCCGTCGGAGCAGGTGGTCTGGCCCTCACGAGAGGGACCAGTAGTGCCTTTAGGTTTTGTCGGTGCCATGCGCTGTTTCTTTGTTTCGGCTCCTCGGGCGCCCCACCACTTAGGGACCCTACCGTGTTGACGCCTGGGTCCCGCGGACGGGAGGTCGCCAGGCGCCCGAGGAGCTATACGGGGCAGGCGGCGCCTTCGCCCGGCCGGGAGAGAAACTCACCACCCAGACCGGGATCCAGCGCCGACCACCCCTTGACCCCCCGGCCGGGCCGGCAGGCACTGGGAAACCCAGGCCCCCAGCCCGAGGCGACCTGCCGCTTGACCCGCGTGAGGCCCCACGGGCCCGGCCGCCCCTCCGGGATATCGGGACCAAAGAGGCGTGTTGGTCCCCCGTTACAGCTAGCACCCTGTGACGGGGGACCTCAGCCTCCAGGACTCCGTCAACCCCGGGGGACGGGCCGAGGGGGCGCGGCTACCCCGATAAAACTGAGCTGGTGGGCAGGACCGAGGAAGTTGCCTTGCCTGCTCATAGTAGGGATAGGTAGTGCTGCAGGGCCAGGTGAAGGACATGGGTGTTGGGATGAGATGGGCATTGGAATGGGAGCGTATGGATGGAAGGATGAGTGAGGCACTCCTGGTCTCACCCCTCGCTGGTATGATGGTCGCCGGGCCATTGGGGCACTCAATACCCCCACCGCGCAAATGTGGTGCCTCATCGGGAAGGGGGGGGCGCGGCGCGATGGTGTCACAAGGACAGCCAGTGATGGGCGCTACATAACCAGTAGCAGATAATGCGCCCCTAAGCCCAAATAATCAATCAATCAAGGGACAGCCAGTGGCGTCATCCCTTTTTACAGAGCTGCAGTCGTGGCGTGATGGTGACACAGGGATAGCCCGTTGCGCCATTCCTTTCTTCAGAGCTGCAGCCGCGGCGTGGTGATGACACAGGGATAGCCAGCTGCGCCATCCCTTTCTAGAGCTGCAGCCGCGGCGTGATGGTGACACAGGGATAGCCAGCTGCGCCATCCCTTTCTACAGAGCTGCAGCCGCGGCGTGATGGTGACACAGGGATAGCCAGCTGCGCCATCCCTTTTTACAGAGTGGCAGCCACGGTGTGATGGTACCGCGAACTATCGCGTGACGAATGATCGGCAGACGCGGGAGGCGGAACAAAAACATGATCACAGTCGCAGCCGCTACGTATGGTCGGCATGAGCGGGGTGGAGGGGTGACGGTGAGCGGCACGTCGGCCACGGTAACCCCCCCCATGCCTCATCACAGCCGGGCACAATC
The DNA here is from genome assembly GCA_034440575.1 of Imbricaverruca yamaguchii. NCBI lineage: Eukaryota > Metazoa > Arthropoda > Thecostraca > Neoverrucidae > Imbricaverruca > Imbricaverruca yamaguchii. The sequence continues at coordinate 351,943 of JAOTOL010001446.1, forward strand.
AATAATGACGGGAGGCGCGCGCAAAAACTGACCGTGCGTGAGCTTTAGCGGCTGCCGGCCAGCATGTTTTACAAGGCTTCTGTGAAGCTACAGAGTGTGACTGCACTAGCAAGACCAACACACAAACGGAGGAATTGCAACCGAGCGGAAGCTGGGTCACATAAGACTTCAGAGCGGAAGCAATCAGGCAATCGCATTAGCACCGCAGCTTCCGATAGATCAAGCCGTTTACAACATATTTCAGACATGGGAGGTCCTGCCGAAGAGCAGACGAGGTTGTTTCCGGGATACACGGGCTGATCCAGGAATTGTCATTAAGGGATACTTGCCTGGAGAGGAGCAATTCTTTTCGGAAGGAACCCATGGCTAAAGAACTTGGAAGGACGGCTTGCTTTTCCTCCCAAGGGGGCGCATACTCTTCTTCGAGGGGCGCCCCTGTCTGGACAACTTGTTGAGCGAGAGGGGGGGAACAGTTGTGCACTCGAGCCTTACCGGGGAGGGATGGCCTTTCCCAGGACGCCACCTTACATGCAGGATCACATGTGACCCTAACACTCCCCCTGCATCATCTCCCGCCCGGGTGTGCGCCAGCATATTCTGTTATGCATAACAACAAACTTCAGTGCAGGGAAAGCAAATTAATGAACAAAAAGGTCATAACGACCGCTGTGACTCAGTGATAAATTATTCGTGGAATAGGGTGGAATAAACCACTTACTGAACTCTGAATCACCACCCCTGCCAAAAGAAGTATCGACAACGTACTTCTTGGTGCGTGCTTGTACAGGTTCAAAATATTTTCTTCTCGCCAGGTGTGAGATCGAAACGAACACAGTAGGATGTCGCAATTTGCCATGGAATTAATTATTAGTTATATGATCTTGATGTCTTTCAAGCTCAAATTTAAGCCAGTAGTGTATTTTAAGATTCATAACGTAGGAAAGCTATATTCATGATACAGGGAATAATACGCTATAATAATAGTAATAATAATAACAATAAAAAGGAAATAAGATATATATATATATAAGATATATAGGTTTGGGTGAAAACGAACAAAATGCGAGGCAACTGAAGACACCGGCTTGTGTTTGACCTTGGCCGTTCAACTGATCATGTCAGACCTATGTAGTTGCTTTCAGCGTGTTTGGTACAGGCAGAAGTCCGTGTGGTAATTTATTCCAACGAACATAAACCCGTTACTGAATGCTAATGCCAATACAAATACGTCTCTGGCGAACTCGTCACTGAATACGAATACGAATGCGTTAACTTGACGCACGTGCTTAATGCTGTCCAAGACGCGCCTCCATGGTCTTGAGGATTCCCAAGGACATCCGGTCATGCTTGTTCAAGATATATCGATATATACGCAGGGGAAGGCTACCGAAGACGTTTAAAGTCTTCCGATAATGGAAGTTCGGTACCTTGCAAAGCACAATTATCAACTCGGGCAGAAACACCAGGTGGTCCAGGTTCATGCTATTTGATTGGCCTGGAACCAGAAATTTCCTGTTTGCTGATTTCCCACTCTAAAGATTTCATGACGACAGATAGCATGTCTGGATCGGCTTCTAGTATTTCGGCGATTCTCTTGCATAGATATTTACACTTTATAAATGATGAAGTATAATTTTGCGGCGATCATACACAGGCATTTTACTAGCTGAGGCTTGGGGGATGCGAAAGAAATTGAGCGGGACAAATTGCCACTTTTCAGAATTTGAGGGACATGTCCCACCCCTATACCCCGGCCCCCAGAGATCACACCCACGTACACTAGAACTTCCTCAATACAATACATATTGAATGTTCAGACTGTCTGTAGTGCAATCGGTTCCTGTAGTTTTCGTTTTCACACGACATTCATTGCTATTAAGATAATTCGCTGTTTACTGCAAAGGACAGCACATGAAAATAAAACACTGAATAATCAGAACACATTCACAGCAAAGCACACATTGGAATAGCATCTTATATCGGGTATATGAATGAAAACCAAAGTTCTAGGAACACAATTGTCTGACATTAATTACTACCACAATCATTCAAGGTTCTCATCAAGGCTATCTTCCCGAGGAGTAAATGTAATCTTCGAACGTTTCTTCGGTCATCTACTTTAGAACAATAGGTAATCAAGGCACAACAATTTAACATAAATATACTTCTCTAATGTAATTCAGGTTAGGTTCGGTTATTCAGGCGCTTAAAACATATCACCCCGAAAATGTTTTATACGCTTCAATGGCAGAAAACGATTCATGTTCGGGCTGGTCATCGGTCCAAACCACTTCTTGCTTGCTGGACATCCTGACACATAGACATTCTGAACCTATCATCACAATTAATTCCAGGATGTCATTAATGCGCCACTAACGCCTGAACGACAAGCTCCTAGTAAGTTTCGACCATGGTTTGTGATGTTGACCGGCATGTGACGTTATGAGAGAAAGGAACCTGAAAGGCGATTCCATAAAATGGAATGGAGCTTGTCAAAATGGCGCTAGAAAAGTATAATTTGTCTCAAACCATACACCAATAACCTTTACTTGCCCACAAGCAACCGTATCACAGCAAAACTGTCCACGATATGCATGGTATATAATTGTGGTATGTTACCAGGCGATGGTCGCACTATTGTGATTGTTTGTATGCCACCTTCTCTGGAGCCATCCTTGTTTATTGATCGGCATGCACTTCCGGCGTAAGTTCGGGGATTAGTAAGTACTTTGCTGGTTTATTTTTCGACTGGATTGCTGTGCATGGTTCTATGTTGCATTGCTTCAGCCAGGCAATTCAGAATTCCAACGAAAGCCTTAGAATCGGGGTGCAGGCTGAAGATGAACGTGACGTAGGAAGCAACATTAAGGTATATATGTCATTTAGGTTTTGGTTGCAACATAGCGTGAGTTGAGCGCACTACATGTGTAATATTTTGCTGCTTCTGTACTATGTTGTGGTATCGATAGCTATTACCAAGGGTACACCAATCTGAACACACTGCCCTCGATACCGAGGACATTCGACACCGGATCAAGTAGGCACTTGCCATGTTCCAGTCGGTTGCCTCTATCCACCGCCTAGGCTTCGATACTGATCGGATATACAATTAACACGCATGTACTACACATGCGGCAAAGGCACCCGCCCCATCCCATCCACGTCAGCAGTTGCTGTTCGTCACACCTGGCCGTGTTTGCCGCGCCTGGGTCCATTGTTTGATAGCGTGGCCGGTGTGTTTATCTAGCAGCACCATGTCGGCGTGTGACCCTGTGTCGGCCGGACGGCGCCCAGCTCCGCTCTCCGATAGCGGGCACAATCAGGAGTCGCCGTGCGCGTGCACGTCGCTGGCTGATTGTGCACCACGTAGGGCGGTCGTTCCGTGCTGGCGGTGGCTGGTGGGCTGTGTGTAAGGTGGCTGGCGGTGGCTGGTGGGCTGTGTGTGAGGTGGCTGGCGGTGGCTGGTGGGCCGTGTGTGAGGTGGCTGGAGGGCTGTGTGAGGTAGCTGGTGGTGGCTGGTGGGCTGTGTGAGGTGGCTGATGGGCTGTGTGAGATGGCTGGCGGCGGGGTGTGTGAGGTGGCTGGCGGTGGCTGGCGGGCTGTGTGAGGTGGCTGATGGGCTGTGTGAGATGGCTGGCGGCGGGGTGTGTGAGGTGGCTGGCGGTGGCTGGCGGGCTGTGTGAGGTGGCTGATGGGCTGTGTGAGATGGCTGGCGGCGGGGTGTGTGAGGTGGCTGGCGGTGGCTGGCGGGCTGTGTGAAATGGCTGGCGGTGGCTGGCGGTGGCTGGTGGGCTGTGTGTGAGGTGGCTGGCGGTGGCTGGTGGGCCGTGTGAGGTGGCTGGCGGTGGCTGGTGGGCTGTGTGAGGTGGCTGGCGGTGGCTGGCGGTGGCTGATGGGCTGTGTGTAAGGTGGCTGGTGGGCTGTGTGTGACGTGGCTGGCGGTGACTGGTGGGCCGTGTGTGAAGTGGCTGGCGGTGGCTGATGGGCTGTGTGAGATGGCTGGCGGTGGCTGGCGGGCTGTATGAGGTGGCTGGCGGTGGCTGGCGGCGGCTGGCGGCGGCTGGCGGGCTGTGTGAGATGGCTGGCGGTGGCTGGCGGGGTGTGTGAGGTGGCTGGCGGCGGCTGGCGGTGGCTGGCGGGCTGTGTGTGACGTGGCTGGCGGGCTGTGTGTGACGCGGCTGGCGGTGGCTGGCGGGCTGTGCGAGGTGGCTGGCGGTGGTTGGCGGGCTGTGCGAGGTGGCTGGCGGTGGCTGGCGGGCTGTGTGAGGTGGCTGGCGGTGGGGGGTGGGGCTGGCGGTGGCTGGCGGGCTGTGTGTGACGCGGCTGGCGGTGGCTGGCGGGCTGTGCGAGGTGGCTGGCGGTGGTTGGCGGGCTGTGCGAGGTGGCTGGCGGTGGCTGGCGGGCTAAGGGCGAGGCGGTCGACACACGCTGCACTGCTCTCGCTCCCATCCATTATAGGCATCCCCACGTCCTGTACACTCCTGTCGGCTGCATTCACACCCCACGCCCGTTATATCTGCCCAACCAGTCAACACGGCACCGTGGCACGCGAGATCGAACTCTGCGCCCCGGGACGTGGCTGGAAGGCAAAGAACGAGCAAAGCTAGATCGGCACGCCGGCTGCAAGTTCCCCGGGTCTCCAGGCTGAACCGGGCTGACCCAGGCTGACGTACTGGCCCTGGAGTGGAGCTGACGGCTCCACTGACGACCATTACCCAATCTGAGAAACCAAGCCACGAGCCACTCCTGGTCAGATACCCGGACCATCGCCGCTGACCCGGGAACACTTCTGAGTACGCGAGCCTAATGAGCCCGGGTCCGCACGGACGACTTCAGACGCTGGCTGGCTAGTGCCTCGGAGAGTGCCCATGGGCCGTAGACACGCCTGCAGGTGACAGAAATAGACAGCCGCGGCGACCACCACGGCTAGATCGATGAGGCGCCGCCGCTCCGATCGTCCGATCGGAGACTGGCGTGCCGGCGCGGCTGCCGACATCCACCACACACCGGTCCTGGCCACCGGCCACAGGTCACGGCAACGGAGACCTCCCCACCACCACACACCGGTCCTGGCCACCGGCCACAGGTCACGGCAACGGAGACCTCCCCACCACCACACACCGGTCCTGGCCACCGGCCGCCATCCGTCCCCGACACCAACTGTCACCCGGCTGCGACCCGGCCACAGGTCACGGCAGACGGCAGCGGAGACCGCCCCACCACCACACACCGGTCCTGGCCACCGGCCGCCATCCGTCCCCGACACCAACTGTCACCCGGCTGCGGCCCAGCCACAGGTCACGGCAGACGGCAGCGGAGACCGCCCCACCACCACACACCGGCCCTGGCCACCGGCCACAGGTCACGGCAGACGGCAGCGGAGACCGCCCCACCACCACACACCGGCCCTGGCCACCGGCCACAGGTCACGGCAGACGGCAGCGGAGACCGCCCCACCACCACACACCGGCCCTGGCCACCGGCCACAGGTCACGGCAGACGGCAGCGGAGACCGCCCCACCACCACACACCGGCCCTGGCCACCGGCCGCCATCCGTCCCCGACACCAACTGTCACCCGGCTGCGGCCCAGCCACAGGTCACGGCAGACGGCAGCGGAGACCGCCCCACCACCACACACCGGTCCTGGCCACCGGCCGCCATCCGTCCCCGACCACCAACCGGCCTGGCCACCGGCCACAGGCCGGCGGCGGCAGCGGAGACCGCCCCACCACCACACACCGCCCCTAGCCACGACCCCCCCCCGGCCACAGGTCACTGCAGACGGCAGCGGAGACCTCCCCACCACCACACACCGGTCCTGGCCACCGGCCCTGGCCACCGGCCACAGGTCACGGCAGACGGCAGCGGAGACCGCCCCACCACCACACACCGGCCCTGGCCACCGGCCACAGGTCACGGCAGACGGCAGCGGAGACCCCCCCCCCCCCCAACCCCCCCCCCGGCCCTGGCCACCGGCCACAGGTCCGGGGGAACCCCCCCCCCCCCACACCCCCCCTCCCCACTGGCCACAGGTCACGGCAGACGGCAGCGGAGACCGCCCCACCACTACACACCGGCCCTGGCCACCGGCCACAGGTCACGGCAGACGGCAGCGGAGACCGCCCCACCACCACACACCGGCCCTGACCACCAGCCACCATGCGTCCCTGACTGGGGCACGGCCACAGGTCACGGGCGGACGGTACGTCATCACGTGACATGACGTCATCACGGCACCGGGCCGTGCCTCCCGATCGTGTCGAGCTGTAGGTGATGCCGGCCAATGTTACGGTCGGATCGCTTCCGACTGCGTCCAGTGTCAAGTCGGGCGTGCCACTGTGGTGTGTGGAGGCCCACGCCTGTTTCCCACGCCGCGGTAACGGGTACCTAAACAGAAGAACACAATCAGCCGGAAGCCGACAGGCACCGCTGCTAGTGCTGTCTCGACGCGATACGCTCGAGTAAGCCAGTGTGGTGACGGCTCGCCAGGAGTCGGGCAGTAGCACACCTCTCTAGGTGTCGGACAATACCGTCCACACCTCCCAAGATGTCTGACAGCATCGTCCACATATCCCCAGGTGTCGCGCAGCATCGTCCACACCTAGTCAGGTGTCGCGCAGCATCGTCCACATATCCCCAGGTGTCGCGCAGCATCGTCCACACCTAGTCAGGTGTCGCGCAGCATCTTCCACATATCCACAGGTGTCGCGCAGCATCTTCCACATATCCCCAGGTGTCGCGCAGCATCGTCCACACCTCTGCAGGTGTCGCGCAGCATCTTCCACATATCCCCAGCTGTCGCGCAGCATCTTCCACATATCCCCAGCTGTCGCGCAGCATCTTCCACATATCCCCAGGTGTCGCGCAGCATCTTCCACACCTCTGCAGGTGTCGCGCAGCACTGTCCATACCTATCCAGTATCCGAGAGTAACGACTGAGAGCACATCTGAGATGACAAACGTCCCTCTTCTCCCATCACCTCTTCCTCTCCGATATGGTCCTCACTGGGGTACTGAACACCACAGGTTAAATATTTCCTATTCGCTAAGTCATTGCTTGGAGCATAAAAAAGTAAACTTTAATATCACTATCATAGAAGCCAAACATGGCATAGCGTCCCACACTAGCCAAGTCTGTCTAACCGCTCTACATCAGGTGAGCCCATGCCCCCACGCGACCCATACCATGGTGGCCACTGACAGCGTCGGATCAAGGTCAGGTCAAGTCAGGTCAGGTCAGGTCAGGTCAGGTCAGGTCAGGCAAGTGAGATGAGAAAGCGTCGGTCGGCATCAGCGTACACAGCGCGTCACGTGCTGAATTCGCTGCATGACCTCAGCAGTCGATGCGCCCCTAAACCCCCAATAACCCACGTGCTGAATTCTGTGTCGACTGCCGTCAAGAGGATTCACGTTGAGCCGGCAGCGGCGGGAGTCAGGACAGCTGCCTGTGAGCCGATACTGAGAATTGCCACAACCACCGTCGGCATGACGACGTTAGACGGCGACTCCAGAAATGACCACGAGAGATGATGGCCCCGGGACGTTGTGCCCACTGAATATTATTGTGGATGACGACAAAGAATGGAACAAATTGCGTTTATTCACATCCAGGAGGAGCGCAACCAGTGCGACCTAAATGGGGATGGCAATTTATAACGAATCCGAATCAGAATATACCTTCCACAGCAAGAAACCACGCAGGGCTCATCAAGGTTGGACACAAGTTGAGCGAGACCACCACATCAGCATACGACACGAACACACGACACGACACACGGCACACGGTAAGCCTCTGATGCGAGGCCTCTATGCCGCTCCGGAACACGCGACACGACACGACACAAGGCACACGGTAAGCCTCTGATGTGAAGGTCCCCGTGCCAGGTAACTGATGGTCATGGAGTCATGGTGATGTATTGCAGGGGTCATGGTAATGCATTGCAGGGGAGTCATGGTGGTGTATTGCAGGGGAGTCATGGTGGTGTATTGCAGGGGAGTCATGGTGGTGTATTGCAGGGGAGTCATGGTGATGTAGTACAGGGAGTCATGGTGATGTATTGCAGGGGTCATGGTAATGCATTGCAGGGGTCATGGCAATGTATTGCAGGAGAGTCATGGTGGTGTATTGCAGGGGAGTCATGGTGGTGTATTACAGGGGAGTCATGGTGGTGTATTGCAGGGGAGTCATGGTGGTTTATTGCAGGGAAGTCATGGTGGTGAAGTGCAGGGAAGTGATGGTGGAGTAGTACAGAGGCCATTGTAGTGTAGCTTAGGGGAGTCATAGTGCATGTCAGTCACGGCAGCGTAGTGGTGGGAGGTCAAGGCGAGGTAGTGCAAGGGAGTCACGGAGATAAATTCTTTTTTGCCCCTTTTTGATATGAAGTATTAGTCTTGCATATTTGTTCATTATGGATAAAATCGAAGATTCCTGGTAAAGTAAGCAGGATATCTATATACTATGAATCCTATGGACAGTTTTGGTATGGGATACGGTTGCTTGGTGATAAATTAAAACGATTTACGTACAATTTTAATTAATGTATGTTTTAAGGCATCATTTTGACAAGCTGCATTCAACTTTATGGAATTGCACTTCCTGTCCCTTTATTTTATGCCATTACTGGCCAACATCACAAATTCCGACCGAAGCTCTGGGGAGGGGTTGTTGTTATTGTTTGTATATTAATGGCGCACTAATAACATCCTGGAAAGAATTAAGGTGGCACAGGCTCAGGATCTCCAAGTGTAAGGATGTCCAGCAGGAAAGAAGTGTTCAGTGAAACTATGGCAGACCTGACCATGAATTGTTTGCAATCATTCAAGCCTACATTGATAGGACACCTTCTGAATGACACTTTTGAAATACCCTTACCTGAATTACATAAGACAAATACGCCTACATGTAATCTATTACCCCGGTTTGCCTCTTGTTTAAAATTGAATGGGCTATAAAGGAAGAATCGTTCGAAGATTACATTTACTTTTCAGGAACGATGTATTTTACCAAACGTTCAATGGTGGTAGAAGTCATTAATATGGGGTAATTAAGTTGTTGGACCTTTGGTTCTCATTGATCTATTCGATGCATGATGCTGCTTCGTGGTTGATTTTACTGTTAATGCGTTCACTGATGTACCGGGAAAAGGTTTGCAGTACTTTATTTTTTAAAATAAATAATTGTATTAAATGTTTGTTTCGTTCGTGAGAGTACGAGCGAATCGGATACCCTTGCCATCACGCCTGATTCCGCCTCTGACGCTACCCCTGTCATCACGCCTGACCCCGCCGGATCCGTTACCCCTGCAGTCATGCCTGACTCCGCCAATGGCACTACCCCTGCCATCATACCTGACCCCGCCGGATCCGTTACCCCTGCAGTCATTCCTGACTCCGCCTCTGGCACTACCCCTGCCATCACGCCTGACTCCACCACTGGCGTCAGCTGAACATCTGGCCATCAGCCAGCGTTTGACTGAGTGAGCACGCATGCCGCCGTCGCCTCCGAGTGGCCTCTACCCGCCGGCAGTCGGGCTGGGCCCGGCCGTCAGGCGGGTGGACGGCCGGCCGCTGGGCAGCGGGCCGCACCGGAACTGTGCCGCGCCGATGGCATGCGGCCGGCCAGACCACATCGTACCGGCTGGAATCCCACCGGGGCCGGCGGTAATGCCGCGGGGCTGCGCCGGCCGGCACGGCCATACCGGCACCGGTGCACCGCATACACTCTCACCACACCCGGCAGGGCTCCTCACATGGTCCCACCAGGCCCGGCCAAGCACTGCCACCACAACCTGACCACACACTCCCACCTGAACCTGATCACACAGTCCCACCAGAACCTGATCATACACTCTCGCCACACCCGGCAGGGCTCACATGGTCCCACCAGGCCCGGCCAAGCACTCCCACCACAACCTGACCACACACTACCACCACAACCTGACCACACACTCCCACCAGAACCTGACCACACATTCCCACCTGAACCTGATCACACAGTCCCACCAGATCCTGATCACACAGTCCCACCAGATCCTGATCACACACCAGTGTCCTAAAATTATTTCACCATTAACTGTGAGGATGAAGAAAGAAGTTGTTTGGGAATAGTGAAAGATTGGAAGAAAATAAAGGATCGTCACTTAAGGATTATAAAATTGGAATGACTTTCACTTCAGTCACATGCATTTTACATTATTTAGCAGTTGTGTGTATAATGACTGCCCACACATGTGGCAAAATGGTAAAAATATAAGGCAAGGATGAAATAGCACAATTCCATTAACTGTGAAATTCCAGGCCACATAGTCAATTATTCTACACTGTCACACACTCCCACGAGATCCTGATGACACACTCCCACCTGAACCTGATCACACACTCCCACCTGAACCTGATCACACACTCCCACGAGATCCTGATCACACACTCCCACCAGGACCTGATCACACACTCCCACCAGATCCTGATCACACACTCCCACCACAACCTGATCACACACTCCCACCAGAACCTGATCACACACTCCCACCAGATCCTGATCACACACACCCGCCAGATCCTGATCACACACTCCCACCACAACCTGATCACACACTCCCACCAGATCCTGATCACACAGTCCCACCAGATCCTGATCACACACACCCGCCAGAACCTGATCACACACTCCCACCAGAACCTGATCACACACTCCCACCAGATCCTGATCACACACACCCGCCAGATCCTGATCACACACTTCCACCAGAACCTGATCACGCACTGCCACCAGATCCTGATCACACAGTCCCACCATAACCTGATCACACAGTCCCACCAGAACCTGATCACACAGTCCCACCATAACCTGATCACACAGTCCCACCAGAACCTGATCACACACTTCCACCAGAACCTGATCACGCACTGCCACCAGATCCTGATCACACACTTCCACCAGATCCTGATCACACTCCCACGAGAACCTGATAACACAGTCCCAACAGAACCTGATAACACAGTCCCACCAGAACCTGATAACACAGTCCCACCAGAACCTGATCACACACTCCCATCTCAACCTGATAACACAGTCCCACCAGAACCTGATCACACACTCCCATCTGAACCTGATCACACACTCCCACCAGAACCTGACTACACAGTCCAACCCAGGTATAAATTATCAGTGAAATAGGTTGGAATATATCACTTCTTGAACGCTGAATCGACATCCCTTCCAAAGAAGGCATCGTGGTCCTTAATGAATCTATATGATGTATTCATATTTAAGTTCTAACAGTACCTCGTTGATAGGCATTATGCTTATGCTCACCATTGCGGACAATGATACACCAACATCTCAAAGCACAATACCACGTAATAGGGTTACCTCTCATGTGGTCTACTAAACGCTAGCAGTTGGTAAGCATATGTTTTTTTCTGCATCGTTATCCTTAAAATAGTTCTCTAAATAAGGCATCTGACAAGAAACGAAAAAGGTACAAGTATGAGTAATCTGCTGGATCAAAATTGTGTGAAGAACTTTTAAGTTGTGTGCAGCGACATCGCTTCCATGGGAAGTTTTGCCATCCTACCGTACCCGTTTCCACGTCTCACACCTAACGTAAAACCATTATTTTAAACCTGCTCCAACCAGATCTCGCTGGCCCCACACACTCACCAGACCTGACCCAGCCCCACATACTCCCACTAGACCTGACCGCGCCCCATACACTCCCGCCAGACCTGACCGCCCCACATGCTCCCACAGACCTGGCCGCGCCCCATATACTCCCACCAGACCAGGCCGCGCCCCATACACTCCCACCAGACAATGCCGCGCCCCATGCACTCCCGCCAGACCTGACCGCCCCACAAACACACTCCCGCCAGACCTGACCGCCCCACACGCTCCCACAGACCTGGCCGCGCCCCATATACTCCCACCAGACCTGGCCGCGCCCCATACACTCCCACCAGACCAGACCGCGCCCCATACACTCCTACCAGACCTGGCCGCGCCCCATATACTCCCACCAGACCAGACCGCGCCCCATACACTCCTACCAGACCTGGCCGCGCCCCATATACTCCCACCAGACCTGGTCGCGCCCCATACACTCCCACCAGACCAGGCCGCGCTCCATACACTCCCACCAGACCTGGTCGCGCCCCATAAACTCCCACCAGACCAGACCGCGCCCCATACACTCCCACCAGACCAGGCCGCGCCCCATACACTCCTACCAGACCTGGCCGCGCCCCATATACTCCCACCAGACCTGGTCGCGCCCCATACACTCCCACCAGACCAGGCCGCGCCCCATACACTCCCACCAGACCTGGTCGCGCCCCATAAACTCCCACCAGACCAGACCGCGCCCCATACACTCCCACCAGACCAGGCCGCGCCCCATACACTCCTACCAGACCTGGCCGCGCCCCATATACTCCCACCAGACCAGGCCGCGCCCCATACACTCCCACCAGACCAGGCCGCGCCCCATACACTCCCGCCAGACCTGACCGCCCCTCAAACTCCCGCCAGACCTGACCGCCCCACACACTCCCGCCAGACCTGACCGCCCCACACACTCCCACCAGACCTGACCATCCCCACACACTCCCATCAGATACTGACCCCACTCCCACCAGACTGTTGTTGTTGGTTGAGTTTGGCCAGCATGACACCATTACACTGATATCGGCTGTTTACGCGAGTAGAGATGGATTGCTTGACAGTAGTGAGCAGATCTTGTCGGGTTGAGTCAAAGTAGTGGTCCGGACGGTGCTGGAGTGGGGTAGAGGTGTAGAGTGTTGGTGGGGTCATCGCCATTCTCATTGAACATTGCAAGAGAGTACACATGTACACACAGTATACACTGTAATGGGCGTTTTTTGTTTGTTTGTTTGTTTGTTTTTGTTTTGCTTTGTGTTACTTTGCTTTTTTCCATTGCTTTGGCATTTTGTTCCGTTCATGTTTCTTTGTTTCTTTTTCTTTTTCACGTCATGTGTAGAGTAGGGTGAGAGTAGGTGAAGGAGATGTTAGGATGTTGTTCAGTGTCGTTTGGTGTTGGCACGAGTGTATGGTTTGTTGTTGGTGGAGGTAGTGCTTTTATTCATTGATCGTTGTGTAGGTGCACTGGGATTGGAAGAGGTGTTGTCTGAAATGTTGTAGTTGTCTGAGTGGTGTCTGAATCTGTGATTGGTCCGTATTGGTATTGTTGGTGTTTGCTTGGTGCGTTTGGTAGTCGTAGGGGTTTCGTGAGCGTTGTGAGGGTGATCCAGTGTTAAAATAATGGTTTTTCGTTAGGTGCGAGATGACGAAACGAATACAGAAGGATGTCGAAATTTGGTGAAGACATACGAGTTAAAATATCGTTCCAATTCTTGAAACTCAATTTTGGGCCGATAGTGCACTCATAGGTCCTTGTTTTTCGTTCAGTTTTTGCGACACCTAATGCACGGACATCTATGTTAAGGATAACGATTGTAATACCATATCAGCAGATGGCATTGTTTAACACGCGCCCTGGAGGGGGTGGAGGGCGAAATCGGCCCACCCCTCCGGTTTTTCGTACAAAACTACTGATGTTACCGGTCGATATACGCCATTGTTGCGTACCTGCTTAGAAATGTCCGCCGCGTCGTCTAAAGCAAGAAAAACTGACACCAGCAGATTTTTTGATCGAGTTATATGCCATTAAAGTAAAAACATTTCGTAGAACAGACCACAAAAATCGGCACTGATACTCTTCCCGTAACTTCCCGCAAATTCCATAGTCACTTGTCATAAATGCAAGTGACTCATGGAATTGATTGTCACTTTGCATGTTAGTCCCTACATATCCTGCAACCTATTGTTCGTCATTGTGTACCTAAGCGTTCCCATACTTTATTCATGTACTTCACTCCTCTCTTCGCGAAGCCGATTGCGCCAAGCCGCCAGACGGAGCAGTCGGACGGGTGGCCTAGTTCCGGAAACTGGAACAGGTAACTGACCTGATAAAGTGCTGCTATATAGGTGACCTGAGGTCAGATGCCTGGTCTGGCATGTGTATCGCATCATTAGCAATATCTAAAACATCACTGATGCCAATTTTGGAACATTTAAACACAATCACAGCGATCCATAACAATTAAAAGCGAAGTCCCACAAAACAAGAACATTTGGACGTATGTGACCTCATTTTACCTTGAAGATGTTGACATAAGCATGAAATTTGCACACAATAGAGTTCATTGCCGTACCCATCCACGCTGAGAATTTCGTTTTTTCTAGCTTTAATAGGAGCCGAGATCTTAAGGGGCGGAATCCCCCTCCAGGGCGCATGATTTTCAGAGGCCCTCCAAGGTGCAAGTTAACAGACCACATCATAGATAACCTCTGTCTCTTGAATTGTGTTAGGACATGCTTGTGTATCACAACGCGTATTGCTAGGATAAGCATGGCGCTCTTGCACGAAATACTCAGAAAGGAGTCTTGGAGACTTCATAAGCAAACCTGAAAGTTCCTCGGAAATTATGTATATTCAGTGCTCAGAAAGTGGTATATCCTGAACTATTTCACGAATAATTCATAACCGGAGTGAGGGATTGCGTGTTTCGCGCTGTGGTATTGGGGGTGGTGCCTGTGTTGAGCGGGTTGGCGAGTTGCCTCCTGGCTTGTTCCGTTTCGGCTCTTGTGGGCTGTTCTGTGTTATGAGCTGTGTCCTTAGTGTTGCATCTGCCTGAGCTGCGTTGCCACACACTGGGTTCTAGTGGTTTAGCCGTATACTCTGCGCGTGTTTCCGGCGTTTGTGTGGGCGCCGTTTGGTGACGTGGGTTGCGCCGGCTGCTGGTCGTTGACCGAAGACCTTGCCCGCGGCAGGGCCCGGCCCTCTAGCTGGACGACACGGAGGAATTCTCTCTCCTTTCGCCTCCGAAGACAGGCCCTGCCCCAGGATACGTGGCCTCCACCGCATCTGATGCCGCTCATACATGTGTTGATGTGGTGTGAAGTGGCACAGTTAGCACGCACCCCCCCCCCCACACACACACACACTCGAGTGGCCGTAGTACTGACACAATTGACAGCGCCGAGGGAGGGGTGCCCGTGGTGTGACTTTGTTCTTGATGCATCCTGCTTTATCATGTTCGAGTGGTTGTCTTGTGTTGAATGTCAGTATGAGGATGTGCGTGTTTTGTTTGTGTACTGGGACGGGGGCGCTGTAGAGACAGAGGAGATCCCCTGCATTCCAAGTCGGTTCCAAAGTCTGCGTCTTGGTCGTCGTAGACCTGGATCAGAGGCGCCCGCAGTCTACTTTGGCGGGCGTTCACGTCCAACGGGTGATTTTCTCCACCATCGTAGAGCGGTCAAGGGAGCCCATGGATTCCCCATCATCCCGGCTGCAAAGGAAGAAAGGGGCGCGCTTGTTTTTGTGTCAGTATTGACGTTGTGAGTTGGTGTATTGGTGTGGGTCGTGGTCTTCGTGCTGGTTTTGGATAAGTAAGATATATATGATTACAAGTTTCGGCGGAGGGAAATAAAGGGCACGAAGAGAAGAAGTGCGGGGCAGAATAGTTTCATTTAATTTAAAAAAAGCAACAGAGTCGGTGCTTGAAGAGAGCACCAAGTAGAGCAGAGGAAAGATCGTGCTGAAGGTACTAGAGCCACGGAGCGAGGCAGTGGATACCTACCGGAACTGGCCGCGTCCCGCACACTCCGAACACTCTTTATCTCTCCCTCCCCACCTTTCTCCACTGCCAGAGTTGGCGGCACTCCCAGACCAGTGTTACATTATTCGTTGGTTGGTTGGTTATTTGGGCTTAGGGGCGCATCGACTGTTTCGGTCATACAGCGCCCAGTTACATTATTCGTGCAATATGGTGGAATATACCACTCTTCGAACACTCGATCGACATCCTTCTTTAAGAAGTACCGCGATCCTGCTTCTGCGGCAGCGGGTCTGCACCCCCAGTCCCAGTACTGGACGTGACACAAACACCGAGCCAATCTGCGGGTAGGTCAGGCTGTCCGAGCGCGTCACGTGCCGACCTCCCGACAGTACCAGGTCCGCCAGCCACCCCACCACAGTACCGGGTCCGCCAACCACCCTACCGCAGTACCAGGTCCGCCAGCCACCCCACCGCGGTACAGGGTCCGCCAGCTACCCCACCGCAGTACCGGGCCTGCCAACCACACCACCATAGTATCAGGTCCGCCAGCCACCCCACCATAGTACTGGGCCTGCCAACCACACCCACCACAGTACCAGGTCCGCCAGCCACCCTACCACAGTACCAGGTCCGCCAGCCACCCCACTACAGTACCAGGTCCACCAGCCACCCTACCACAGTACCAGGTCCGCCAGCAAAACCCACCACAGTACCAGATCCGCCAGCAAAACCCACCACACTATCGGGTCTGTCAACCACCACCACCACAGTACTGGATCTGCTAGCCACCCCCACAACACAGTACGGGAGACTTGAAGTCACTGTGTTGCTCCGATAGCAGCTGGCGCAAATCCACATGCCAGAGCAGAATGGGTGCTATCCCTTCCGGAGGGAGAATGAAGTGTCTCGCCATTGCCGGCATGCGTGTGGCACATACATCCGGTACATGTCAGATGTCACACTGTCACGGCCATTGTGTGTTAAAAGACACGCATTCGACGGTCGCCCATTCAACACAATACTACCTTTACCGTGCATACTCCAACCACCGTCCAAGGATAATGATATATGAATAGCAATTAAATGCTGTTCGTGAAATGTTGCTATCTGTGCTCGTTGGAAGTAGTTTCCTGATAGAGCTCTCAGCATGAAATAATTGCGGCTGGTGTCTCATACATTCCCCGCGATTCAATAAGACTACCAAAACGGGAACAATGCTAGAAGTTTAGAGACAACGAAACCTACCTGAACGAATTCACAACCTACCGGAATTCACGACAAAGCACGCAAACGTAGAACACTGAAGCCAGTCCCAAATGTCAGTCGGCATTATTCTCCAAATGAAAATGCAGTTCTTTTTTCGCCAGCCAGATACCTAGTTCATGAACTTTTACCTGACAAGACATTACCTGACGTCCCTATATTTGTGTTATTCCAGTGGTCATGGACAGGCCTCAACCCCAGCCTGTGCGGGCCGCACCTGACGTCTGACGATGCCGGTCGGAGTGCCAAACGTGCACACTCACCTTTGAGCTGTTTCTTGATATTCTTGTCGAGCTGGAGCCAGTTGCGCGGGTCGTGCGGGTCGGTGAACACAAGGCCGAAGTAGTCGCGCTCCTCCAGCTCCAGGTGTGACGTCACCTTGTCGAACAGCGCCTGTCCGATGCCCTTCTTCTGCAACAGACAGGCGGTGGCCGGCGTGAGAGGAGTGCTGCGACAATGGTGCGGTGGCTGGGCAGATCGGGCAGGAGGCGGGCGTGAGAGGAAGCCCGTAGTGCCGCGAAAGTGGTGCGGTGGCTGGCCAGATCGGCCGCCGACCGTCCGCCTGTCAGCTGTGCTCATCCTCGTCAACACAGGCGCACAGGCTGAGCACAAACAGGCGCACAGGCTGAGCACAAATAGCCACACAGGCTGAGCCACCTACAACTGGGTCGTCAGGGAACGATGCAAAGCCTTCGTGCGCCAATACAGAGCTGGTGTATGTCGGTGATACACGGAACTGTACATATACCACTACCGCTGAAATACCGCACGGGACGCCAGTGAAACTCTGCGCCTATATACTTGCAGACACTGAGTACCATCAGCGCAAGAAAACGCAATGGAGTACACGCCCGCACTGGTCTGACCCGTCCTGGCAACACACTGTCCGGAGCATTTCACGTGCTCGCATAGCGCCCGCCTGGGAGTGACACTTGGTTTCAAACTGGTGAAACAGCGTGAACAGCCGTATTCAAGGCTTCAAACAGCGTGAGATGATGGTGTCGTGGGTGCTGGTTCCATACCGGCCGGCAGCGACGCAGCAGCGACGTGCGACCCTCAGGCTCTTACGATACTGAGACCAGTGCTGCGCATTTAGTACGCCATATATCGCAGCGCTCCCGACCAACAGTCATCAGATATCCGACCGACCAAACGCTGAGTGGGTGTACATAATACCCGCATGCCTGAAATACAAAGGGCACACGAGTTTTCTCTGGTAGAGGAAAACCAATCGGAAACTTCCCTGAAATGATTTCCCTCCGACCAATTTTACAAGCCACAACTGGTTCATGCAGACACGCCCGGAAAGGAACAGAGTTGGTGATAACATCGGATTTCTACTGAATCGAGACCACGAGTATGTCTCCGCCAACTGATCTGGTTACGAAAAACATTGCAGGTAGGCAGTTGTGTCGCGTCCAACGTTAGAAGGGGTTTCGGACGAGGGTCTCAGAAGCCTATATTGGGCGGTGTTCAGTGGCGTTAAAGGCCAGCAACATCACTGACCACGGCCACTTCTTAAAATGGGTGAAAATAAACACAAAAAAGGTCACTATTTGTCTTAGCTTGGTCTGGCTGCACCAGAAGCCATTTAATTATGTAATACTGACGTGATATGGCAATCATGCACGACATAAACCGAATAAGACAACCACGGGTGCAAGCATCACCACAACGCCACCGCTGCCAGCACCGACATAAAACCACAAATGTCGGCACCCTCCCCCTCCCCCACCTTCCCCACACACAAAGCCGCCGCTGCCAGCACCGCCACAAAAACACCGATGTCGGCACCCTACCCCCACCTCTCCCATACATAAAGCCACGGACGTCAGCACCACCATAAAACCACCAAACACGATATGTCGGAAAGTTCTTGCAGGCTGATCTTAAGAAAATATTGCACTAATCGACACGCAATTTAATTCTCCACAGCCACCAAGGAAAGGGTGGAAGCGGATTCCAGAAGCACACGAAGCTAGCAAGTAGACGCGCGCTCGGAGGTGGCCAAAACTGGCGGGTAGACACAGGACCGAGGCCAGAAATTCCAGGCTTGCTCGAAGGTGGTCAACCAAAGGTCTAACATTAAGAAACCAACTTCCTGTCATTAAGCTCTCTTTGGTCGTGCCTTCCACATCCCTCGCCGAACATTGATCAGCTTTCACCGACCACAAAAGTGCAGTGCATATTACGCCTCGTCATGCCTTAGTCCCTTCCCAAGTCACGGGGCAATTAACCCAACGCCCACAAAGAGTCATAACGCCGTCGAAAGCTTCAGCTTTCGAATGCCATCAAACCGAATAGACAGCCATTGATGATGTAAAGCCGAAGACGGAGGTGAAGGAAGGGCCAAATCATATTAAACAGGGCGACAGATAAATATGGTACAATGGTGACGATCTTGTGTCCTTAAAATTAGTACGTTGAAGCAGTGACAAAATATCATCCTGTATAGCAACTGTACCTTGAACACAAACTGAGGCCGAATCCCTTACGCAGTTCCTATGGCTGGATTCCGACATTTGATATCTGGGGTCGGACCGGAAAACTGTACAAAAAGAAACGAAACAAAATACCTACTGCGCATAAGTATTATCATTAAATGTCAAGGAATGCGCATATCAAGTATGCTTCATCAAGCTGATTTCCCTAGATCGTACGTCGGAAAAGGTTATCTAATTTCTGTTCGCGCAATAAGTGCATTATTATCGGTGTTGCATGTCCAAGCGCTGGAAAAGACAAGAATATCCACCTGCCAGCTCTCGTGAAGCCTGGCACGAGGCCGAGACCGCAGCCGACGCAGCCATGCCCGGCCTTGATCTCGCATGTCTGTGATAAGTGGCGCGCGGGTGAGGAGTGGGTGGGCGACAGGTGACGCGTCGCCGCCACGCCTGCCGCCCATGCGGCGTGTCTCAGTGATAAACGGCCGCCGCACAGGCCCGCACCTGGCCAACCTTGGGCCCGGCTGGCCGCCACGCGCCGATGCCGCCCACCCCGCACTGCCTCGGCGTGCCACCGGCCGCCGTCAGACCTCGGGACGCGCCACGTCATCGAGCCGGTCGGAGTCAGCCGCTGGCGCGTCCCAGGCAAGCTGCAAGATATTCTCACCACCAATCCGAATTTGTCACACGTAATAGAGAAGCCGTCATGCTTGTCTCGTGGCACACGCTTGTGTGCCGAAGCTAATTGACGGAGGAAACATAGCGGCGCCATTGACTGACGGCAGCGATGAGGTCGACCGATCCGACCGCCAGCGAACATCGAACGGGACCGCAGTCACACCGGTGTTCACGCCGAACCACCGTCACGTCACGTCACGAGCCTCGTCCAGGACGGAAAATCAACCACGCAGTCTGGAATTTGCGTTGTTCTGGCGGCAGCCAAAGCTACTGTACCGCATGTAAAGCACCAGGTTCAGTTTTCAAAGGTCCCGCAGCTTCCACCTTCAACTCGATTGGTGGCCTCACGACTCACACGGCAGAGGTCAGACATCGGGCTGTGCAGAGGACGGAACTCAGAGGCGGGTACAATGGCGGCCAGAGCACCGAGGTGTTGAGGAGTGCTGCATCACGGACAGGCTACCAAGTGAGTCCTGCGACAGGGAGGGCTCTGCGATTAGTTGGTTGGAGCAGTGCTCTCCAGTTAAGCCCAGTTCTAACCGGATCTGGAAAAATGTGCCAGACCGAAAATTTTGCAAGCATCTAAATAAAGAAACATTTAGAACGAATTTAGTTTGGTAGCAGCATAGTCGATATGACAGCATTCATAATTCGGGGGCAGACGTGACTGTTGACTACTGAGCATTGTTGGAGGGAGTTGTGGATCTCCAGACAGAATGTTAATTGTTGCGCGTTGTCGGAGGGAGTTGTGGATTTCCAGACAGGATGTTAATTGTTGCGCGTTGTCGGAGGGAGTTGTGGATCTCGAGGCAGACGCGACTGAATTACCCATGGATTGCGCACTCGAATTACCCATGGAGGGCATTTATCCAGTCAAGAGGGAGGCCTTTCTATAGAGCTGGGAGGGGCACATGCCCATGTGCCAACTCCCTTGGGCATAACCCCCTTAATGGAGGGCAACCATCACGCCAGCTGAAAAGTTGGCCATTTCATTTGGTGAAAAGTTTGACAAGTTCGGGAATCTGCTTACACAATATAGAAAAGCAACATGATGCACTGGGTATTATCAATAAGTAATCTAACCTTAACCAGTCATCAGGAGTGAAATTTACAATATATTTGGAGGGTCTCGACGAGGCGGAGCCAATGGGCGCCAGCATAGTGAGTGATGAGCGAACGCGTCCCCTCGAACTCCATAAAATTTTGGATTTCGGCTATAGTATGAAAAACAACATAAAAGACTTCTCCCTCACACATCTCCCCCCCCCATTCAACGTCATCCCTATCCATGGCCAAGCCTATTGCCAGGCCCCTCCACAATCATTTCAATCCATAACCATTATACCAATTGGCGCAAACTGAATATCAAGCTTTCAGTAGACCAAATCCCGTCCTCGCCTATAAAAAGTCTCAACCTCGCCCGTAATCTCACTGACAGCAAATACCACACGCTCGCTGTTTATTGGCTATTGTTTATTGGTATTGTTCACAGCGCACTTTATGCACATTCACGGCTAATGGTGCCGCCCACACTATTTCGCCGGTGGGCCGCGGGATTGGGAAATGTCCCGAGCGGCGCTGGTGTCGAGCTCGGGGCCTTTCGTACACGGGCACAACACCTAAACCACTCGGCTATCCCCGCCCCCACACGCTCGCTGTTTTCCCGATGGAGACCCGAAGAAAACGTTTAAATATATCAACTTCCACTAAAGTCGGACGTTCACCAGAGACCAGCCGATTCCGGATCCAGAATGTTTCCGGTTCGCTCCGCTTCCGGGGTAATTCCGAACCGGCAGTTCATTTTTTGCCCAACAAACATAAGAATGAAGATGTGAAGAGCACATTACGTGCCGTGGTGGACAAGAGTCCGGTCATCACATCCTGTCTGATCCCTGTCGCTGAGCCGGGCGAGCTTGGCCAACTGACATTCATCCCCACAAAAAGCCACTACGTGCGGACAAAAGCCGACAATTCGACGCACACGGATCTCGGAATCCAGCCACGAGACGAGGGGCAAGTGGGGTAGGGGTGGGGGGGTGGGTGGGGAGTCGACAAAAAAGCGAGCCCCGCGGCGCGCGATACGTTTGCCGGCGAAGGAGCTCGGCCGGATGAGCGGCACACTGTGTCACAGCGCGGTAAAAACTGCCGACCGTCCAGCATGGCGCGCCACCAGTCTCCATTGTCCACCGGCAGCCAGCCATTCAGCCAGACGCGCCAAAACGTGATACCACGGACGGAGAGCTGACACCCAGCCGCGCCAAAACGTGACACCACGGACGGAGAGCTGACACCCAGCCGCGCCAAAACGTGACACCACGGATGGAGAACTGACACCCAGCCGCACCAAAACGTGACACCACGGACAGAGAGCTGACACCCAGCCGCACCAAAACGTGACACCACGGATGGAGAACTGACACCCAGCCGAGCCAAAACGTGACACCACGGACGGAGAGCTGACACCCAGCCGCGCCAAAACGTGACACCACGGATGGAGAACTGACACCCAACCGCGCCAAAACATCACACCACGAACGGAGAGCTGACACCCAACCGCGCTGCCATATCCGACCTCTGCCATATCTCGACAAATGAAGTGTTCATCATCCAGCGTTAGAACGGGCAGGCACATATGCCACCATCAACGAAGCCCATTTTAAAAACTTTTTGAATAAAGCAAATTTCTTGTAACCGATAAGGAGCAAATAAGAACAAAAAGTGATAATTCCATTATGCAGAACTCATGACCTTTCATGTACGTCGACATATTAGGAATTGGTAGATCATGAGCGAGTCGGCAGTGCAGGGACTTCACAGCAGTGTAGTGCAGAGGCAGGGTTCTCAAACCTCTGCAGCTGGGTGCAAACTGACACCTAACACAACTCGTTCTTACATCGCTTCCGATATCGCAAATAACTCCTAACACACTTGTTTTTTTTTACATCCCTGCCAATTATCCTAGCTGGATCCTTATGCCAGTTACTCATCAATGGTGAGCATGTTAGAGGATAGGATCGTGCGGGATGCATCCAGTTTTTCTTGGCTTTAGATATTGCATCCCCAAAAATGTTTCCTGATGCTCGTCTTTGTAGACACATGAAGATAGTCCTTCCTTCAGCCAAATCCAACTGCTCTAATTAGAATTAAATGTTTAAGTAGTCACAATATGTACCCCCTCTTACCTTTGATTCTGTGTCATTGACATCGATTTCTTGCATCAGACACCTAGCTCAAAATTAATTTAGGAACACTATGTAGAGTAGTGACGGTAGTGCAGTGAGGGGGCCATGGTGATGTAGTGCAGAGGTGTCGTGATATAGTGCAGTGAAGTCACTGTAGCGTAGTAGTTTAGTACAGGAGAGTCGTGGTGATTCAAGGCAGGGTAGTCATGGTAGCGTAGTTCAAGGGAGTCATGGTGATGTAGTGCAGGAGTCGTGATGGTGTAACTGTAGTGCAAGGGAGTCACGGTAGCATAGTACAGGAGTGTCATGGTGATGTACGGCAGGAGAGTCGTGGTTGTGTAATGCAGGGGAGTCATGGTAGCGTAGTACAGGAGAGTCGTGGTTATGTAGTGTAGGGGAGTCACGGTAGCGTAGTACAGGGGGCATGGCAATGTAGTGCGGGATAGTCACGGTAATACAGTGCACGGAGCCATGGTGATGTGGTGCAGGGGAGTCATGGTGATGTAGTGTAGGGTAGTCACGATGACGTAGTGCAGTGGAGTCACGGGAGTCGGGAAGTTGGATCGCACGTCCAAGCCGGCGCTGTGTTCTGGTGGCAGATGAGACGATCTCCAGTAATGGAGCGTCCGGCGGCGTCGCCACACACTGCTGGACAATCTCCAGTAATGGAGCGTCCGGTGGTGTCGCCACACACTGCTGGACAATCTCCAGTAATGGAGCGTCCGGTGGTGTCGCCACACACTGCTGGACAGCGTGAGAAAAGTGGTTCGCTGACCTGGAGTCGGAGAATAAAAAATTTGTATCGGAGCCCTCCAAGAAAAAAGAAGATATTCCTGCCCATGGAGTCGGATAATTAAAAAATGGCCTCAGACCCCACCCCCACTAAAAAAAAGAATGCTACTGGTGTCGGAGCCCCCAAAAAAGATGATGTCGCTAAAAAGCGTACAAGCCGCTTACTTACAAGCATACTTACACCCCTTTACTGGACCCCAAACCACCTTAAATAACCCCACCCTAATTCACTCGCACTTACTAGGTTTTTCTCCGGAAAGCTCTCAAAACTTTGTCTCAACCCGAGTATACCCAACCAATCGAGACAAAGATCTTCGCGCAAAGGGAAGGGGACAAAGCAGCGCGGCGAAACGCGCGGTCCAAGTGTGGTCGCTGTGTAAACATGACTGCAATATTTACACAATTTCAAGACCGCTGCTTGACCTCAATTCCTGTCGCTTTTTAATAGGAATTCATACGTCAATACGGTGTTAGCTTTTTCTTCAGTTATATAGGAATCAATACACTGAAGATATATGTTCCTAATCATGAAATTACGTTGTCTTTATCCTAGATCAAAACATGAATCGGGCGAGACCGTCCAAATAATTTGTTAATTCTCCTACTCTAGTACGGATATTGTCCTGTCCCAACGGCGACGTATCCAAGGGTGGTCAAATGATGAAATGATAGATTTTTCGTAACTATTTTAAATGACGTCTAATTGTGACCATAAATGGCCCGGAGAACGTAATAACTCCGTACATGCACAGTTACTGCAGTTGCTGAAGTGATAAAACTACTATTCAGATGCTTTTCTCTTGATGGGTTACTGTAGTTTTGCGAATTGAGGTGGAATTCATACCAAAGTAACCCAAGGTCTTTTGCATTTTTTAAAGCATTTACATGGCTCCCAAAAATAGGTCTTCTGCCATCAATGAAGTTCGCTAGCTGGTGCTATTTTATGCATTTCAATTCGAAATTGAATGCTCTATTTCATGAAATAAACAGAATTACTTAAAACTGTCTGAGATGTCCAGAATTGCGTTCTCCGGTAGTCTCCGATTGGAACGCGGCTGGAGAACAGGACCTCGGGTCCGATATGCGAGTATATGACGTCGTTGTGCATATTTCGAGTTCCACTATGGTCGCAAGATATGGCAGCAAGACGAGAGGTTTCGTAATGGAGATTTTTTGGTGTAACGCCAGTATTTCCCGGAATTATGAAGAAGAATCGTGGTATATTCCAATAATTCCTTCTGAAGCGTCATTTCGACAGAATTCTGAAGACATACGAAAACCTAATCCCTCATATCTTTGTTATTTAGAATGAGACGAGATTGGCGCAAGCCGAATGACGATTCATCTGTGGTTACAGAGTGATTGTGCTGGGCCGCCGTCCTGCCAGTGTGAAAATATCCTGGAGAGTAATTGGCTGAGGTAATAACTAGTTCCGAAATTTACATTATTTTGTTCTCTATTGTTTCTATGCTATGTCGATGCTTTTGTTTCGTTCGGATTTGGAGGAATCGTGCACACCAACGATTACCTGAGTAACCCCAGCGAGTTCGGCCTTGATTGGGGCTTAGACTGAGCCAGGACATAGTTTGTTTGACACATGCACAATGCAATCGAAACAACCACCACAAACTTGTAGGTATTCTGATATAACATGATATGATTCCTGGGCAATTGACTGCAACCTGCATTTCATGCCTTATGACCTGCTATGCCATACTCTTCTGTTCTGTTGTCCAGGCTTCTAATTTGTATGATGGACTGGAAACTGCAACTGCATTGTTGGAGCTGTACTGAGATCCTGGAAGCAAAATGTCATCCATAAATTGGCACGTTTCATTCGGAGAATAAAAAGTTCAACATTTGCAGTCACAATCCTGGAGAATAAAATGTCCTTAGGTCTCCATACTCCAGGAGAGGCCCAAAATTCCCACCCTGCTGCTGGACAATCTCCAGTAATGGAGCGTCCGGCGGTGTCGCCACACACTGCTCGGCAATCTCCAGTAATGGAGCGTCCGGCGGTGTCGCCACACACTGCTCGACAATCTCCAGTAATGGAGCGTCCGGCGGTGTCGCCACACACTGCTCGACAATCTCCAGTAATGGAGCGTCCGGCGGTGTCGCCACACACTGCTGGACAATCTCCAGTAATGGAGCGTCCGGCGGTGTCGCCGCACACTGCTCGACAGTGGCCAGTAAAAGTCGCCAGGCGAACCTACTGCCACGGCGACACCTGGCCATGAAGATGAGCACCATCGCTGCCGACTTCCTGTCCCAGCCATAGCTCGTCCTCCCCAGGCGACAGATGGTGGGGATCTCCCTTCTGGACAGTGGGGACAGCTGCTCCATTGGCAGAGACTCACCAATAACAGCTGTACTAGGCCGACTCAACACAAGTCAACCACTGACAAGTGACCCACTAATGTTGGCCGGACCGGACCGGGCCGGGCCGACCTAGACTTAACTAACAGACCACCGAGCCCAACTGCACCCCGCCGACCGGTGACCTAACGCAGCTACACCCCGCCGACCGGTGACCTAACGCAGTTACACCCCGCCGACCGGTGACATGGCCTAGTTGCACTCTACCAACTGGTTATCTGACACCCCACCAGGCCAAAATTATAACACGCAATTGGCCATTCTTTCAATTTGTAACTGGATTTAAGCATATTAAGGCGAGTTTTTGTGGGAAACATTCGGTGAATAGAACACAAGATCAAAACATCTCGTCCATAGAGAAAAATAGGAAAAATAAGTATATAACCGCTGCCTGACCACGTGCATGTACCTTAGAATCATGCTCTCCGAATCGGATGACCGAAAATTGTGCCTCTCTTCATCCAGGACTTCAAAAATATAAATCCAATCCTTGTCTGAACAGTGAGACTCCATTGCTCATTTCCACATGAGGAATACCGTCAGCTTTGACAAACATTTCAGCTATGCAAAACAATAGTCCGGACAATACCACGCTACGATAGTGGATGGCAGCTGACGGAAGCTGACGCCCAGAGCTTCAGAGCTTCTTCAGCTGACGAATACCTGAGCGCAAAGCTACTAGACGCATCGATAGCCTAGGACATTTAGAATATGGAGAGAAGAGTATGGCATTAGATATATGTACACGCTCAAGTATAGGATATTGAGGGGCGATATGACTGCGATGTATAAAACTGTAAAAGCGTTGTATGTCAGTCTGATCTATGCTATTCTACTTAGGGTAGCATACCATCGGTGCAACTGGGATGACATGGCTTGTAACCTAATCGAACTTGGGACAGAGTTCTCTCGTCTTCCACTTTCGTCCTCAACAAGTGTGCTCTTGGCTTGTTATAGCTTCCACTCCCCATAATCTCGGAGAGGGATCGCGGCTTCCTCCATTCCCTCTACTGTTCCTATCAAAATCAGAGTACTTCTTGTGGTCTGCACACAACTGATCTAACAGAGGAGAGAGAAGATTGTTCAGAATCTGTCGAAACTGTCTCATTTTCCGGGATTGCATATGGGAAATCGGCACATGGAGCTTGAACAGTAACAGTTCATGATCACTGAAGTGACGTTGGTCGTGACCGTGGTGAGCCCGTGATCAGAGCGTGACTCAATCAGTGGGAAAACCGTGGCCCGGCTGATGAACAGATCGTGACCCAACTATGGTCTAGCTCGTAAACCATAAATGAATCCGTGACTCAACCCGTGACCAGCTGGTGACCTGGTGGTGACCGGGCCGAGCTATGACTCAGCACGTGACCAGCTGGTGACCTGGTGGTGACCGGGCCGAGCTATGACTCAGCACGTGACCAGCTGGTGACCTGGTGGTGGCCGGACCGAGCATGACTCAGCACGTGACCAGCTGGTGACCTGGTGGTGGCCGGACCGAGCCATGACTCAGCACGTGACCAGCTGGTGGTGACCTGGTGGTGGCCGGACCGAGCTGTGACCACCACGTGACCTGGTGGTGACCTGGTGGTGGCCGGACCGAGCTATGACTCAGCACGTGACCAGCTGGAGACCTGGTGGTGGTCGGACCGAGCTATGACTCAGCACGTGACCAGCTGGTGACCTGGTGGTGGCCGGACCGAGCTATGACTCAGCACGTGACCAGCTGGTGACCTGGTGGTGGTCGGACCGAGCTATGACTCAGCACGTGACCAGCTGGATACCTGGTGGTGGTCGGACCGAGCTATGACTCAGCACGTGACCAGCTGGTGACCTGGTGGTGGCCGGACCGAGATATGACTCAGCACGTGACCAGCTGGAGACCTGGTGGTGACCGGACCGAGCTATGACTCAGCACGTGACCAGCTGGTGACCTGGTGGTGGCCGGACCGAGCTATGACTCAGCACGTGACCAGCTGGTGACCTGGTGGTGACCGGAGCGAGCCGTGACCACCACGTGACCAGCTGGTGACCTGGTGGTGGCCGGACCGAGCTATGACTCAGCACGTGACCAGCTGGTGACCTGGTGGTGACCGGAGCGAGCCGTGACCACCACGTGACCAGTTGGTGACCTGATGGTGGCCGGAGCGAGCCGTGACCAGCTGGTGACCTGGTGGTGACCGGAGCGAGCCGTGACCTGGTGGTGACCGGAGCGAGCCGTGACCACCACGTGACCTGGTGGTGACCGCAGCGCCGCGAAGGTCGCCCGATGACAGAGCGGCGCTGAACCCCATGGGCCGGAGCAGCAGACCGTGACACCGCGCCATGTGAGTGCACACGACGCAGCCACGGACAGGGCGCCGACCAAATTACACCGCCGCGCTCCAGCTGGCTGCCCAGAATGGTGCACGCCGGCAGACATTGCACGCGCTACGGAGGGAGCCGAAATACGTCCACCGTCCTGTTTTCTTTTGTGTTGTTTTTGTCAAGACATCTCATAAACGGGAAGGGATATCGAAATGAAATTTTGCGACTTGGTTGCGTCGCATGCATTTTGTCATCTGTTGGTAAACATAGTATCTGCCGGGTGCAAACGGGACCTGCCGGCCGACATGGGGCCGCCACGGTCTGGTCGGCACCGTGGCGGGACAGAGCGGTACGCCGCTCCATCGGTCCGGCATCAGCACATCTCCACTGGTCAGGTAGGCCGGGATCGCAACATCTGCACAGCAGCGTTCACTGCAATCGTGATGCCCTCTCCAACTTTTGCGTTTCTAGTTCCAGTTGTTTCCGCGATCTAAGGGAGGGCGAAATCCGTCCCCCTCCAGTCGGCGTTATGTGCGAGACCTTCACGTGCGCATGCTAATTTGTCAGTCAACGCACAACCGCTCCTGCCGAATACGAAAGGACGCCTACCTGCAGAGGAACCCATCGGGGAAACACTGCACCGGCGTCTGGCCACATTCAGGGGATGGCACCCAAGGGTGCTATGCACCGACGACAAAAAAATTGTGAGGGTGTTACACCCACAGGATTAATTAGTGTGACGGGCAATGATAAACTATTCGTGAAATAGGTTAAAATATACCACTTCCTGAACACTGAAGTGACATTCCTTCCAAAGAATGTAAATCCTCCTTCTCCTTTATGATGTCTTCATATATAATTAACAACAGTATCTCGTTACTAAGTATGATGCAATTTTCACCATTGCGGAGCATGATATACGAACACCTCTTAACACAATTCCAAGAAAGATGATTACCCATGATGTGGTCTGTTTCACAATATCAGTTCTTAACCGTGCATATTTTGCATAGTTAGCGCTAGAACAGGTATCTATAACTTAGGTATCTAACAACTAATGAAAAAGGTACATCTACGATCATGCTGTTGCATCACAATTATGTTGGAGGAACTTATATCTTGTGTTCGGCAGCATCGCAGCCTTGGAAAATTTGGACATCCTAGTATGCTGGTTTTGACATCTTACACCTAACGAAAGGACATTATTTTAACACTGGTGCACGTCTACTGGTGGTGCAACTCACGCCAGCAGACAAGACATCATGTTGTACAATCCAAAACCATCAAACAGCTTTTGTCGCCAGATGTGTTCATCACCCACGCTCATCCTAAACCCGGCCCGACCCAACTGTAAGGCCTACTGAACATGCGAGCTTCGGCCGTTTCCTCGGGTTATGTCTGCCACCAGGGCTGACCGTGACGCGGCTCGCTGACGACCACGTCAGCGAGCCCTAGCCCAGTGGTGTCGTCCATCACCACGCCTTGCGCGGCAGCAGGCCCGGCCAGAGCCAAGCTCCGCCACGATGACAGGCACGTGCCACGTCAGGTCACGGTGCAGCGGAAGCGAACAGGTGCGCCACCCCGTGCTCTGACGGATGTCATTATCACACGTCAGAAAACGCGCTTCCTGTGCGGCTTTGACGCGGAGGAACGCGGCCTAGCGGTGGCGGCGGCGGCGCATCAGGCAAGGGTCCACGGACACTGCCGCTGAGAGGAGGGGAGGGGGCGTGGACGAACCAGGACAAAACTCAATTCACCCTCTTTGGCACTGAGGTGTCATTAAAAAAGGGAGTGAACTTCCAGATCACTCTCTCAGATTACACGATAACCCCACGTCCCACCGTTAAGTCTTAGGTGTTCTCCTCGACCAGCAACTTAGTTGGGATTCTCACATATCCATGGATGTGCGCAAATGCAATGCCATCATAGCATCCCTATACACATTTCGCCGTCACTTCGCCACGGATGTCCTCAAGCTCTTAGTCCAGCTCCACGTTTTTCCTCACATCCTTTATTGTCTATCTCTCTGGGGTGGAGCTGCTCAGTGCCATCTGCACCGCATGCAAAAATGCATCAACTTTGCCGCGCGACTAGTCACCGGTGTGCGCCGCAACGAGCACGTGTCCCCTGCACTCGTGTCATTAGGACGGCTAACGGTTGCAGAGATGGTTCGGGAGCACGATTGCATTCAGGTATACAGAGCCATGTGCATTGGACAATGCCAGGAAGCTGTACGAAGAATGTTTACTTGGCGGTCACAAGTATCGCAGAGGGAGACCAGAGCTGGGTCAGTCGGTGAGCTTCATCTCACAAGATGTCGACTCACGCAGACCCAGCGAGGTTTTCATGCCGCGCCGCGGTCGCTTGGAATAGGCTACCACCAGCCACCAGGCAAGCACCGAGTCGCTCTGCATTCAAAGGTGCTTTGGCGCAGAGTCGCTAGTCTTACTATAGAGTATGTTCTGCGCTGTATGTTCTGCGCTTTGTGCGCTGCATGTTCTTGAAATGTTTATGATGCAATGTTCTCTACCGGATGTGCTCACGCAACAATGTCTGGGTGCAGAACAGCCACCACGTGGAAGTACCCAAATACATGACTGACTGAGGGTGAACGTTGTCGAGGTGTAGGAGTATCCCCACCGTATAGTCTCATCAACCCATCTACAAACACAACACGGAGTAGAGTATCGCAGTCGTCCCGCCGGCAGTGTAGCAGCGCACACTGTGGCCGGCCCCCATACGGTGGCCACACGACGCCATTCGCCGGCAGCCGCCGCCGCCGCTGCCGGACGCCTCCACAGCGCCACCAACGGTCAAGGTCGGCCGCACACGCCACAGCCGTGATGCGGCATACCACCAGTGCGGCGCGCGGCGCCGACCGGCCGCTCCCCCTCCCCACGGCCACCGTCCGACGTCATCACGAGCACAGCGTCCTCTACGCGTCGTCCCACTGCGGCGCAGCCGACGTCAGGTGGGAGGTGCCGACCGGCCGCTCCCCCTCCCCACGGCCACCGTCCGACGTCATCACGAGCACAGCGTCCTCTGCGCGTCGTCCCACTGCGGCGCAGCCGACGTCAGGTGGGAGGTGCCGACCGGCCGCTCCCCCTCCCCACGGCCACCGTCCGACGTCATCACGAGCACAGCGTCCTCTACGCGTCGTCCCACTGCGGCGCAGCCGACGTCAGGTGGGAGGTGCCGCGGCGACGGCGCGACAATGGCTCCGACCGGCCGCTGCTGATCTGCCGGTGGTTCAGCACGTGCCGACAGTCACGCTCTCCCCCCCCCCCCCCCCCCCCCCCACACACACACCTGCAGCACCGCCACTCCTGACGCGCCGGCCTCCACCGCGGCAATGACATCACCACTGCACGGCAATATTAGTTAACGGACAGATAGCAATTTGTAACCTGAAAACCGGGTGAAACTTGTCCAGCCGTCATTTAACTGAAGTTCAAATCCCAGGTCCGACTCACGTATTTCCTTGAAATGATTGTGCCGGTGTCAACGTGTAAACAGCATAACGAATTTTCCCTAACGCCAGAGGAATGTCAATCTCCTTGATATTGTTAAAAATCAAGGATCACGGTAAATGCCACACCGTACCCGCTTCGCAGACTGTAGATTGTGAAATAAAATCACGGTAAATGCCACACCGCAACCACTTCGCAGTCGCAGACCGCAGACTGGGCAGACGACTGCTAAAGCTAATGTCGCCGATGTTTGCTGCAAGCGTCACCCCCTCCCAAACATCAGCGTCACGCCGTCCCAAAGAACAGCGTTATACCGTCCCAAACATCACAGCCACACTACATCGCTCCCAAACATCAAGCCCCATCAGCGTCCCACCCTCAAACATCAGCACGCCCACCCAAACATCAGCGTCACACCCAACCAAACATCAGCGTCACACCCTCCGAAACATCACAGTCACACCCTCCTAAACATCAGCGTCACGCCCACCCAAACATCAACGTAACAGCGTGCACAAAAGGGTTAAAATAATGGTTTTTCGTTAGGTGTGAGATGTCGAAACGAACCCAGCAGGATGTCGACATTTGCCATGGAATTGGTGCCATTTAAAATGCTTTTAATGTCTTCGAGACTAAAATTTGAGTGAAACGTGCAGGTACTTATGACTGGACTTTTATCATACGTTTTGAGATTCATAATTAAAGAAGAGATATATTCGGGAGAACGAGAACAATAACTATGCTATACACTGATATTGTATGACACATCACAGTATAGGCCATCTCCTTACCTGAAATTGCATTGGAAAATGTTCGTGTATCACCATTTCTTATCGAGAGCATGCACATGCTACTTATAGATACTGTTAGAAATGAGACATGAAGACTTGATAAGCATCCATCAAGGAGCAGGATGCCGATACTTCTTGGAGAAGGATGTGGATTAAGTGTCCACAAAGTGGTATATTCCACCCTATTTCACCAATAATTTATCGCTGGTGCACAATCACACCCAAGAACATGACATATCCAGCTTGCCGTCCACCCGAGAACATGGCAGATTCAGCTGGTCGTTTCGGGAGGAACAGCTTCTTGGGAGAGCAAAAACCATTAACAATCTCCTTAAATAAAACAAAACCGAAAGAATCAAGGGCAGGGTTTATATCATATTTAGTTATCAAAGAACGTGTTGGGAAAACAAAGAGAAAATGCATTCATTTGCATTCAATATTTCAGGGTGCAGAGCCATTTATCTACCTCCCACAATCGTAGCCCCCCGCAGCTACCATTGCCAAGGTTGTAAATAATCAGGGACGTTGGAACGATAGCAGAACTTAGTGTAAGGTATAAAAACGCTTGGAAGAAGCTTTTTCAAATGCCAGTTGGCCTGCTGCTGCCGACCCCCCCCTCTCCCTCCCTGCTTCTGATCCACGTTTGTGAAGAAGGATGTAGTGAGGTGATATGATAGCGTGCCAATACCGTCCAAGTCAGCGACGGATTCAGAAGGCTAATTCTCATCAGGCTGGGGTCCAATGTTATTTGTTATCGAATTCTGAAATTTAAAAAAGAAGATTGGAATAGGCAACATTGATAAGCTTGTTTCAGACACATGTTATTATTGGTCTCAAAATTATTTTAGATATTGCCATTTTAGTGCAAACGCTTGGGAAAGTCGGCCTTTTCAGATATGTCCCTAATGCCCGCCACGCCCAGATCGGTTAATGCTGCACGTCAGGTCCCATGTTGGCTTCAATGACGTAACGATTCCATGGCAATTATCTCCAATGCACTTGCATTACTCTTGGGTCTGGCACAGCTCCATAAACCAACGTACACGTGTACGTAACCCCCACATCCTTTGGCTGCCGGTTGGATGTTTGGCTATTTAGAATTAGGGGAGCATTGGCTGCGTTGGTCATGCAGCGCCCATAACAATGTTAGATGGACAGTTTAAGAGGATTTGTGCTAGGACGCAAACTTCCAGAATAAAGACAGATCATTACCAGCTTCTAGTGCTACATGTCAGTGAGGTGTGCTAATCGCTCTGAAGTCGATATCCGAAAGAAAGTGAAAAAAAACACATTCGTAATTTGTTGTCCAGCAGTGTTGTAGCTTAGGGAATCCAGTCAAGTGTTCCAGCTATTCTTGAATTAAAAAAAGTTGTAATTTAACGGTGATATTCCCTCGCGAGGAGAGGCATAGACCGGAGGAATGTGGCTTGTGCTGTACGTTTCGCAGCAGCATCTGCTGCATCGTTTCCCTCGAAGCCAATATGGCTCGGAATCCAACAGAGCATAACAGCCTTCCCAGCCTGAGTCAGTGATGCGAGACGCCACAGAACATACTGCACAGTGGGGTCGGGTGGGTTAAACTGCTTTAGCACCCAAAGACTGCTGAGTGAATGGGTAAAAAAAGAATGGCACGAGAGATATACTGCCCTACTTCAATACAACTTGGTGCCTGGGTGATGTTGGTTTATTGGGGTTTAGGGGCACATCGACTGCAGTGGTTATGCAGCGCTCAGAGTGCCTTGATGATGGCATCCAGCTCTGGTGTGCATAGCGTTGCATGGGGTGGTAGATAGAAACGTCTCGACAAATATCAAATATCAAATGCACTGCCAACACCAGCACCAGTCTTGGATCAGTTATGTATATCGGAACGTATCCGTCAACGGAGGCTACGTGCTCTGCAGCATGTGACCAACGGCCATGTGGTGTAGCATGTGCCATCTTCACCACTGAGAATGACATCCCTATTGTTGGATGGGTCACCTCCCAAGGCGGCGTTTGTGGAAAACCAACCCACATAAATTATCTCAATCGAATCTCGCTGCCTTCGAAGGGCCTGCACATTCTGACGCAAAAGGAGGTGACATGCATAACGCGCGCTCTACCCAATGATGCAATCAAGCGATGGGAGCCCACGTGTCCTTTGGCTACCAGCAGCACGTGCACTAGCAGGCCATTTCCTTCCCCGCAACACGGTCAAATCCACGTTGTTTCGATGGTAACGGTCCTGAGCCGGCATACCGGTTGGTTTTCAAACTGTGGCCTTGTGATCGGATGAGCCACAATCAGCGTTTACAATGGCAGAGTATTTTCATCCAGGACGTTGAAGATCCTTCCTGGTATGCATTACGTCATCATCGGTGCTGACTAAAATACTCCTGATGGATACACAAAAACTATATCCTAATGTAATTAAAATGAATAAATATCTCCAATCATTTCTTATAATACCCACACCTTGCTTGACCTGCTTGACTGTAGCAAAAAAAAAAAACAATGTTAGAAACATGGTTCTCTGGTATAATTTTAGCCGAGTCATTTTATATTTCCAATCCTACACTCCCAGATATTGCAGTGAGCTAAACTAGGCAGTGTCTGAGCCTGGTACTTGTAAGTTGTAGCACAAGTATGTGTTGCCTTGGCAGCAAGCACATAGCCAGAAACAGATATGGATGCCTAAACATGGTTGACATCTATTAAGTATGATTTCACGTTACTGGTGGATCGTCATGTCTGCTGGCGGATCGTCACGTGAATGTATGGCATGATAGTGATCAGGATGAGTTTATGTGGCTGTTGAGTCCAATGACTAACAGGTAAAATAGAAAACGATTAAGCTTGGAGTAGAAATAGATTGTGCCAGACCAGCAGATGTTGATGACAATGTAGAGGTAGAAGTTCGTGAAGAATACCTCACAAATGTTTGACATTCAACATCTTCAGGTCAGGTCAGGTCAGCAAGACATAGGAGGGATAAGATTGGATAGTGGATAACCAATTCACTCAGTGACCAATGCATGACTCCACCTAGTGAGTCAGTTGTCTGCTCTCACTTCCTTACCCTGCTTACTTTTGGTTACAATAACCTGACCTGAAGGTGGCAAATGCCCAAAATTTATCCAGGTATCCTTTCACCATTTTTAACTTTACATCTTCATTTGCATCTGCTAGTCTGGCAATCTACTTCACCCCTATCAAGGTCAGTCAGCTTCCTATTCATGAGTAATGGTCTAGCCATCATAAAACTTAATGAAGCATGTTATTATAGTTAATTCACTTGCTGTTGTCCTGGGAAAGCATTAACATTAGTTCTTGCAAATTTATTATAGGACTAATTTTGTCATCTGGCAAACAATGTATATTTAGTTAACTTTGCAGAACAAAAGTTTAACTTGGCAGTCTTCATTGAGCAAAATTTTATATGGTCATTATGGCCAGTTTAAAAATAATGGGTAAATTTTGAGCTCAAGGCAACTTGGGATTTTTTGGGAATCCTTTCAAACCATACATTTTGGCTTGATTAAGATGATGCAACCACTCATTTTCTCCTCAACTGAATACTTTTAACTCAATGGTGGTCAATACAACTGATGTCATAGGCATAGATATGCAGCTTATAGCCTTGATGCTTCAAGAAGGAAATTTATAATCTCATGGCTGTGGAATTTTTTTTCCAAACAAACACTGGCCTACCTTTGAACAATTTGAGCAAATAACCAAACTGGGAATGACAATCATTATAAGAATAGAGGGCTTGCTTTTCAGTATTACAAGGAGGGCTGATCAACAGATTTGGTGCACAACTGGTTCAGTTCAGCCATCAGGAAGCTTTACTGTGCATATGTCAGGCCACATTTGGAATACTGCATCCAAGCTTGGTCTCCAAGCTATGAGAAAATTGTTGGCTTTTAGAGAGAGTACAAAAGAGGGCTACAAAAATGGTTAATGTCATAAGCAACCTGGCATATGAGGAAAGATTGAAGAAATTGAATATGTTTTCACTTAGATATAGAAGGCTGAGGAGATTTCATAGAGGTCTTTAAATTTGTCCATGGTCTGGAGAGGGGATATCTTGGGAAATGTTTGAATGGAACAGAAATGGTGAAATTAGAGGTCATAAATTATAAATTAAAGTCAACCACAGCAGAACATGGTTAAGGCAAACTTCCTTCACCAACAGGGTAGTAGAAGACTGGAACCAGCTGCCAGAAAACATTGTCAGTAGCAGCACATTGAACATCTTTAAAAACAGCATAGACAATCATTATAAGAATAGAGGGCTTGCTTTTCAGTATTACAGGGAGGGCTGATGACAGATTTGGTGCTCAACTGGTTCAGTGCAGAGTGCAACCAAGAAGGGCCCTTGTGGCTCATAGTTGCACTAATCTTTTATATCTTTGTCTTCATGTTTGTACTGGCACCATCAGTGAACACATGTGGACACTCTTTGAAATTGGCTCACAGGTGCATATCAGTAGATTGTAGCAATATATTTGTTAGCCTCAGATGCTGTGTCACCTGGAACTCACTGTCTGATGATGTAGTAGCCTTAACAGACCTGGGGGCTTTTAAAGCTGCACTGCACTCAAATCTCTGCACATTGTTGTACCAATGTACTGAAAAGATTAACCATGGTAATATACTAATCAAACTTGAAGTGCCTTTACTTCTCTATACTTCATTCTTCTTCTTCCATCAGAAATCTTTTCTCACAGCACACTAGCAGATGTAGTGGCTACTATAAGCAAACAATTTCTGCTTAAGGTACACATTCCAGTTGAGAGAACCAGGTGAGAGTTACTGTGTCTTACCCTGTCTATCTGATAACCATGAACCATAACACCTTGATCAGCCACAGAACTCATCTCTGGGCGAGTGATGCTCAAGAATTTAGGGAGCCAACCAGGTGAGAAAACCAGGTGAGAGATAGGTATCAACATAGGTAGGTAGGTATCTACTTCATGATATGCACTAATTACCTAGTTCTTAAAATATCGAATGACTCACCTCTACTTGACATTCAAGTTGTGTGCCATCCAACAGCATGACCCTTGCCAGACAATGTTTTCCCCTAAAAGAAGGCTTGCTCTTCTCTGGTGTTCCTTTTTCATTTTCCTTGTTCGCTTGAGAAGTACCCATATCAGCTTCCTTCACACACTGAAAGCGTTCGCGGGAAGGACCGAGGCCACTCAGAAAATGCAAGAGATGCAAGGTTTCTAATGCATCAACCCACTCGCTTACACCACACCCAGCTTTCACAGGCGCTGTTCTAAATTCAAAATACCTGACTCAGCCAGGACTTCACCACTAATGTAGACCATCTAAATATGCTCAATACATGAAACCACCAGTCCTTCAACGACAGCCAACAACACTTTCCATCACGCACACCCACACGCAGCCTCGCAGATTCACAACCACCGTTGACAAACGCCCCACGCAACCTAAAGTAACGCCTCCTGCGCCATTGTTGCACACACCTCGTAAGCTAACAATCCAAACACCACGGTCGTCTCAGCCAATCAAACCTCGGCAAGGGAAACGCCCGTCCCATAAAATATGTTGGTCGTGCCATCTACCGTCAATTTTGAGGACTCCTAGTCAAACGATCGCGCGCAACAGGCAACAACAATTATAGGACAAATATGCGTATGGCATACATACGTAAGCAAATATACGCAAGCGCAGATGTACGTATGGCTAATGTACGTATGCGCAAATGTACATTAGCTCAAATGTACGTATGCGCCAAGGTACGTAAATGCAAGTGTACGTAACCGCAAATGTACGTTAACGCAAAAGTACGTACGAGCAGAAGTACGTAAGGGCACAAGTGCTTAAGAGAAAATGTATGTAATAAACGCAACAGTACCTAAACGTAAAAGAATGAGACGTAAAGAATGTGTAGCAAATGTACGTCGGAGCCAATGTACGAACATTTAGGCGCACATGCCTTTGCGTTTAAGTACATTTGGTTAGGTGCATATCCCCTACGTACATTTGCTCTTACGTACGCTTACGCATACGCACAATTGATATACGTGCAATTGCACATGCGTTCATTTGGCATTACGTACACTAGCGTTTACCTACACTTGCGCTTACGTACATATGCGCTTACGTACTTTTCCACATAAGTACATTTGCGCCACGCAGTTTTGCGCATAGGGGCGGGGATGGCCAAGTGGTTAAGATGTTGGGTTCTGGGTTCCAAATGTCCCGGGGTTGACACTCGCGCCACTCGGGACATTACCCAATCCCGCGGCCCATCGGCGAAACAGTGTGGGCGGCGCCATCAGCCGTGAATGTGCATAAATTGCGTCGTGAACCATCCGATAAACAATGAACAAACCTGTTGCGCATACGTACAGTTACCATACGTACATTTGCGTTCACGTACATTAGCCATACGTACATATGCGCTTATGTACAATTGCTATACGTACATTTGGGCTTACATACATTTGCTTACGTCCGTGGCGTCGTCACGAAATTCTTCCAGGGGGCAAGATCGAAAGGGGGCCTCCTGCTCCCCGAAAAGGGGCCTCCATTGTGTTAGGGCCTCCTATTGTGTTTAGGCCCTTAGCATGTTTCGGGAATGGGAAACATGATTTCATATTAATGTACTGTTTGTTCTTGGCATGGTGCATTATTTACTCAACACGCAAAAGCAATATATTGTTTCGCTGAAAAACTGGGACACACCAAGGTATAAATAAGTAATATGTCGATAAATACCTAAGTGTCAAAACCAACCAACGTCTCAATGTTTTTTTAACAGAAGAATCTTCCCACTGGCCAGAGGCGTCGCCACCGGGGGGGCAGAGGGGGCAATTGCCCTCCCTGCCGTGAGACTGGGGGCGCCTCCCCCTGAAATTTGAGGAGGCCCCCAGGACGAAAAGGAGGCCCTCCAGGACGAAAAGTATACCCCAGGACGAACATGAGGCCCCCAGGACGACAAGGAAACCCCCAGGACGAAAAGAAGGCCCCAGGACGAAAAGGAGGCCCCCAAGACGAAAAAGAAATTCTACAAATTAGGGGACACCAGGAGGAGGACCATAATTTGAAAAAGAAGTTACCTAGGAGTGGGCAGGAGGCCCCAGAAATCAAGAGAGTGTCAAATATTGCCACGGAGCCCCCAGGACGAAAAGGAGGTGCCATGATGAAAAGGAGGCCCTCCAGGACGCAAAGGAGGCACTCCAGGACAAAGGGGAAGCCCCATGACGAAAAGGAGGCCCTCCCGGACAAAAAGGAGGGCCTCCAGGACGAAAATGAGGCCACCAGGACGAAAAGGAGGCCCCCATAATGAAAAAGATG
The DNA here is from genome assembly GCA_034440575.1 of Imbricaverruca yamaguchii. Classification (NCBI taxonomy): domain Eukaryota; kingdom Metazoa; phylum Arthropoda; class Thecostraca; family Neoverrucidae; genus Imbricaverruca; species Imbricaverruca yamaguchii. The sequence continues at coordinate 392,201 of JAOTOL010001446.1, forward strand.
CCCTTCAGGACGAAAAGGACGCCCTCCAGGACGAAAGGGAGGCCCTCCAGGACGAAAAGGATGCCCCAGGATGAACAGGAGGCCCCCAGGACGAAAAAGAGGCCCCAGGAGGAAAAGGAGGCCCCAGGATGGAAAGGAAGCCCAGGACGAAAAGAAGCCCCCCAAGACGAAAAAGAGATTCTACAAATTAGGGGCCTACATGAGGAGGCCCATAATTTGAAAAAAGACGTCCCATAGGAGAGGGTAGGAGGCCCCAGAAATAAAGAGTGCCAACTATTGACACGGAGGCCCCCAGGACGAAAAGGAGGCCCCCAGGACGAAAAGAGGCCCCAGGACGAAAAGGAGGCGACCAGGACGAAAAGGAGGCCCCCAGGACGAAAAAGGAGGCCCTCCAAGACGAAAAGGAGGACCTCCAAGACGAAAGGGAGGCCCTCCAGGACGAAAAGGAGGCCCTCCAGGCAGGGGCGTCGCCACCGGGGGGGGCAGAGGGGGCAATTGTCCCCCCCCTGCCGTGAGACTGGGGTCCCCCCGAAATCTGAGGAGGCCCCAGGACGAAAAGGAGGCCCCCAGGACGAAAACGAAAACCCCAGGACGAAAAGGAGGCCCTCAGGACGAAAAAGAGGCCCCCAGGACAAAAAGAAGGTACCTCAGGACGAAAAGGAGGCCCTCCAGGACTAAAAGGAGGCCCCCAGGACGAACACGAAACCCCCAGGACGAAAAGGAGGCCCTCAGGACGAAAAAGAGGCCCCCAGGACAAAAAGAAGGTACGTCAGGACGAAAAGGAGGCTCCCAGGACGAGAAGGAGGCCCTCCAGGACGAAAAGGATGCCCTCCAGCCCTCAGTTTCCCATTCCCGAACCTAAAGGGCCTAAAAACAATAGGAGGCCCTAACACAATGGAGGCCCCTTTTCGGGGAGCAGGAGGCCCCCTTTCGATCTCCCCCCTGGAAGAATTTCGTTGCGACGCCACTGCCTCCAGGACGAAAAGGAGGCCCTCCAGGACGAAAGGGAGGCCCTCCAGGACAAAAAGGAGGCCCTCCAGCACGAAAAGGAGGACCTCCAGGACGAAAAGGAGGCCAATAATGAAAAGGAGGCCCTCCAGGACGAAAAGGAAGCCCTCCAGGACGAAAGGGAGGCCCTCCAAGACAAAAAGGAGTCCCTCCAGGACGAAAAGGAGGCCCTCCAGGACGAAAACGAGGACCGCGGGACGAAAAGGAGGTCCCAGGACGAAAAGAAGGCCCTAGGACGAAAAGGAAGCCACCAAGACGAAAAAGAGATTCTACAAATCACGGGCCTCCAGGAGGAAGCCCATCATTCGAAAAAGAAGTCACCTAGGGGAGGGTAGGAGGCCCCATAAATCGAGGGATTGCCAAGAATTTGCACGGAGGGCCCCAACATTGCAAAGGAGTCTCAATACGGGAAGGGTGGCCCAATAAAATGAGAGGAGGCCCTAAGCCGGAAAAGAAAGCCAGTGGATATGAGATGAGGTTTCGGAGCAGGGACGTCGCTACCGGGGTGGGGGCAGCGGGGGCAATCGTCCCCAACCCTTGCCTTAAGACTTGGGGGGGGGGTGCGCCCCGTGTAATTTGAGGAGACCACTATGCGGAAATGCATAATACAAAAAGGTGAGGAAGGAGCCCGACGGGACAGAAGATGGTGCTGTCGAGGTGGATCCAAGACTGATAACGAGGCCCCCAGGAAATATCATCAGGTTCCTATAAGAGACATAAAAGAGAGATTATGAGGAGGCCCCCAAGACGAAAAGGAGGCCCCCAGGACGAAAAAGAGACCTCCAGGACGAAAAGGATGCCACCGAGACGGTCAAGAAGCCACCCAGGGTTGCACGAGAAGGCTTCCGATGGGTGGCAGGATATTCTTAATTTGGGAAACGAGGCCCCAAGATGGAAGAGAAGGGCCCTAAAATAGAAAATAATGACAAGAGATATATATCCGGACGCAAGAGGGGGCCCCAAGATGGGTAAGAAGGTCCCCCTAGGAAGGAGTGAAGGCTACTGAGACCAGCCAGGTGAGGCCAACATTTTAGAAGACGAGTACCCTAGAAGGGAAAATTTAAGACAAGGACGCAAAAGCAACCTGCTAAGAGAATAATGAGGCTCCAAACACAGATGAGGATGACTCCAAGACGTGAAAGGAGTCACATAATTTTAAAAAGGAGTCACCTAGGAGAGGTTAGGAGGCCCCAGAAATCAAGAGAGGGCCAAAAATGTGCACGGAGGCCTCCAGAATTGCAAAGGAGACCCCAATAGGGGAAGGGAGGCCCCAGAAAGTGAGAGGAGGCCCTATGACAGAAAAGAAAGCCAGTGGATATGAGATGAAATTTCGGAGACGCAAAAATAGGCACCAAAACGAGTAAGGCTCAACCAGAATAGAAAAGGATGATCCAGAAATGTGGCAGGAGGAACCTAATGCGGAAGAGGACGACATAAGATTGGAAATAAGACCCCATGATGAACGAGGAGGCCCTAAAATTGGGGAGAAAGGCCATTGGATACGAGAAATAGCTCCCAGGCGGAAAATAAGCTTCACAGATGGCCAAGAAGGTCCCCGGGAAATAACAAGACCACTGAGATAAGAAAGGTTGTGTATAATTTGGAAGAGGAGGAACCTGGGAGATAAGAGTCCACCAGGAGATAAGATACCACCCTTAAGATGGGCGATGTTCGAATCAAAACGCAGAGCAAGAGGTCCCCAAGGCGTAAGAGGAGGCCACTAATTTGAAAAAGGACTCCAGAAGAGAAATGAGGGCCCTGCCGGACTCGAGTGGAGTCCCCCCCAAAAAAAAGGAGTATGTCTACAGGACTGAATGAGGCCCCGAAGACCAGAAAGATTTCCAAGAAAATGAGAGGAGGCCCTTAAGATGGGAGTGGTAGCAGGTATGAAGGTAGGTTTCAAAAATTGAAGATTTCCTCAAGACTGGTAAGGCTTTGCCAGGATTAAGGAGGAGGCCCACGAGGCGTGGCAGGAGGCCCCTAATTTGTCAGATAATGCTCCTGGGGCATGAGAAGAAGCTCCATACCATGGTAAAGGGCCCAAGGATGTAAGAGAAGGCCCTTCAAGACGAGAGAGGAAGACATTGAATATAGAGGGTAGGACATAAGACGTTGAAAACCAGTAGTCTTCAGGAAATGGGACTAGATACTTATGGCGCGAGATAAGGCCTATAATTTGCAAGAAACCCCTAAGAGATGGTAAAATTCGTGCCGGGGTGTTTCACATTTACGGCATGGACCAAAACAATCTGGCCTGGGACCCCGAAAATCACGCTGAGCCTGGGTGTACCACAAACTTACGACCGGACCGTGAAAATATATATAGTGGAACGACGGGTCGTACCATTCCACAACAGTCTCAATGGGACCAAAACAAATCAAGACAGAGCAACGAAAAACACTCCGGACATGGGTCCAACTCTGAAAAACACTCACAAAAACACCAAAAACAAAACACTCCAACTCTGGGGCCCAACAATAACGCAAAACCCCTAAAACGTTTTGCACCCAAAAAAGTGTCGAGGCAGCTAAAGCTCGCACTAGGGATCCAAGAAAATGACGTCGGGACCCAAAACATCACATTGGACTATATAAAAAAAATCGCGTCGCAGCCCTTGACAATCACCCCGGAGGCCCAGAAGGGTGCGCCGGGCCCCAAAAGTCGCAGCTGCTCCAAAAATAAATTCTTAACCGGAATGTCACTCTGGGAAAAAAATTTACTCCTTCAGTGGCCACAGTGGCATATCAAAGGGGAAAATTCCTCCTCTATCCTGAGGCATAAACTCTCAAGGATCGTGCCGGGCTCCAAAACTCGCGCTGGGGTCACCAAACTTCGCGTCGGTCCACCAGAATTCGCGCAGGGGGTCTCCAAATAAGTACTTCGGGCCCCAGAAAACTCGTTCCGAGGCTCGAAAACTTGCAATGGGAACCGCCAAAATCGCATTGGGGCAACAGCTAAGTACAACACTTCCCACAAACTCAAATCTGTCCCCCAAAATATCGCGCTCGGGACCCACAATTCCCATCGGTAGTCCCGTCGAAGCTCCACAAAATTGGCGTTTAGGCCCACACGTAAGAACAGTGTGACCACAAAAACGAAATCGGTATCCAAAAAAATAAAGCTGGAGCCTTCCAAAATAAGAATGGATTTAACAAAATGAATGTCCTGTTCAAGAACATGCATGCTCTTGAACAGGACTTCTTGGCGATGCCAACTCCTTGGCAATGTTGGGGGCCTCCGTGCCAATTTTTGGCACTCTCTTGAGTTCTGGGGCCTCCTACCCTCCCCTAGGTGACTTCTTTTTCAAATCATGGGCTTCCTCCTGGAGGCCTCTAATTTATAGAATCTCTTTTTCGTCTTGGGGCCCCCTTTTCATCCTGGGGCCTTCGTTTCGTCCTGGGGGTCTCCTTTTCGTCCTGGGGCCTCCTGTTCGTCCTGGGGGCATCCTTTTCGTCCTGGGGGCCTCTTTTTCGCCCTGAGGGCCTCCTTTTCGTTCTGTAAGGCTTCTCTTTCGTCCTCGGGGCCTCCTTTTCGTCCTGGAGGGCCTCCCTTTCGTCGTGGGGCCTCCTTTTCGTCCTGAGGGGCCTCCTTTTCGTCCTGGAGGGCCTCCTTTTCGTCCTGGAGGGCCTCCTTTTCGTCCTGGAGGGCCTCCTTTTCGTCCTGGAGGGCCTCCTTTCCATCCTGTGGGCCTCCTTTTCGTCCTGGGATCTCCTTTTAGTCCTGGAGGGCCTCCTTTTCGTCCTGGAAGGCCTCCTTTTCGTCCTAGAGGGCATCCTTTTCGTCCTGGGGGGCCTCCTCAAATTTCATGGGGGGGGCCCCCAGTCTCACGGCAAGGGGGCAATTCCCCCCCCCCCCCGGTGGCGACGCCCCTGGCTTACGTACATTTCTCCGGTTACCGGCAACAACTGCACGATGAACTGCCGTTGATCATTTGTCTAATTACAAGGATTAGATGTATTGCCATTGTTTTGGAGGTAAAGACTGGTTGACTCAAATCGCAGCCCTCCAGTCGCCTATCAGCGACTACGAGACCAATTCAAATCGAATCCTCCGAAGAGACCAAGGGTGGAACATTTCATATCTTCGGGGCCGGATCGATACCATTGATCCCCCCTCCGTCCAAAAATAAATGCTGGCATGTAACTTGTAATGCACGGGCGTTCACTGGAAAGAATAAGATAAAACGCCCGTCCCACCTTCAATTATCTCAGGCAAGTGCCACTCATAGAGACTGGTGGAGAATCGTCTTCAAAGTTGGTAAGTATAGCCACGGCCACACTATCTTTCAAAGTGATTATATTCTGCTGACATCAATTTTTGCGTGCTCTACGTGGACCCTGACATATCTTTTTCGTCCATCCGATGCCTACGATAGGCACCTGGTTTGCAGGGTCCCATTGGGCCTTTTCACGGCCTATTTAGGTCCCCCAGTTGGTAAAGGATGCTGGAGTTCGATCAGAGACTTGACAGGGACCTATGAACATGCACAGGGCCCTCAACACACGCCCTGGAGGGGGGCGAAATCCGCCCACCCCTCCGGTTTTTATAGATAACTCTAGATTTTACCGGCCGATATACGCCATTGTTTGTGTACCTGCTTAGAAATGAACGGCACGTTGCTTAAAGCAAGAAAAACGAAAATGGACCGAAAATTTCTTCGAGTTGGGGCTCGGTAAAGTAAAAAAAATTACCAGCACCAGACCACAGATATCGGAGCTCATGCGCTTCCCGAATATTGGGAAAAAGGAAGTGTTCTTGGCAACACTAGCGACTTGTTTGATGTATATTGTTATGCTAAATTGTTTCAAAGTCATGTCAGGCCACCGAGATCAAGTCAGGTCAAGTTCATGACAGGTTAGCACACGCCCTGGAGGAGTGGAGGGCGAAATCCGCCCACCCCTCCGATTTGTCGTACACAACTCCATATTGTACCGGCCGATATACGCCATATTTCCCCGTACCTGCTTAGTCTGCTTAGAAATGTCCGGCGCATTGCTTGAAGCAAGAAAAATGAAAATCGGCCGAAAAGTTTTTATGTTATGAGCCATTAAACTTTTTAAAAATTGCAGCGCCAGTCCACAAAAATCGGCGCTGATGCGCTTCCCGTATATTCGCAAAAGGGAATGTTCTTGACAACACTAGCGACTTGTTTGATGCATATTGTTATGCTATACAATTTAAAAGTCATGTTAGTTCGCCAAGGTCATCTTGACAGGGTAATGGAACCAAACATGGTCAACTAGAATGTTGTCATAAATGCAAATGACTGTCATGCGATTGATGTCACTTCGCATGTTACCCCCTACACATCCGGAATCTACTGTCATTGTGTGCCTAAGCGTTTCTATACTTTATACATATACTTATTCCTTTCTTTGCGAAGCCGATTGTGCCGAGCCGCCCGACGGAGCAGTCAGGTGGCAGCCCGGTTCCGGTGACTGGAGAGGTAATGACCTGATGAAGTGCTCCTATATAGGTGATCTGAGGTCAAATGGCGGATCTGGCATATGTATTGCATCATTAGTAATGTCCAAAACATCACTAATGCCAATCTTGGAGCATTTAAGCACAACCACAGCGATCCATAACAATGACAAGCCGAGCCACGCAAAACCAGAACATTCTGCTATTTTGACCTCATTTGACCGTGGCGGTGGTGGTAGATTGGAGTTTAGGGTAGATTGGAGTTTTCCGCCCATAGCTTCATTTGACCGTAAAGATATTGACGTAAGGTCACGAAACTTGCGCACAATAGTTAACTATCGTGCCGTCCACCCTGGGAATTTCGTAGCTCTAGCCTTAATGGTAGTCGAGATATTTGGGGGCGGAATCCGCCCCCCCTCCATCCAGTGCGCGTAACTTTCAGAGGCCCTCCAGGGCGCGTGTTAAGGAGCCCAGGAGGTTTCCAGAGCCGAGAGGTACCGTGGGACCCAAGACGAACCTGGTTTTGATAGCCTTTGCCCCATTGGCGCAGTTGGAATGATGAGGACTAAATGAGTCACGACTCGTGTCCATGGATTGATTTTTATGCAGGTGCATGAGAACGGAAAATTAAGTTTGAATTCTAGACGGATTCAAACTCTCGAATATATGTATATATATATAAATGCATAGATATATATGTACGTATATTTATACACATACATACACATATACACACACACACATATATATATATATATATATATATATATATATATATATAATCATATACGTACGATGACGGATGAACATCTGCTAACCTCGAATTGTTCAAGATATCGTGTCAGGACTCATAAACCCGGAGGTCTTTCTACGGCTCTCAACAATATTTTATTGTTTTTGCTTTAAATCAAAACTGGGTCATTTCCGACCTCAGATACTATTCGTCGAAGGCTTTCTGTTAATATCCTGTTCGCGTTCGCGCACTAATTAGCTTGTGACTTATGGAGGGGGGTCTTTAGCAACAATACCAACATAACAACTCACCTCCACCAACCCCCTAGTAAGGGGTGTGAGGATCTGGCCGGAAAGATTGATTGCCATTTTTCGGTAGCTAAGAGCGTCGTTTTGATAATAACGACTAAATATGATTTTTTTCAGCTCTAATGAGGTGAGAAACTGCCTTAAATGTCATAATGTGCGGACCGCCTCCGATCAACACAAGTGTATTGTAACCAATATTTAGCACAGATACTGCAAATATAGGAAACACACAAACAGTGAAGACGATGTATCATAAACAGCATAAATGTGTCTCAATGAGAACTGAGTAGTAGACTCGTTTGATCAGTCACTCAAAGCTAATATAATTTCAAGCACGTGTGTACAAACGCGGTAATGCATCAGTAGTTTGAGAGTCAAGCCGGAGATGTTAACTTCGGAACACACAGAAAACACGCAACAAATAAATTCACCACTCTTACATTTCAACGGTGCACGCCATTCGTACAGCAGGCGGCACAGGCAACCACAATCATCCGGCTCATAGGTCACACGTGTGCATCACAGGCAGAACGATCGGATAAACAGCGACAGCACAAGCTCTTCTCGCCGCTGCGGACGTCGTCAAGCTCACCGAGGGCACGACAGGAGACAGCAGCGGCACACACAGCCGGCAGGGGCCGAACAAGGTAGGCGAGCATTGCAAGCCAATCAGCAGCTCCTCAAACGACAGCGTCGCAGCTGATTGGCTGATGGCCACGCCAGCTGTTGGCACGGCCCGATACGAAGGGAGGAAAGGTGCGCGCCGCAGCTCACGTGTCACATGACAACTCTTGTACGTGGGCATGACATAGGAAAACATATTTGGCTCACTTCATTTCGACGTATGCTAATGCTCAATTTCGCGTCTCCGAGGCAAAACAGGAAGTCAGGTGCGACAGGCGTCTAGCGGCTTCCTGTTGCGACGCCTTCAAGTGCCGTGTTGAATTCACCACTTCGCAATCGTCAGTGGTACTAAATATATTTAAACAACACGAACCTGACGAACGAGATGTCGGGCATCCGCCCAGAAGTCGAGCCAAGTACCCTCACGTGGGGTCATACACAGACGCGAGTCCACCTACAGCGTTACATGACGCCTTTATACCATCACAAACCGATCATAACTCCGCAGTACTAAAGCAGCGCAGCGCATCCAGCGCGTTTGCTTTGACCATGATACAACCGTAGGGAAGACGTGATGAAAATTGTACGTTCCCAACAGCGTCCCCTGCTCTGGCGACAATCACAAACGATCCGGAATCCCACAGCCCTGTGGGTGCCCACAGGCACTCCCGGAAGTCAAAACTCCTCGGTGGCTTCACAAATCCACCGTTACTATCGCCGACAACTAGTTGTCGGCATATCCACGGAACTGGAAACACAGAAGCCAGTCTATGCGATTCACGGGGAAGCAGCCAAAGTCCCCTGCGACGGCTCGCCGTCACGGCTGGAGGAAGGTCTCGCCTCAAGGCACAGGGCACATGGGAACGCCACCGCTCGCCCGGTAACCATCTTAGAGTCATATCACGTTAGTTGGTTGGTTATTGGTTTTACGACACATCGACCGTTGAGTCATGTAGCGTCGCCAATCTCTCACGCCGATTGGTCGCGGGCGAGGAGTAGCGACAGGTGAGACTCGAACCCACAACCTTTTGATTGTGAGACGAGCAACTTACCCCTTGACCACACGTCCCCGGTCATATCACGTTACTTGTGCGGTGGCGCACCACATGTCGGCTGTTGGAGAGCAACGCCACACCAGCGCACATCGCCAACGCCGTTCACCCGGTGCGCGGACACCGTCGCGCCTCGACGGCCGTCCAGCCCTGCCTGCTGGACTGCCAGGCCCGCACGGGCCGGACCGGGGCCACCAGGCTGGCCGAATCACGCGGTCTGACGGTTGCAGAGCAGCTGACTGCCCTCGTCGGCCACGGCCACCAGGTTGCCCGCGATGCGGGTCAGCAGCGCATCGAAGATGTCCCTGCCTAGCACGTCGCCCCAGGCCAGCCAGAGCAGCTGCTCGACGGCGTCCTGCAGGAACGCCTGGGAGGAGGGCGGCGGCAGCGGCGCCGTCAGCGCCAGCAGGAACACGGCGTCGGTGCGCGGCGCGTTGTCGTTGTCGCAGAAGCCGTGCAGCAGCATAGCCGTGTGCGGTCGCAGTCGCTGCAGGTCCTGCAGCAGCACCACCGGCACGCCATGGCCGGAGCGCAGGCTGTGCAGCGCCGCGTTCAGTCGGCCCTTGGCGTCGGCCGGCGGGAGCGCCGCCAGCGCGGCGCCGTCGACTGCCAGCGGCGGCCGCGCCGAGTAGGTGACGTTGGCGGCGCCGGCCGCCACGGCCGACATCAGGCAGCGCAGCTCGGCCCGCTGCGCCTCGCTGGCCAGCAGCAGCACCACGGCCGGCTGGCGACCCTCCGCTAGCATCCTGCCGACGGTGGCGCGCAGCACGCGCCACAGACTGGGCCGCTGGTGCGGGAACTGTTCCGCCAGCCACGTCACCTGTGCCGCCCAGCGGCGCACGTTCGACGGTAGCGGCCGGCTGCCGTCCAGCTGGACTGACGGCGGCGCCGGCGCCACCCACAGCGTCCACACGCCGAACACGGCGAACGCCAGGAGAGCGGCAGCCGCCACAGGCCACAGCCAGTCTGGCCAGGGGCCGTCGCCCGACAGGAACCGCCCCAGCTGGTCCGAGGCCGGGGTGTGGCTCGGCCGGCCGGGACGTCGGACGGCCGCCGGGAGGCTGGCCGGCGGCGTGCGCCGGTCGGCCCGATCAGACTCGACACGGACCGGCTGCTGCTGGTCGGAGGTGCGCTCTGACAACGCCTCCGACGGCGAGCTGCGGCCGGCCGACCAGGAGCGCAGTGTCGGTCCAGCCCGCCGCCGCGGCGAGGTAGACGTCTGCTGGTCGGCATGGCCGGCCCGCCCCGATGGCGACTCACGTTCCGTCGAGCGGACGCGGTGTCCGTGGCCGGTCGCGTCCAGGGCGGTGGCATCACTACGTAATCCCCTCCTTCCTCTGCGTACATACAATGTTTGGATACAGTTCGTGTTGATGAACGACAGACAATTAACTAGGAACTCGCTCTCTAAAACGTCAGACAGTGAAGCGAAGAGCGTCACACTAATTCCATGAGGACGGATTCGTGTTCCACAGGTTAAATCGACCAAAGCTAGCATCTTTACGAATGGCGAAGGGGCCAGGACTCGGTTTCCAATGCTCAGTTAATTCTAGCCGTAGCGGGGGCTAAATTCAAATGCTTTGGTCAATCCAGTATCGCAATAACTAGTCGCTCCGCATGGCATCAATGTGATGTGCTTCGCTTCACTACCTGACATTTTAGGAGCGAGTTATTTCACGTTTTAGGAGCGAGTTATTTCACGTTTTAGGAGCGAGTTATTTCACGTTTTAGGAGCGAGTTATTTCACGTTTTAGGAGCGAGTTATTTCACGTTTTAGGAGCGAGTTATTTCACGTTTTAGGAGCGAGTTATTTCACGTGCTCACACTGGACTGGCAAATCAAGATCAGCTGTCAACCTGGCAGACAGGTCCAAAACTGTGGCAACTCAACAGCCATGTTGGATCATCGGCGTACATACTAAATTTAGATTAAATGTATTAAGTTGAAGGGCATGTATATAAAAATTGCAATTATCACAAAACAATTCCAATGCATGGACTAGAATATGCTTTGGGTCAGGTTCCAGTCGAAAAATAACACTACACAAAAATGAGCGTAAACGAGCACAATATAAGTCAGTGGCACCAGCGTCCCAGCCACCATCGCAGGGGTGGAACAACGAGAGACGTCTGACCGCCGCCAGAGACCGCATCGCCTCAGGGATCCGCGGATTGTCGACGCTCTAAATAAGGCGACGTTATCGCGGTGGGTGAAGTCACGCGTACTACTACAGCCCAGCGTCGTTACCGTCGGCGAAATGTGATCGCGACGGCAAGCTCCAGAGACAATCCTAGTCCCGAAGTTACTCCCCTTCCGTATTCCTCCGAGATGGTGTATGTAGGGCAGCCCCACCTCAGACGCAGGGGTAGTATTAGGGATGACATTATCTTACGAGCATGCATATAGCATTGCGGATAGGCTGACAAACGAGGAAATTCATCCTGAGCATGCTATGCACTTTTCCGCTCGATGACTCACATAAACGCCCTTCGAACAACCCACTGAAGATTCCGTGTCCGAACACAGGTCGGTCGAGTATCGTTACGGGTGAAGACCGCCGCACGGCAGCAGTAATATCGCCCGTACTGCTCAGCCGCTCGGCGCTTATTGCCGCACGGTTCATCTTGGCCCTGTGATCCAGGCGTAACCCCGGGTATACCCTCAATGTCCGGTGATTAGTTCAAAAAGTGACTTGTCCCTCATGCACAGATCTTTCCACTGTTCTCCCTATTGGCATTACAGTACAGCTGGTCGTCTGTCGCTAAGGCCATCAGTTGCTGCTGTGCTGTGAGATAGAAGTAGTGACCAGGCGGTTCTCCTGCCAGCATACCTGTGAACTGCATACATTTCGCGTTTACAAGATGTCTGACTGGGACACACCCGAAGTTCGCTACAAGATTGGCAATCAAAACGCATTCACAAGCACAAATGAGATAAATGAGCGTTTAGTGTCAAATGCAGCAGAACACGGCAAACAAAAGTCACCGTCCGTATGTTGAGGTGCGTTACGCTCGTGATATTTCTGTATTTCCAGAGAAAAAGTTATATCAAATAACGTCAAAAACCTTTGTCCGTTTCCGTGACTATGGGAGCGCGCTGTTGTAATGCTTGATGTCAATACATGAGCGATTGTGATGCACATCTGTGTCTCTGAATAACTTTGACAAACCAAGCACCAGCGGTTATTCGTCCTCGTGGCCGGACCGAATTTCAGCGCAGCGCGGCGCGGCACGGTGCCTTCCGCCCAGACGCACACACAGAGTCGTTACGGACGATAATTCCGGCCGATAGCCCGGTGCCGCGCCAGCCCGCATCGACGGCCGCCTGGCCGAGCTTAAACGCCTAAACTTCAGAGGGGGGCTCGGAGGAGTAGCGTATACCAAATCTGGCGCAAATTTGCACAGCATGCTCATATTGAATGACGTCACATTTTGTGTTCATCCTCACTATATGTTGGATATCATTGCCCTCCCAAGCAGTATTGGATACATGACAAAACATGAAACTGAATCGCAAGTTTGTGGGCTTCCGGTGTAAGGTGGTGACGAACTTTGTGTAGACACAACAGGATGAAACTGCACTTCTTGGCAACATAGGATTTGTGCTTGCCTACAGAAAAGCGTGCGATCAATGGTGATCTGCAGCATCTCCACAGATGGCGAGGATATTAGGACGTGACTGCCAATGTTAAGCAAAACTGGAACAGCAGGCGGTGAAATTGGCGTATGCACAAGGGCCGTTACTTTATATTCAATACACACCAAAATAATGCAGTTCAGAACTGCTATGATACAGATGACGTATCCCATTGACATACCTTGGGTAGCGCACAGATGATGTTACTTCTTCCTGCTTATTTCCGGCATTTCTTGTCCGTGCATAATTCAGATTATGTGGTGAATTACTGTCAGACTTGTTGTACGGGATCTCCTCTCCTGTACTATCACGGAGTCGTGTCCAATCATCGCCTAACTCGTCATCGTACAGATCAGGATACAGTCTTCGACGGTCACGAATGTCTTGTTCATCCATTGTTCCTGTTGCGAACAAATTTGTCCATGTTCATTATTGTGTAGTATGTGTTTGCTGGCAGCATACAATGCATTAACATAATACATAATTTCTCATGCTGGTGTCGATGGGTATACATGGTCAAGGGGGGACATACCATGATTGCCAGTGTTATGCTGGTCTTAGAAGGCAAGCGCACTTACCACCGTGAAACATATGGATTTATATCTGGGCCCCAACGATCAAGTGGCCCTTAGATAAAGATCATGCCCCAATGATTCATCATCTCCTTTTGGCAAAACCTACTTGAGCTATCACGGATGCCAAAACACAATGGATCACTGGTAAACATGATCATGTTGCATCCTTGCTTAATAAGATGGACATGTCAATCAGTCATATCAATAATGCAGCATCCAACATCCATCCCTGTGCTACATGATATATAACTGGTAGCTCAGTACTCTACGCCGATAACATATTGTTTCTTTTAGTATGGCAGATTGTGGCACCTCATCCATTTCTGCAACCAATGCAGGCATAATCAATGCATATACCATACCTGCAAGGAGCATTGATGGGTCACTAGTACCAAAAGCCACATACATTCAATATATCCATTCAACAGTCAGATATGCTCTCATAATTTTAATATTTTGCCATTTTTGCATTACAATATTCTGCATGAAGTGCTCTTAATCTATGCTCAAGAGGTTCGAGGCAACATTTCTGCTCATGGGAACCTTTCAACAGAGCTTCATGAAGAGCAGACTGCTAAATTGAACAAAATAAAACATTAGAGTATTTGGTCCCTATATGCAAAAAGACAACATGAAATTCGAACTGCTGAGGAATGCTTCCAGTTTTCCTACTCCTGCCTTCAATAGTGCATTGAACAACGTAGAAAAACGTAGCAGAACCTGGCAAGTAGCATAGGTAGGTGCATGACGGGAGGCGAGGGTCAGTTGATATAATAGCACCATTTACAGTTCAGGCCGTGTTCAGAGGTGGTTGCGTCAATAGGTCTCGATGGTCTGCAGGAAGTAGTTTGTCGGCCTCGCTCTTGGTCATGGCAGTGCTGTAGTCAGAGGTCAGCTTGACTCCGTGCCACTCTTTCAGCTGGTCGAGGCGTGAATCCTGGAATGCTTTCATCTCCACAGGGACCATGTGCAGCCATTTATCTCGGAACTGCTTAAATTGATGCAAATCTGAATGGAAGAATGCTTTGAGTGGAGTGCATGAGTGGAGCCCACGGCTCCGTTTTAAGGCCACAGCTCTTCATCATTCTTGTGAATAAAATTGAGGTGGGGCTGAGGAATAGAGCGTTCAAATTTACTGATGGCATCAGATTGGTAGGAGTGGCTAACAGTGGTGATCAATCTAATAATAATAAACTAGACTTGGAGGACCTAAAAATACGTTTTCTGATAAATGGCAGATGACTTCAATATGTGAATGCAATGTTATGCACCTGGGGTCTGGAAGTGAGATGTTGAGATATACAATTGGAGGTAGGGCACTGGATGTTATTGAAGAGGAAAGAACTTTAGGTGTGTTAGTTTCAAATGACCTTAAAGCAGAAACGAACAATGTATATCAGCTAGGAACAGAACAATCAGAATAATCATTAATAGGAGTGTAAGATGTAAGAGGAAAGAAGTCATGAAACTACTGTAAATAGCCTACATGTAACCACAATTAGGACATTCTGTACAGGGATGGAGCCCCTAATTACAAAAAGATATAGACATGCTAGAAAGGGTGCAGCACAAAGCTGCTAGACCCATCAGTGAATTGGGTAATTATAACATGGGGAAAGGCTCATGACATTCGATATGTACTGACTGAAGTATAGGAGATTAGGGGTGATAGTATTAGGAAGCAGGTATAGATTGTACAGGCCCTTTAAAGTTGGCATGGTTGGAGTATGAAAATCGTCAGTAGGGCACTCAAGCCACCTCTGTTATGTGGGATCATGTGAATAGGGCTGGATAGGTAAAGTAGATAGGTATTGATGAGTGTGGGATGTTAGTAGATGGATTCTTTGTTATTAGGGATGTGATGTTGGTTGGGGTGATGAGTGTGTTTTTGCCAGGGTATCTTTCCTTTACATACTTAACACAGATGGGCCCTTGTGGCATTTATTAAGTTTGAACACTATGCCTTTATGACTTGATTAAAAAACTGTCTGCTTAGTCATCTCCAAAGCTCATTTGCTTAGAGTACTGGTGTGCATTGATGTACCCTGTCCTAGCAGGAGAGGGTTAGTCACTTCATACACTCATGTTTATTCACTGGCTGGGTGGGTCAGTTGACAGCTGGCCTGATAAGGTTGAGGACATTATATTTTTTCTTTTTTTATTTGTTTTTTAATTTTTTGATTATTTTTGTTTTTTTTTGTTGGTGGGTTTTTTGCTGCTACGGTCGAGGATGCCTATGTGTTTTTTGGTGTCAATAAAATAGTGTACTAATTGTTTTGGTTAGTTGGTCAATTTGGTATTTTTATGAGCCATTGGGTTGCTTTAACACCTTGGCATTTAAGATTACTGGAAACCGTATTTATATATAGACCCATGTTTTACTATTGCTGGACCCGGGCTATAAACCCGGCTGGTGATATGAATATAATTAATCTGTGTTATATATTAATATTGATAATATTACCATATTAATAATATTAATTAATTATTGACTTATTGAACTAAGCGTTTTAGGCACGTGGGTGCTTTTAGTAAGGTTATGAAAATGCGTGATTTATGCCGGTGTATTATGGTGGGGTGGCAAACGGGGGATGTGGGACGTGTGGAAGTGACAAAGTAGAGTTACTGGGGTGGCCATGTCAGTTCATTGGCAGCACTCAAACTCAGTGTTGGAAAGACTGGCATTTGTTGGTGTCATGCGTACCAATACATTTTGTACTACAGGATTGTGACTAAACTAAATGAATCATTTTGTACTCCAGAAGGGAAAGGGAAGAACAACATTGTTTGGTCGAGTGCTACCGCTCAAAGTCCATACCTGTCCAAATGTGAAAACAACTAGCAGTTTCAGCACTGTGCACCAACCCGTGAATGACCATAATACAGCTTCAAAAGATGGTACAAACTGTGCCTTTTTTAAGCACACTGTTGGTTTTGCACTAAAAACATCTCCACACAATGGTGGCAGTTGACGTCATGTGAGGAGATGCTATATTTGTGAATATAGTAGATATATAGTTCCATATCTATTCAATATTTATTAAATATTGATTCAATATTTATTCATATTTATTCTTGCATCTTACATAAGAATAAATATTAAATAGCCACCCCAGTAGCTCAGTTGGTTAGAACACTGGCCTGCACTGGTCTCCCCTGTAATGGCAACACAGGGCTCAAGTTGCTTTGCACGCTCACATTTAGGCCCTGGCCGGAAGTGTCAGTTGGCAGCTGGCCCGATAAGGCTGGGGACGAGCTACCGGGCGGCCGTGTTGGTGCATTGGTGGCACATTCAACTTTTGGTCTAAATTCTGCCACTGAACTGGAGTTCATGGATCATGTGGTGGGGCCAGGGTTCACACAAGCACTGCTTAGCAATAGAACCCTGGTTCCTCAAGCCACCCCAGCAACAACTCAGATTAAATTTATAATTAAAAAATATATTTATATTACTGAACACTTATTCAACATGTATTAGATATTTGGCCATTAAGGTGCTTTGAATGTGCAATTGAAGGTCATTTTGTTAAAGAGACAACTTTTTGGACACCATGAGCCCATTCAATGAAAACAAAATCACTTCAAATTTCCTCAAATTATCTCCAGAGCAAGCAAGTTCTCTGAGGCGATGACACCAAGAAACCAATGCCATTTGTGAACTTAGGAATAACTGTCAAATATTTCCTTGGAAATGTGTGTGAAGATAAATCATGCACCTTGAAATATAACTGCATTTGGCATTCATCAGTGTCATTGAAGGATCTGTAATACCTGCTCCAATCTTACTATGACCCAGCTCCTGTTTGCCAGCCTGGTGATTGCTGTAGATGGGATAAGCGGATCTGACCAGCTCTAGCAGATCTCTCTTTTTCAGCATTCCTGCCATTCACATTGTTTGGAGGGGTGCTGGGTGTTAAGTGCATGCCAGTGATTTGCCCCTTGCATCAGTGGTTTTCAGGGGTATAAGGTTTCAATCCCTTGCAGTGCCACCATCTCTGCCAGGGTAAGAAGTGGGTAAGAACATTGGTTGTTGCCCCACTAAAACAAAGTTACATCTCTTGTCAGTAATTGCATAGCAATTTTTTTTGTACTCAGTGACCAAGAAAAAACATATGGAATCCTATACTGCTCAAATTACTTTTGAATCCTGGTCTGAAATGAAAATTGTTGCAACTAAAAATTAACCTAGCCCAGCCTATTTCCTTGCTATGCAGAGGTAAAATACATCTTAAGCTTTCTCATTTACACCTTGTGCTGGAATAATACCAAAATTTGAAGTAAAAACCTAACTGAGCCTAGCCATTCATCTTCATGTTTTTTCATCACTAAAAATATAGACAAAAATCCACAAAATTCACAAGTAAAAAATCCAACCTAACTGCCTTTCTTACATTAGATCTGATAGAACATCCTAAGAAAGCAATGCTATTGAAACATGTTTATGAACATGATGGCATTTATCCCCATCACAAATGCAGACCTATCAGTTGGCCACAATTGTCTTGTCTTGTTTACTAATGCATAAGATGCTGCTATCTAGGGTGCTTGTGGATAAGCATCCATGCAAATACCTTTCCTACATTTGAAGCAAATTATTTTATGCTCATCTGGCAGGAATGAGCACCAACCCCAAATTCATTTGATAATCCCACATTAATTAATACTGCACACCTGCTGCAGCCATCACCTTCAACAATGTATGTGGCCAAAGCAAGCTTAAAGTGATTTAAAGTGGCCTAAGCAGTAAGGCTTTGAAACTTGTGGATGATTTGAAGGTCTTTAGGGCAATAACAGATCACAATGAGCATATATCACTGCAGAAAACTTAGACAAACTTGTAGTCGTCTGTAGAATGCCAAAGGAAATTTAATTTTTATGTGCAATATCATGCATATAGGTAGACAGCATATGAAGGGTCCATACTTGATGGGTGGCTAAGTACTATCAGTGACTCAGCAGGACTTATCAGTGATAATATTGGGGACTCAGCAGGATTGATTGTTTGATTATTTGGGTTTAAGGGTGTGCCAACTACTAGGTCATTTAGTGCCCAATAAGCAGGAGAGAAGTGCATGAGGGCTACACAAATGGTTAATGGTATAAGCAAACCGGAGCATGAAGAAAGATTGAAGAAATTGAATTTCACTTAGATATAAAAGGCCGAGATCTTGACAAGGTCATTAAATTTGTTCATGGTCAGAATGGACATCTCAGGGAAATGTTTGAATCTAACAGAAATGATGCAATTAGAGGCCATCAATTCAAAATTAAGGTTAACCACAGTAGGACAAGGCTAAGACAGTCTTTCTTCACCAACATGGTAATAAAACACTAGAATCAGCTGCCAGAAGCCATTGGCATTAGCAGCACATGCCTTTAATATGCGAATTTGCAGCGGCAATTTGCTCTCCCGTCTGGTCGCTTTAGATCCTTCCAAACGATGTTGGGCTTCAACTAAAACATCCCAGATATGCGATAAATAATTACAACATGCGGCATTTGATATTTATAAAAATTGATTTTACTCACTTTTTACACCTTTTTCATTTACGATTATTGTTCTTTGGTGGACAAAATAACGGTGCTGGACACTTTTTTTTTCGTCGCCGTGTTTTGACAAACAAAAGCCAGAATAGCGCAGAAACTGGCGAAACTGGATTCCCAACCCGAATGCTGTAAAGCAATCAGTTTTCTTGTAGAAATGTTGCATTAAAATCGTCATGATTGACATGTTGATGGCATTATACCATAGTTTACTTGGTAATTGTAGGTGGAAGTTGTGTTAAAAATGGATCATAAACATAATATGATATTACAGCACTAGAATAGGCTCTGACAATCGTGACGACAGTGAGACGAAGTCAAACAATACATCTTGATTCTTGAATGGATAGACATTAAGACATAAAAGGTTAGTGCAACCGGCCCCTGTCAATGTTCATTGGCAGCCGGGGACGTCATATGGGCGCTGATTTGGGTTCATCAGGTGATCACGACAGCAAGAAATGGTACTTTTACACGTACGTTCCTGACTAACAAGTATACGTGAGTGGTATAAATTATACGTCATCTGAAAGCTTGTTTTATGGTATTTCGATAATCATGGGAGGTTTTCACCTGAACGTCTTAGTTATTGTGTAAAATGGTGTTATTTAGATCCATGTCATATCCATCGACACTATTTAACTTAAGCGGCCCGAGCAACTCGGTGTGGGTAGCGCAGTTGGTAGCGTGTCAGTTTGCCGACTCGGAGGTAGCCGGTTCGAGCCTGCGGGCCGGAAGCTTTTTGTGTGCGTCGTGGGAAGTCCTAATAAGCGACAGTTAATTAAGACACTGTTCACATGGGACGATCTTTTTCATAAAGAGAAGGGAAATGCGCAGATATTCTGCAAGGCTAAGGTTCGGCCACCTTAAATTGATGGTTGGGCACTTCTAATCAGCCAGGCATAGGAAGTATGGAATATGTCACCGCTTATGGCAGTGTCCAGGCCCACTGTCCCTTACTGACTACTGACACGGGCGTCGGACCATCGAGGGTGCGACAGGAGACAGGACCCCCTGAATTTAATAATTTGTGGCACTACGGCAGTGCATCGCAAATATTGAGCTAAAAACTAACGGTTGCCCTTTCCCCTCCCACCAGTACACGCCGACCAACCAGCGATATATGTCCCTGCTCCTCGCGGTGTGAATCTAATAACAGTACATGATTATCAAGGTGACAAAACTAACAATTGTGCATGCTGCCGAACAGTCAAGTGATTTGACCCGTGCTGGAGACAGAGCGATGCCAGTTCTAAGCTGTGCTCCACGCCTCTTACGATACACGGCGAACACACGCCACCAGGACTGCGACGAGCATTGCTTTGACAGGAGCAGACGTTGGCTAAAATATTTAGGTGACAATCCTGAACTTTCTGGAGTGCCGGCGCAAAATACAAAATCACGCTTTTCGTACCATGAAGGCTCGATTTAGATTCGGCAACAACTTTGTGGAACCCGTAAGCGCGAAGACGGATTTTAGATGCCCGCATGAGGATTTCGGTTCGATTATCATGCATTGTCAAAGGCTTAACGCGGAACTTAGCAAGATTGGGGAAGCATCCCCGTTCATTCCCTACCGTGGCTTTGCCCATGTTCGCGCACCGTTATTCGGCATTTTCAGTCGAAATGAAATGGCTGCGTCGCTGAAGCCATGTGAATCAAACTTCTGTTATCCACGTAATAATGCAGGGGCAACAGCAATTTCAATGCCAGACCAGCTCGGAAGCAATTTTAATAACACATTAATTTGTGGTTGGAATGGAAAATTACCACGTAATGCCATACATCTTTTTAATTAAATGTGTTCTATTTTTAACTAAGGAAAATATTTTCCTTTTAGAATATGATTTCTTTATTCGAGTCGTGTAACCTGAAATATCATGCATTTTGCAGTACAGCACGACATAAATACGTCACCAAAAGTTGTTTATAAATCATACGAGGAGCATACATCTGGGGGAAAACGAGACTGCCAAGATTGAGGAAGGCCCTCACTCCCACTGTCGATTGTTTCTCGGCTGTGTACTCTGTGGTGGAAGTGAATGTGCATTTTGGGCGCATGGACTGCGTTCGTCACTTTGCGCACATGAATATAATATTCCGACGCCCAACAGAGTGCGTATTTAAACGATACATCGAGGAAGCACAACGCAAGACATATATTGGGAGAAGCAAACACATCAAGCAGAAAAGGAACCTTGGGTTCCTTTACGACGCAATTAACTGCTAGGTCATATAGCGTGGTCAACTTCTCAAACCAGGGTTACAAGGACCCGAAATAGTATGTTTCTGATAGCGCGCCAGATTTGTCACACTTTTATCCCACCAACTGTAGTTCAACGTTTCTGCCGGCAGGCGGCAACCCTTTCGCCTTGAACGGTCAATTGGTCGCGGGTGGACTCGGTAATTCCGCTGGTTGCTGGACTCGAACCCATAATCTTGCGGTCAAGAGTCCAACAACCTACCGACTAAGCTACCGCGGCTCCACTAAACGCGTGACATAAGAGGTTATCGGTAGCAGGTGCAGATAAGCCACGTTACTTAATGATATTGATTACATTGCGTCAATACATTACAATACCTAACATTACAGTACGTACATATTTGACACCTTATAAAATCGGACGAAGTGGCAAGAATAGATGGAACATCTTCATCGTGACATCTGTGGCTGAGAGCAACTCGATATGCATACATACACAGATTACTCACGAGCACGGTAGCGGGATGATGAGTACGCGTAGACCTACAGGCTACGCTCTACCGACTTCACAAACACAGGCACATATCAGTTGTTGAGCTTGACATACACTCGGTGCAACTGCAACACGTACGTTTAGTATCGTTTAATATCTGTGTAGAAAGTCCTGAAATGCCGCTATATGATCAATGGCAGGTGATGCACTTATACGTCCAAATAACGAATGATTTAAACATTGATCTGAATGTGAAGTGTCGCCAAAATGCGGCCCATACTTCGCAGTCACTGAGCAAACTACTCGGCTTTCCGCTGCTGCCGCTTTGCGAGCTTGGCGACGTTCACTTTGCTCACCAGCCCGATATGAATAAATGTCCGGATCCTCGCAAAGCACTTAACTATATTTTATCTGTGGAATTCAATCTGATTTCCAACACCTGGCGGAAACTTTCAATGACCTTTGGATGTCTGCTGAGATTGTTGGATTCTTGGGCATGGTGAACACGAAACGCTGCATCCATCTCTCTGAATGTGTGAAAGAATTCCTCGGTGGGAAATGGCAGGCCGCTAAGGCTTAGGAGGCGAGTCCAGAACGCTTATCGTGGTTCATCTCCGGGATACGCAAATAGGTGCCCAGCGATCGGTACGCTGGTTTCTCTCTGGCTATGGACCAGGCCACACATCATCCCCCCCCCCCCCCCACCGCCACGCTTAGCATTTCACATTCCTTCAATTCACATCATTATCTGATGTGATTTGAAGGAGGCTGATATTCATTTCTATGGGAAATGGAAACTCAGCAAATCGGTAGTTCAAGTTCATGTGCTGATATCTAGAAAAAAGGTAATTTCACAAAAAAATAATATTAATATCGTTCAACTAAGATTTTTCAAACGCTAGAATAAAACACTAATTTTGACAATGACAGTACATGCTATCCCCCACGCCATAGAAATATGGAAAGTGTGGGGAAATGAGGTTTTTTGGTGGCTAACAAAGAACACTGATGTCAAATTACAAAAATATCCTAACTGAATCTAACCTAACCAACTGATGTTGGACTTCCTAAAACATACTCATGCTCGGTCATCTAAAACCTACTAACATTGTGTACTGGATGTTGAACGTGATTCACGAAGGAAATGGTAGATCATTTGCACCTTAATTACACACTCGCATCAATTGTGCACCGTATATTAATTAACATCGTGACATCGAAACTCAGTTAATGGAAGCATAAATTTTGCATCCTAGGCTGAATCTGTTAGCATTACTCCATGCAGAAAGGGCTGGCCATTATTCTGCTGGAATATCATGATGAAAATGTTGCAAATAGCCATATGGAAATATATGTCTTGATTTTTTGGTATAATTAAACTTGGTTTTGGCTTTTCGTGCATGACTGCCTATCCTGTCTTCTTCCGATCTTTCACCACTCCCAAATAGCCTTGTTCTTCATTCAACATAGTTTATGGAAAATCATTTGTAGGATACTGGGAAGAAGTTGCTAATAAGCTTCAAGAAGTTCAGTTCATGCATTTGTCTAAAAGATTGTCTTCATTGGGGCTTCTTATATAGAAATACCAAGGTTTTTGGAATTTGGAGGATAGAATAGAAACAACACAATGTGTTTCCTGAAAAAGAGGTAGGTTAGGTTTCGACTGGGGAAGGATTGTGGTGATAACTCAACCAACATTGTTGCATATATGATATCAAAGATATTCAATGGATGACATTGGTTTGGATGCACTGTTCTTACATTTAACATTATCCTTTATTACCAATTACCCCACTCAAAGCAACAAATTTTGCATTACTTCACTTAAGAACTGAAAAACATGCATTTGCGCTGGAATATAATGGTCATGTCATCTTGATGACATTCAGAAACATGCATGTACAATTTTTTCTTGAAAAACCACCTCAACTAAAATGCAAATCTTCTTCTGCAGGTACAATTGTAAAAACCTCACATAGCTTCAGCCTGGCCTATTCAGAAGAGAACATAAATTAGCTTCCAATTAAACAAAAATCATATTCATGAACAATTTCATCTGAAAATTGAGGATGCTAAAGAAATGCCTAACTTATCCCAACCTCATTTTAGCTTTGCCTAGGTAAAAATGTGCAAAACGTCACTTGTAAACAATCAAAACTGCAATAATGAACTCTTAAATCACATCTCACACAGTACAGGTGAGAGTGGAAACATTTTAACCACATCAACCAACTTTGCATTGAAAAGGCATGTCAAGAATTCAAATATTAACTAAAAAGTACAGATTTCCCTGAAAATGTATTTTAAAGTCTCATATTTTTTGCAATTACACCAGTATTTTTAGTGGCTACTAATAATTGGTAGCACAACAGCTACAGTGAAGTAATCCTGCCCAACCACTTTCATGTTCAGAATATGGCACGCTACAAAATAATTATATGTTTTAAAGTAGCTCTATGTGAGTGGTTAGATGACTTTGATAGAGAGAACCATCTGAATATAGATACCTTGTTCACTTCTTTAAATTCAGTAAGCAGTATAATTACTGGTTTGGCAACACAAAAGCAGCAGTATAGCAATTTGTTGCACGCATTAAGTGTTTGGAAACTCCCTCTTACCATACTACCACTACTGGCCAGCCATGATGCAATGGGCAAGCAATTACCAAATTGTCCACAAGTTGGTGAATGGCACAGTATGGCATGATTACATATACCACACAGGAACAATATGATAACTGACAGGGGACCAACGCACATGCTAACATTAATCACCAGATTGCATCAATGACATGCTGACCAATCTGACATTGTGGGAAAAGGCCTTAACTCGGATAAATTGTCTGAGGTGTGTGTTCTCAATATCAACCACGCCATGGATAAATTATTTCTGTGGATGGTGCCTTTTGGTTCAACGCCACCGGCACGCTAGCAGAATAAGATAGAACATTCAAGCTTCAATGAATGACTGATATACTTTACAACGAACGGGGAAATTAATCGTGAGAAAAGCGCCATAATTGTGATAAAATGAAAGCACCATATTTAGTAGATTTATTGGTATATTCCAAAACTAGAATATAATTCAGCTGTATTCTGGAATAAATAGGCGTTTCTGGTATATGACGTCACTTGGCGTAAGTTTTGTCCAGTTTAAACTAACTATACTAGAACAGCCAACTTTGGAGTACCTGTTGTCTATAGTTATCTTGAGTGCAACTACGAGCCACATGAGCCCTTCTTGGTTGCACTCAATGCACCAGTTGGCCACCAAATCTGTCAACCAGCCCTCCCTGTAATACTGAAAAGCAAGCCCTCTATTCTTATAATGATTGTCTATGCTATTTTTAAAGATATCCAATGTGCTGCTACTGACAATGTTTTCTGGTAGCTGGTCCCACTGTTATACTACCCTGTTGGTGAAGAAAGTCTGCCTTAACCTTGTTCTGCTGTGGTTAACTTTAATTTTGAATCGATGACCTCTAATCGTATCATTTCTGTTAAATTCAAACATTTCCCTGAGATGTCCATTCTGACCATAAACAAATTGTAATGACATTGTCAAGATCTCTCGGCCTTTTATATCTAAGTGAACTTCAATTTCTTCAATCTTTCCTGATACTCCAGGTTGCTTATACCATTAACCATTTTTGTAGCCCTCTTTTGTACTCTCTCTAAAAGCCAACAATCTTTTTCATCAAGTCGGCTCATCTACCTCCGATGGCTACCTAGGGGTGCCGTCGGAGGTAGATGAGCCGACTTGTTTTAGGAAAACATAGAAACTAGAACAAAACAAAAAGGTAGCTTAACGTAAAACGACTACGTAGAGGAGCCGTCGGACGTAGATGAGCCGATTTGCCTTCCGACCCCAAACGTAAATAGCTACCCAGAGGATCAGCGGACGTAGAAGAGCCAAATTGTCAAACACCGTACTAACCCAACTGACAACCCTGCACGGCATGCATAGACTAACCAACTACCAACAACTAACACGCGGCAGCTGGCGTGAGAGGCGGTGTGGACAATTTCCTCCTTGTCCGCACGGTAAAATCCTTCTGTGCTCTTCGATAGGAGTAGGCTAAAGCCGGCACCCTGACAAAATCAACTCGACACTCAAAACACCCCAACCCTACCCAAACCACAAATTATTATGTGGAGGAGTAAAGTAAAATTAAAACCAGTTAGGCATCAGGGAGATGTCCCCAACCCAGCCCCCGCCTTCAGCACCCAAAAACTTCGCATAAAGTATAACGCAAAACTCCCTTAACGTAAATGTCCACTTTCCTGTACCTTGATCCTAACACTCTTTCATAGACACATGTGCAACGTGTTCCTTTAAAGGCGGCGCAAATGCCCTTGATGGTCCGACACGCCATAAAAACCACTTCCCCCCCCCCCGTCAACAGGTGGAGAATAGATTTCGCTTCTGAACATTTGGGATAGATTTTCCACTGTGATGATCATTGGCATCTGCTTCCATCCCTATAAATCAGTGAACGCACACGAGTACACACTAAATAGTTTTGGTGGCAATTATGATGTTGGGATAAAATGCATCTCACCATTTCGTGAAGAATAGCACACGAAGGTTACCATATCTTATCACGGCCAACAATGGCGGATGGATTCGGGCGTTTTTTACTGAAAATTATTGGGCAGTACCAAATTAGCTGGGGGGACACTCATAAGGTTTCGTGTTAAAAGTTGAAGTTTCTGGAAGTGGGCGAAGCCAACATTGATAGGAAACATGTCCCCGAAAAGTATACGAATAAACACCTCTGCGGATTCATGTATAAATGCAATTCACTGAGGAAAAAGTTGAAAGATGATTTCTATCTGATAGACTTCGGATTTCATTAATTTATTTGGAATTGCTACCCCAATCTGTTACATAATTGGGTAGCCGCACCACACTTTTTCCGTGATTGGGTAACATTGCCATCGGTGAATTAACCGTACCGATTACAGTCATTCAATTACAGTCACAGGACACAAACTGAAGTGCCTCGGCTAACTGTGCATCCACGCTGGCCATGGTACTCGCGATGTGTTCGCTTTATTTGGCTCACACGACCCATGCAATGTGCAACTCATCAAACGAGGGTAACTCTACCGTATCGGATACTTAGGATGCTTCGCTTGTAGGTAGGCTAGTCAGGCGTGGCGTGACGAGGGAATCTTATGGTGTACGACAGCATGTTTAATATGTACAAGTACCTGAAAAGCAGGGCTACCGTACAGTTCGGGTAGTTTTGTCTCATGGTTTCGTTAAATGTTCTGCGTATAATGACTTGCCTAATTTCGAGCAGTAGAATTTCTCGAAGCGCTGATTCAGTGGCATCACCACCGTAACTGGTCATTGTTGCAGTGGTAGTTGCCCCGGAAGCGCCGGGAACACAGACTGTCTGGTCCGTTTTATTACCATCACCGAAACTTTGAATCATGCTTTACTCGGAGATAACATCATTGCATGTCTGCACAGGTCCACGCTGAGCTAATTGTTCACTGCAAGCAAGCTTCTAATTGGGTACATACCTCACATTTGCATTGCTACATTTGCAAAAAAGGAAAACTACAGACGACTTCAAGAAAGTCTTCAGGTAATACATCGTAAGCCCAACACCGACATCCAAACATGCTGTGAGAACGCTTATACAAAGTTCACAAGGTACTCACTTGTGTTGGCCATAAACGTATTCAGATAAACTACCTATTGTCAGACATCCGTCCATTTTCCTGAAAATCTAGCTGTGCAGTGTGCGGTGTGCGTTTCATGCCTGTGACAGCAAACATTCGAGGTGTGGCTTCTCATTGTGTATGTGATTGTTCGATCGGATCATCATTACTCCAAGACATATATGAACTATCGTATGCCATTTCGAGTATAAAATTAGCTCAAAGAAGTGGATACACATAATTGTTGTGGGCGACAATGCACCCACAAGGAATTACGATGCTGAATTCCTGCACGAAATGCTGCACAACTGCCCGAGTTTATTTTCTCCACGCAGAGGTGCCTCCTAATCAGGTAAGATGATAATCGAGCTGTAACTACAGCCGTGCCGATCGTGGGCAGAGCATGTCTGCCGCTACATACGCCAGCCAAACTCCACGCCACAGCACAGTCGTCAGCCGGCTGGTGCTGGCCGCGCTCACAAACACCGTCTGCAGCAGTCGCCGTCGTCGCCGTCGTCGTCGTCGGAAGCATGCCTGGTCCTCGCCGAGTGGTGGTTCGTCTCGTCGGCATGGCCCCAACGTGACCGGTGGTCGCCAGTCTAGCCCTTGCGGCCACCAAAACGTCCGCCCCCCCGTGACCACCTGCCAAACAGCCGATGTGTTAACCACACCGGCACCACTAGCCCTCACAGTCTGAGTACCGCCGTCTGATCCCATACCGGACAGCCGAGGTAATGCCCCGGCACCACTAACCCTCACAGTCCGAGTACCGCCGTCTGATCCGATACCGGACAGCCGAGGTAACACACCGGCATCACTAACCCTCACAGTCTGAGTACCGCCGTCTGATCCCATACCGGACAGCCGAGGTAACACACCGGCATCACTAACCCTCACAGTCCGAGTACCGCCGTCTGATCCCATACCGGACAGCCGAGGTAACACACCGGCATCACTAACCCTCACAGTCCAGTACCGCCGTCTGATCCCATACCGGACAGCCGAGGTAACACACCGGCACCACTAACCCTCACAGTCCGAGTACCGCCGTCTGATCCCATACCGGACATCCGAGGTAACACACCGGCACCACTAACCCTCACAGTCCGAGTACCGCCGTCTGATCCCATACCGGACATCCGAGGTAACACACCGGCACCCCTAACCCTCACAGTCCGAGTACCGCCGTCTGATCCCATACCGGACAGCCGAGGTAACACACCGGCACCACTAACCCTCACAGTCCGAGTACCGCCGTCTGATCCCATACCGGACATCCGAGGTAACACACCGGCACCACTAACCCTCACAGTCCGAGTACCGCCGTCTGATCCCATACCGGACATCCGAGGTAACACACCGGCACCACTAACCCTCACAGTCCGAGTACCGCCGTCTGATCCCATACCGGACAGCCGAGGTAACACACCGGCACCACTAACCCTCACAGTCCGAGTACCGCCGTCTGATCCCATACCGGACAGCCGAGGTAACACACCGGCATCACTAACCCTCACAGTCCGAGTACCGCCGTCTGATCCCATACCGGGCAGCCGAGGTAACACACCGGCACCACTAACCCTCACAGTCCGAGTACCGCCGTCTGATCCCATACCGGACAGCCGAGGTAACACACCGGCACCCCTAACCCTCACAGTCCGAGTACCGCCGTCTGATCCCATACCGGACAGCCGAGGTAACACACCGACACCACTAACCCTCACAGTCCAGTACCGCCGTCTGATCCATACCGGACAGCCGAGGTAACACACCGGCACCACTAACCCTTACAGTCCGAGTACCGCCGTCTGATCCCATACCGGGCAGCCGAGGTAACACACCGGCACCACTAACCCTCACAGTCCGAGTACCGCCGTCTGATCCCATACCGGACAGCCGAGGTAACACACCGGCACCACTAGCCCTCACAGTCTGAGTACCGCCGTCTGATCCCATACCGGACAGCCGAGGTAATACCCCGGCACCACTAACCCTCACAGTCCGAGTACCGCCGTCTGATCCCATACCGGACAGCCGAGGTAACACACCGGCACCACTAACCCTCACAGTCCGAGTACCGCCGTCTGATCCCATACCGGGCAGCCGAGGTAACACACCGGCACCACTAACCCTCACAGTCCGAGTACCGCCGTCTGATCCCATACCGGACAGCCGAGGTAACACACCGGCACCACTAGCCCTCACAGTCCGAGTACCGCCGTCTGATCCCATACCGGGCAGCCGAGGTAACACACCGGCATCACTAACCCTCACAGTCCGAGTACCGCCGTCTGATCCCATACCGGACAGCCGAGGTAACACACCGGCACCACTAACCCTCACAGTCCGAGTACCGCCGTCTGATCCCATACCGGACAGCCGAGGTAACACACCGGCACCACTAACCCTCACAGTCCGAGTACCGCCGTCTGATCCCATACCGGACAGCCGAGGTAACACACCGGCACCACTAACCCTCACAGTCCGAGTACCGCCGTCCGAATAACTGTCGGTGCCTTTGTTGCCTCTTTTTGGGTAGATCGGGGGGAACTAAGTGTTGAAACCAACCATCCCAGCATGTTTCATCAGTTTAATGTTGAACAGCACGGCTCTATTCCCAAATCATGCTGATCATCCCAATTATGCTGCACCCATTCGTCTGTGTGGTGCATTGCGTAAGGAGGAAAGGGAGGGCCATGGTAAAACGAAGATCCAAGACACTTGGCATCATTTCAAACCACGAACAAAAGCCAAAATTCAGCCCAGCGCTCAGTTTTTTGCATATTTTGCGAACTCAAGATCAGTACAATACAGTATGCAACCGTGACATTTTGCTAACGTAAGATCAATGCATTAGAGGATGTGACTGCGATTTGTGCTGACTCTGCGTCGTGCCACACTGCGGGTAGATTGAGAACACCACCATTTTCTCATGTGGTGATTGTTTCACATTCTCAGTTTTCTTTATCATACAGCCCTCTCTTCAGTCCTAATTTTCCTCCATTGGAAAATTAGGCAGCCAAACGTAAGCAGTAAGATCAGTGATTTATCTCAAACATTTTTAGGAACAAAATTGACTTGGAATGTTTTCCCTCACGTTTTCCATGCTGTATCCAAATTCAATCTACCCGGAAATGAATTATTTGCGTGTTCCGGGTGGGCGAGTGAACAACGTGCGCCGCAGAATAGTTTGCACGTGCTACAAACCATTTGCAATGACCACATATTTTGTCATTATAGTTTACAACCTAAGAACCTGTAGTTCCACAGGATAATAGACATCACACTTAGACAGAGAAGCAAGGAAACGACGTCTGGCATGAATATCATGGATGCTTAACTCGCATGTTGGGCGACAGACGCTCAAGCATAGTACATGTCTGATTGGTCCTCATTTAGCTTAGTCTTTCAGGTCAGTTTCCGTTTTCCCAGCTTTTATACCGATTTTTATAAATGTATATTTTGGCAGGCTCTCAGAGGCCAGGTCATTTAGATCAGGTGCGTTTGCTTCATGCCCTTATCTGCAGGGAAATTACACTCCTTTATCATATATGTCATACGCTTACAGTCTATGCTTTTGCGAGGTTTTATTTTTCCGGTTTAATCACACCTGAAAATGGATGTGATTTGTTCGCGATACAACGAGTGAACAAATAGATAATGAGTTTTCTTCGACGTAGTGTCCTACTCGTAGCCTATGCCGAACCTTGGTGGTGAGAAGGAAGACATGAGGTGGGGATAAGCTTCACTTGACACCTCATTCCGGCTTCATGAGCGTGCCCACTTGGTTCGGTACCTGCTTCTGCTGGTGCTGGAGTACCTGCTCCTGCTTCTGCTGGTGCTGGAAGCCCTGTTCCTGCTTCTGCTGTTGCTGGAGTACCTGTTCCTGTTCGGGCTGCTCGTGACTCCGGACGAGGTGCTGTACGGCTTGCGAGTGACTGGGTAGCTTGGGTTCGGGTTGCGGTTGGTGAAGCTGGGTTTGTTGGTGCCGTAGTTGGGCTTGTGTGTGATCGGGTACGACGGCACCTGAGCATCACAAAATTGATCACCAAGCCTTCTACCGCCCATAAGCTCAGCCAAAGCAGAACATTATGCAGGTTCTGTTTGATGTTGCATCTTCTGTCTGTCACACACGACCAAACTCATGTTATTCTGCGAATTCTGGAGGTGACGGAATTATGGACCAAGGTAGGTTATTTTATCTCCATTGGAGGTCATGGCAACCCATTTAGAAACCAGAAGTGATCAACTGAAAAGGTGGGACAGTTACTAAAATCTTTACAGCACACTTTCAACTTTATTGTGATGAGAATAAGCTTAATTTACGAGTGCAAGCTGATGCTCAAAATGTGTACATTTGCTGAACCAGTGTACTCCACGTGGTACACAATACACTGCGTCAAGGCGCGGTACACAATGCACTTCACATCAAGGCGCGGTACACAACACACTTCACATTAAGGCGCGGTACGCAACACACTTCACATCAAGGCGCGGTACAAGATTACCAAGGCTAGATCACGCTACTGAGAACCATTTTTGCAGTGGCAAATCATTTTTTTTTCAGTGGTCGCGTGAAGACGGCCTGCGCCTGAAAACGCCCACCAATTTGGAGAGGGATGGATCATCCAGCATCCAGCTCCTTGAGCCGCTATTTACCTTTCTGCACAGCACTAAACTAGACCAAGTGCTGCAACCAAGTTTCTATGAATGTACTGTTTCGGCTGCTAAATGGGTAACACTGCCATAGTGTTATAATACTGTCCAGTAACTGCAACTGCCGTGACCCCGTAAGCCAGCCGACCTACCGCGTCCCGTAACTGTACACGCCCGGTATCTTCATATCCTGCCGGCCGGCGCTGTCGCCGGGCCTCGGTCAGAGCTGGGTCAGCGCTTCCGGGGCGGAGACCGACGACCGCGCAGGAGCTGCACAAAATGACACCGTAGCTGGCCGGCCGCCATGTCCCCGCCGGACTACCCCCGATGGACAGACCTTTCTGGGCTAGCGAGCGGTGAGGGCCTGCCGCGCGGTCGGTCGCGTGTAGAAATTAATAACTGGATTTCGGACTTAAAATTCAGAACCAGGAATTATCGCTGTCGGCTGTCGCCTTGGAACATAGCACGTACGTATTTTCTGAAGTGTGAGTGTTATCGTTTATTTGCTCAACTGGCTGCACAATACATCAATGTGCAGAGAACATTCAACCTTTGGAACCGAATATTGGGACGCGCGGTCCTACTAGACTATCACATCGCCTATATAGAATCAAAATATTTTTTACAAGTCATTCAAAGCCAAACGCTATCATCCTCTCCCCGTTGCCTTAAGCCACATACTTCTAGGTTATTTCGCATGGGCCAATCCAATTTGACCGAAACAGATGGTTTTCCGCATAGATTGTGCTTGGTTTTTGCTCACGAGTTTTCCAAACAGCTATATTTTCCCCTTCTCATTTTTCCAAGCCCTAATATAAACGTACACCTACACGTTCAAGGTAAGGCCCAACACCCACTGCTCGCTCTGGGAGCCGGGTCTCCACTTCGTTTCAGGTAGCAGGTGGGAAGCGGAGCCTGCCCGGAGGCCATAAAGCTGTCCACCTTCCAAATGTTCTACTGATTGATATACATGTATCTATGTATGTTTGTCTGTGTGTGAACCTGTTCGCCATGTATCTCTATGCACGTTCTTTACTTACCGGCGTCTCTAATCTTTCTTCTCTTGCTCGTTTGATATTACCAGATGTCACATAGCTGGTTTTAACGTAACACTTTCATTAACGAAACAATTATCTATCGGATGGCATTTTCCCCTGCTAAAGACAGAAACAAATCCGACGAATCCAAGCTGTTGCCAATATCTCCATACATCATTATCCGAGCTGTTACCGATGTCCCTATGCATCGTCCAACATTCCGCAAGATGTCCCACACACTCACACACCAACTGACCTGCGAAGCGGGTCTGCCGAAACCTCCAGCACCCCCATATCCGGGCCGAGAGTTGTAGTTGTTGTAGCCGTAGTTGCCGCCGTAAGCAGGTGATCCACCCATGGTGTTGAAGTTAGTGTATGTGCCTCGGGGGTTTCCGAGCGCGCCGAATCCGCCGCCGCCCAGTGCACCAAACGAGTTACCATATCCGCCATAACCCGGATACCTGTCGGGCCAGGAGACGGTGGAAATAGTGCACAATACGCACCAGCTCACTAACAACACGAGCAATGCTAGATATGCATGTCACGCAGTGACGGCGCACCCATTAAGGCACCTTAGGCACTGCCTAACCTGGTTTTGGACCAAAAGATGTTTTTTATGACGTGTTTATTTTCCTAGCGGCCTATGGAGTGTTATCAAATTATTACTGTTAATATATTGTACAATTAATTTGCGCCACTAAAATGATTGCAAGATAATAATTGTAGAAGAAAATAATTCACAGATCAAAACAATATATCGCTATCGAATTTAGTTGCAGCGATCCCTCACGGTGCGGATAGACTTTCAAAGAGACACGAACCTAGGCAGCATCAGAACTGTCGAAGCTCTCTCCCACACTCCATGCATGAAGCGTTATGAAGTGTTGCGTTGTAGGCACTGGACGCGGAACTCGAGTTATAGTGTTGCAATGTATAATCACATATCGCATTCCATTCACTGAAAAATCACTTTCATGCCGAACAATATTGTAAAACAGTACCAGCACATCAAAAAGTAAGAAGGAAGAAAAACTAAATACATCTTCATTAGTCAGCAATCGCTTCAATAGGCAGAAACAACTCGTAGCACTTTCGAGCTGCAGAATGCAACTGATAGGGTTCAGAGTTCGAACCGCCTCTCATAAAATAGTGTAATCATCGACAATAGCCGAACCTAGTCAGTTCAGCAAAATATTGTATAAATATTTGCCTCCATGCTCAGGGCCATGACCAAACACTTCATCCCGCTATAGACCAAATTAGAGCTGTACTGGCTATCGCAGAACTTCCATAGGAAAACGAGTGCTGAGTCTGTGAAAAGAACAAGGGCCAGTGGCAGATTCAAGATGGCATCTGGAGAACGTGCGTCCTCCGGCAGAGATGCGGCTTCTCTTCAGCTGAACAATGACATCCATTCCGGAGGCTGGAATGCACCCACCGTTCCCCGCTCCAGGGCGAATATCTCTCACGAAGCCATTGAACGGGTCCGCGTTCGTATTTTAAAGACATTGTCAAATTAAACAGGTAAAATGACAAAATGACTTTCGCAGGGTACCGAAGCCTGTGGATCAGACACCTACCCCTCCCAAAGGACCTACCCGAGACCCCAGCCATGATTCGCTCCATGGGGAGTTTTACTCCATTCTTAGAAACCCGTACAAACTCCCTACACCACAAACCTCACTATCCTCGCCAACACCAACCCATACAAACTCCCCACACCACAGACCTCACCACCCTCGCCAGCACTAACCCGTACAAGTTCCCCACACCACAAACCTCACTACCCTCCCCGACACTAACCCTTGCATCCTGCCGAGCTTCTTCTTGTTGCTGTAGTGCCGGTAGAGCGCGTAGGCGCCGCCCGCCATCAGTAAGGTGGAGAAGGACGGCCGGTGGAAGCCCAGGTTGAAGCCATTGTGGTTCGCGTAATTGCTGTAGCGTTGCGAGTAATGGCGTCGCGATTCGTCCCGGTACTCCTCACGAGCGTTCTGTAGATGACATCGGCCTATTGAAACGCTACGGAGATGGTGCAGCAGAGACATAGACACCGGCCTACTGAGACGCTACGAAGATGGTATAGTAGAGACATGATCACATAGGCGGGACGTCGCCAGCCTACTGAGATACTACGGAGATGGTGTGGTAGAGACATGGTCACTGGCCTACAGAGACGCTACGGAGATGGTGTGGTAGAGACATGGTCACCAGCCTATTGAGACGCTACGGAGATGGTATTGTAGACACATGACCACACAGGCGGGACGTCGCCAGCCTACTGAGATACCACGGAAATGGTGTGGCAGAGACATGGTCACCAGCCTATTGAGACGCTACAGAGATGGTGTAGTAGAGACATGGTCACCAGCCTATTGAGACGCTACGGAGATGGTGTGGTAGAGACATGGTCGCCAGCCTACTGAGATACTACGGAGATGGTGTGGCAGAGACATGGTCACCAGCCTATTGAGACGCTACGTAGATGGTATGGTAGAGACATGACCACACAGGCGGGACGCTATCAGACGAAACAACCAAGCACAAGCTATGGAACTAAGCAGGTAGCTCAAGGAGCTATGCGCAATGTAATGCAATGCTATGTACAATTCAATCCAATCAAATCAGATGACAGTGCTGGGGTTGGTATAACTCCTGTGTGATTCATGTACCCGAAAGGAACTGTCCAAGATATGCAATATACATGGTCGGATCATGTAGTAAGTCGCCGTTCATCGCGTGGAATGATTCTCTTTGTTGCACAAAGTCGACTTCGCTCCCCGTAATTTCCTTACACCAGTTACACCAGTTACCCAAGCTGGGCTGACGTGTTTTTATCAGGTTACTCCGGACCACTATCAGTAATAGCGTCGCCCTAGTAATACCGATCCTGTCAATCAATAATCTGGAAAGTTTTTTTCCTCATCGGGGAGACAACAGAAGCAGTAATAGTGTTGAGCATTCGTGTTTCTGGTGTTGTCACGAGGTCGGCTAACGCAACATATTATGTGTTGCGTGAAATATTGATATTGTATGACACAAATACGCTTTCTATTGCCACCATATGTTCTTCCAAGTGTGACATAAGATACCCCTGTATCTATTCCCAGTACCAAGTATTATTCCCCTTTTTCATCTTACCAGTGTGAAATAATGTACCCATGTGTATTCTTCCAGTATGAAATAATATTCCCCTGGGCCTTTTCCCCAATGTCAAACAATATATCCTGCTGCCCTTTTCCCAGTGTAAAGCAATACACCCCTGTGTCTTCTTCCCAGTGACAAATAATATACCCATATGTCATCTTCCAAAGTGTCAAACAATATTTCCCTGAACGCATGATTCAAAACTCGCAAACCCTTTAATGACAATGTATGAATATGATGTAGCGAACACATGAGCGTGTCTGTGGGATGAAAATGCTGAGTTGATAAGAGCGTATATTGTAGCCACACTGAAATCCCTTTGCTGTATATTTCTTTACCGAATTTTTGTGATTGCCTGTGTGGAAACATGGACAGTGACACAGAATGTCAAATTTCAAAATAGATCTAATATGATACAGCAGACATCTCTCCATCACACTTTCCACTGCTAGTTGCTGGATTTGCAAGGTCAAGGCTTGCTGCAAATTTTTCCTGTTATAATTCTTATGTGCTGCAGGTAGCCTTAAGGGCTATTGAATTATGAGTTGCTGTTGTATTGTGGCTGACGTTCGTGTATAGATGGCTCAGCTGATTTCATTTATCTGCCAGTCTCACACTGGATATTGGACGACATGAAAATGGAAATACTTCTCAAGTAGGACTAAATGTGAAATGCATCTCTGTGCCACTTAGACAATTTGCAAACGAGCGCATTATAAGACATGATTGACGGCTCCAGAGGTACACTTGTCTCGGCTCAATGAAGATAGAAATTCAGGCAATTTGATTTTTATTATGATGACGGTGCGCCGAAAATTGTACTTTTTCATTATATTTACATTAATATGGAAACATCTCTCAATTACAGGGAAATATAAAGGATGTATTTCTTTGAATATTTTAATCATTAAAATGCCTTTGTGATCAACAACCTTTCTTACCTCTGCCATCAATTCAAAGTGGGCTTGACACCTGACCATACTCCCTGTTGATGGGATCCGACCGTAGCACCACACACCTGACCATACTGCCTGTTGATGGGATCCGACCATAGCACCACACACCTGACCATACTCCCTGTTGATGGGATCCGACCGTGGCACCACACACCTGACCATACTCCCTGTTGATGGGATCCGACCATAGCACCACACACCACCGTTGATGCGAACCTGACCATACTCCCTATTGATGGGATCCGACCATAGCACCACACACCTGACCATACACCCTGTTGATGGGATCCGACCGTAGCACCACACACCTGACCATACTCCCTGTTGATGGGATCCGACCATAGCACCACACACCTGACCATACTCCCTGTTGATGGGATCCGACCATAGCACCACACACCTGACCATACTGCCTGTTGATGGGATCCGACCATGGCACCACACACCTGACCATACACCCTGTTGATGGGATCCGACCGTGGCACCACACACCTGACCATACTCCCTGTTGATGGGATCCGACCATAGCACCACACACCTGACCATACTCCCTGTTGATGGGATCCGACCATAGCACCACACACCTGACCATACTCCCTGTTGATGGGATCCGACCGTGGCACCACACACCTGACCATACTCCCTGTTGATGGGATCCGACCATAGCACACACCTGACCATACTCCTGTTGATGGGATCCGACCATAGCACCACACACCTGACCATACTCCCTGTTGATGGGATCCGACCATAGCACCACACACCTGACCATACTCCCTGTTGATGGGATCCGACCGTGGCACCACACACCTGACCATACTCCCTGTTGATGGGATCCGACCATAGCACCACACACCTGACCATACTCCCTGTTGATGGGATCCGACACACCTACAACCCCTACGACCAAGACCACACCTGACCATACTCCCTGTTGATGGGATCCGACCATAGCACCACACACCTGACCATACTCCCTGTTGATGGGATCCGACCATAGCACCACACACCTGACCATACTCCCTGTT
Source organism: Imbricaverruca yamaguchii (assembly GCA_034440575.1). Taxonomy (NCBI): domain Eukaryota; kingdom Metazoa; phylum Arthropoda; class Thecostraca; family Neoverrucidae; genus Imbricaverruca; species Imbricaverruca yamaguchii. Next base: position 430,298 of record JAOTOL010001446.1, read on the forward strand.
GATGGGATCCGACCGTGGCACCACACACCTGACCATACTGCCTGTTGATGGGATCCGACCATAGCACCACACACCTGACCATACTCCCTGTTGATGGGATCCGACCATAGCACCACACACCTGACCATACTCCCTGTTGATGGGATCCGACCATAGCACCACACACCTGACCATACTCCCTGTTGATGGGATCCGACCATAGCACCACACACCTGACCATACTCCCTGTTGATGGGATCCGACCATGGCACCACGTAGCTGTTCTTGGCCAGCAACAGCTCCGACTTGTCGAAATCTTCATGACCCATGATGAGATACTCCCTGCGGACAAGGCAAGCCGGCTCCTTCACACTGGTATGAAAACCAGCGTATTTAGTGGAAGGGAACAAGCATGTGGTGATCTCATTTTGTTTCAAACAAATTTAATTCGAATTGGTACAAGGATGGCGTTGTACCAGGGTCCTATGCTGAGCAGAGCATGTTGTGTGAACCCTGACCTCACCACTGAGCGATAAATTCCAGTTGAACGGCAAAGTTTTGACGGAGAGCTTAACGTGCCGTCAACGTACCGATTCGACCACCACGGTAGCTCGTTCCCAGCCTCATCGACCAGCTGCCAACAGACCCTCCAAACCGGGGGAGGAAGTACGTACCGAACTGACCACCACGGTAGCTCGTTCCCAGCCTCATCGACCAGCCGCCAACTGACCCTTCAAACCGGGGGAGGGGGATCAGCTGACATTGGAGTTGCCCAAGCGAGAGCGTGAAGCGACTCGAACCCTGTCTTGCCAGGATATTGGAGCCGAATGTATGCCAGCGCTCTAACCAACTGAGCTACTGATTAGGATGCATGCACGTTATTAGTTATTAGTCGAAAATTGTTCATCGTCGAAGATAAAATGGTGGGAAAATAATTAACAGCTGTCTCAGCACTCTCAGCTGTCTTTCACGATGCAAAAGTGACATTTTCTTTCATCAAGCCATTTTCTTTCATTGGCCCGTGTAATTATTCGCGACATAGTATACACGTGTACCAAGGCGCCAAATTGTCCTTTACGTGGGCGAGTCTTACATCTAGGTAATAATTTGTTCTTCCACAGGAACCTGTCACTGTCATGCGCCAGGAACCTGTCACTGTCCCTGTGTTGGAGAGGATCCCTCTGTTGCTGCGCTGCTACAGTCTGGTGGTCGTGGGTGTAGTGGTGGAGCAAGCGAAGAGAGTGCATGAGACGGCATAATCTCCTCCATGTTGACTTACTACAACTTTCGAACGCGAGAAACATTCAATTTTTCCCAAGCGATAATAATAGTACGGATATTTGACCGATTGTTGAGTAAAACAGATCGGCGGAATTCGCAAGCACACGGATGTAGAGAGATTTTCCAGCCGATGCCTGTGGATCCCATCTGTCATCCTGATGACCTACTTACTGTCAGAAATTTACAAAGAATATCTAATAAAAGGTATCAATTTTTAGCCGTGGCGAACGTATTTTCAAAGTCACTGTACACATTTGAAATTTGATCAAGAATTGCCACCAATTGCATGACTTATGCTTCGAGTGCTGATATTTCGTTCGCTGGCGTGATATCGGCAGATGAACATAGCCGAGGTTAGCCGCCTAGCTCAGGCTCCTTCAGAGGAGACACGTGACATCATTGGCTGACCGGGCGTCAGCTGACGAGAGGAGCCATGTGACGTCACTCACTTGCCGGGCGTGAGCTCTGGACACTTGCACGAGGTGTTGGTGCGGATGAAGGTGACGTTGTTGATCTCCATCGCCACCAGGCCGTCGCGGAAGATGTCCAGCACGGTGACGCTCACCACCGACGGGAAGTGAGACGGCGTGAAGCCCTCCATCCTGGCCTTGATCGCTGGCCAGCATAGATCACGACCATCAGTGGTGTCCAGAGGAGACAGCGCACCATATGCCCGCAAGGGAGCAACGGCAATAGCTGACTGACTTCCATTCTGCGATTGGTTTTCTCCATTTAGTGCATATCCGGTCATAGTTCGTTCAGCACGTTTCTCATTTGGATACGACTGGCGCGCGCTGAAGAACACCCGCATCACAGATACGCGCACATTTCCTCAACTTCATCTGTGGTGGTTGCATGCGAGCATGCGTATATGTCTGTACGAACTGATAAACAGATGAACATTGTAGATTATCAGGTGCTGGCTTGGATAGAGTTCGCAATATTAGGCGAATTTGATCAACCATCATGTGACTAAGTGTTCCCAACCGGAAATCTTGGAAGTGTTACCTACTGGCATGTTTTTCGTTAAGGAGAGCAATTTCACAGCAATTTTCAGCAGCAAAACCACAGCAATTTCACCACATTTTGAGGAAAACAAATCAACAATACTACAGATCATTCGGCATGTTTTGTGAACAAAAATGGATTAAAAATACACATCATGCCCAATTACGAAACACCAAGCCAGTCATCAAACCCTCGATATCCTATCTTCAAACAGGCAGACAAGAAGAAAAGGTCTATCGCGGCTACGGAATGGTGATACTAACATCAAACATCGATGTATTTACCATGCTCACCTCGGATTCCATGCCCATCATGCAACACTCATCTTACGGTTATATCAGATACTTCGTTATCAGGAATACCACGAGTATTATCATACATACGCAACTCCTTTTTCTTTGCCCTCACCTTTCGGGGTGACCACCCTTCCTCATCAAACCACTTTTCATGCTTCCCCGACAAACCAACTGATAAACCAACTTGCAAGCTGACTTTTACGACGTAGCACCTTGTGTTTTTTTTCTAGGGCACGAAGTGGTCTGAGGAGGCCGAAGTGCTCTTCTTTTATGGGCAAACTCAAAACATCATGATGATACCAGACAGCTTATTATATTGATTAACCGTCCTTTGACTGAAAACTATGTGGTGGCCTATGTGACCTATAATGACACCTATGTGAGTACATAAATATAAGATAAAAATGATGATTTACATTATATAACATTCATATCACCTCGATATCCTACACTTTACGTAGTCCACATACCAATGCCATAAAGTATCTCCGTATGCTAAATGTCCTAGTTCACCAAGTATTCTTTCTAGCGTACCTATTTATCCTCATATTCAAGTGCTCCATGTCAGTAAACCTTAATACAAGTGACGTTGCACGGAGGCTACGTACGCCTTTTCATAACTTCCTTGATATTTCACATTCTATTAACGATCTTTAGCATTTTCATGGCCGTGTTCCTAGCTATATTACATCGTTTAGTTTTCTTTTACGATGGCTTGAAACCAGCATGCTTCACTCCTTTATGTTCAGTGACATCAAATCCAGTGCCTCCCATTCATATATAAATGTCCCAACTCCACACCCCAGATGTATAGCCTTAGGCTTATCATAGTGAACGGTGTCAGCCACCTACCAGCCTACTTTTTCGGTCCTCCAAGTCTAACTGGATAGTGTTGAATTCATCCAGATTGTGAGTCATTCATATCAGTTTCATGTCAGGACATTTAGCCGCGTATTTATCCGCTTTGCCTCAATGTTGCTCATGAAGACGATAAAGAGAAGTGGGCCGATAAAGGAGTCATATGGCGCTCCATTCAGAACATCATGCAATTAAGACTTACCTCCATTTAATGCTACTCTTTGTCACCTTCCCTTACCCATGCTTCAACCCAACCAAAAACATTTTCATGAATCCCGTGTTGCAATGCGCATATAAAGCATCGCTGTATATACATCACTGTATACACTGTAAGCATATGTATATATGTATATATATATATATATATATATATATATATATATATATATATATATATCTTATTTATTTATTTGTTGATACAAGCGAAAATACTCATGCTAGTTTGTTCACTTACCTATGCATTTCCGCCGCCGCTCCTGATTAATCTCGGCAATTATAACCAGCGATTAAGATAAGAAGAAACATTCACCATTGTTGGCAAATATTTGCACCTTTTTAACAGCTTCAGTGCGCTGCGCACTGCACAAGTTCGCTTTCATTAAATACAAGTCTCGCAGTGGCATTTCTCTTACAGAAGTCGTAATCCCGGTCACTGATCAGCTCCTTCGTCGGCTTCTCTGGTTGGTGCTTCGTCAAACAATAGCAGCTGTCTGTAAATAAACTGTCAGTCAGGACTTGGTCGATATGCTTTGCTTACATGCAACATGAAGCATTGAAAGAGGTAGCAGTGGCATGGGAACTATCTGCATGTTGTAGAGGGGGAGATGAAGAGTCATTTTGAATTAAATTCCTCCGTCACAAAACCAACGGGTCAATGATTAGCTCGTCCAAAGTTGGGGAAGGGGCAGTTCCTCCCCTCCCCCAGTTAACACGTCCTTGAGTGCTGCTGATAATTAGCAGTCATACTACCTGTGCAGTGGCTACTGTACAGTGCGGATACTGTGCACTTGTGACACACGATCACACATACTCACCTAAACTGGCTCTCTCTCTCTCTCTCTTTCTCACACACATAGACACACAGACACACAGACACACACAGACACACAGACACACATACACACATACACACAGACACACAGACACACAGACACACAGACACACATACACACATACAAACACACACACACACACACACACACACACACACACACACACACACACACACACACACACACACACACACACATACATACATACATACATACATACATACATACATACACACACACACACACACACACACCACACACACCACACACACCACACACATACATACACCATACAACCACATACACCACACACACACACATACATACATACAGCACACATACACACACACACACCACACACCACACACACACACACACACACACACACACACACACACACACACACACACACACACACACACCGCGTGCATATACATACATATATATATATATATATATATATATATATATATATATATATATATATATATATATATATATATATATATATAGTATATATATTTATATTTATGTGTATATGTAGATATATATTACTTGACGCCTTTTATGGTGTTTATCTCAGGCCAAAATCAGGATATGAAGTAGTCCTATATTAGGTCAGACCAAGGTCTATCGAGTCAGGTTGGACAATATCGTCGGCTGCTGAGGTGTCGTTTAGCTACACATATGACGCGTGTGACGATTGTGATTAATGTAAATCTTGTATCAGTGCTAGCACCAAGTGAACAAATTGCAGTGCGGCTTTTTTGTGTGACAATAGATAAATAGTTTTCGCCACAGCAACTTGGAAATCCATCGGTCAACCGGCGAGTTTGTTTCAGGCAACTCCACCAGTTGAAAATGATACAGGGCGCACGTACTGCCACAGCAGCCAAGATCCCGTTGGAAGCGTTTCATATGCATATATAAGTACAGCTGGGTTGTTTAAAGTCGCGTTTCACGAAAGCTGCTCTTTTCATTGTCACAATAGTTCTGCACTGTCATTGGTGAACATGGCGCGCACACAGATACAAACTGATATTGATCACAATCACCACATGCGCCATATATGTGGGTAAACGAAACACCGGCAGCTAATTTATATTGCCCAGGGTTGGGTCAGACGTAATTTAATATTTCGCTCTTTGCATCCGTCTATTTTGGCTACATTGGAGATTGCAAAATGGATGCCTCCTCACTAAATTGCGATTGTCACGTATGGTGTCTCATAATATTACAATGCATTTGCACGTAGGGTCACACGCACACAGTGGCTTTTCGGACAGCCACGTCATACAGGTGCATTCATGTCAAGCATGGATGATAGATATATAAATTAAAAACTAAAATAATGCATGAATGATTGAATGAATTGCACAATGATGAGAAAGTGGCACATGATCAAATATACAAATATTTTGAATACATCTGTATAAATATCTGGTCATTTCGCTAAAACGACAAAAGACTACTGCATCTATTGCAGAGCCGACTTAAAAGCCGACATGGAGTGGCAGCCCGAGACGGTTGGGGGCAGCTAAGAAGCGGCCGTTGGGAAACGAAAGCTCCTCTGGGTGCGTGCTAGCAGGCATCTCGGCAGGTGTAGGCTGCCGGCCGATCTGGTCACTCGCAGCGACACCTCGCAGCCGACACAAAACGTGTCACGCCTGGGTCTGCGGGCCTGGACCGCTGTGGAACACCTTCAGTACTTTAGTGACATCCCACCCGTCCTTCAGTACCTTGGTGACATCCCACCCGTCCTTCAGTACTTTGGTGACATCCCACCCGTCCTTCAGTACTTTAGTGACATCCCACCTGTCCTTCAGTACTTTGGTGACATCCCACCCGTTCTTCAGTACTTTGGTGACATCCCACCTGTCCTTCAGTGCTTTGGTGACATCCCACCGTCCTTCAGTACTTTGGTGACATCCCACCCGTCCTTTAGTACTTTGGTGACATCCCACCTGTCTTTGTACTTTGTGACATCCGTGACTGGTGACATCCATCTGCCTTGTACTTTGGTGACATCCCACCTGTCCTTCAGTACTTTGGTGACATCCACATGTCCTTCAGTACTTTGGTGACATCCCACCCGTCCTTTAGTACTTTGGTGACATCCCACCTGTCTTTCAGTACTTTGGTGACATCCCACCGTCCTTCAGTACTTTGGTGACATCCCATCCGTCCTTCAGTACTTTGGTGACATCCCACCTGTCCTTCAGTGCTTTGGTGACATCCCACCGTCCTTCAGTACTTTGGTGACATCCCACCCGTCCTTCAGTACTTTGGTGACATCCCACCTGTCTTTCAGTACTTTGGTGACATCCCACCCGTCCTTCAGTACTTTGGTGACATCCCACCCGTCCTTCAGTACTTTGGTGACATCCCACCCGTCCTTCAGTACTTTGGTGACATCCCACCCGTCCTTCAGTACTTTGGTGACATCCCACCCGTCCACCAGGCACTCGATTCTCCACCACTTCATGTACTCCAAAGGTTAACCGATGTGTTCCCAGCGAGTTGTTCCGGTTACAACCCTGCCTGCGAAGATGATAAGATGTGTACTATGTGTAGCTGACCCTCGGATGCCCATCCCCAGACCAAGATTGAGTAAGGGATGTACGGGAAAATGCTAGTCTGAATTCCCCATGTGAGAGTGTCTTTGATGAAGTGCTGCAGGATCAACGCAGTCGATACGCCCTTAAGCTGAAGTAACAAACTGAAGTAGTGACAGAGTCAGGAGAAAGAGATTGGTTGGTTGGTTATTGGTGTTACGACACATCAACCGTTGAGTCATGTAGCGTCGCCAATCTCTCACGCCGATTGGTCGCGGGCGAAGAGTAGCGACAGGTGGGACTCGAACCCACAACCTTTCGATTGTGAGACGAGTATCATACCCCTAGACCACTCGTCCCCCAGGAGAAAGAGAGAGAGAGAGAAAGAGAGACAGAGAGACAGGGAGAGCGGGAGACAGTGAGACAGTGAGAAGTGGACAGTGAGACAGTGAGACAGTGAGACAGTGAGACAGTAGAGAAAGTAAGACAGAGTACGTGGTCGAAGAGACAGTGAGACAGTGAGACAGTGAGAAGTGAGACAGTGAGACAGTGAGACAGTGAGAAGTGAGACAGTGAGACAGAGAGACAGAGAGAGAGAGAGAGAGAGAGAGAGAGAGAGAGAGAGAGAGAGAGAGAGAGAGAGAGAGAGAGAGAGAGAGAGAGAGAGAGAGAGAGAGAGAGAGCGAGAGAGATAGAGAGAGAGAGAAAGATAGAGTGACGTAGGTCAGATAGAGCGGATAGATAGAAATCCTATTTTATATAGAACGGGCTATGAAGACGCCCAGCAGCCTGACTGCCTGTGTGAGGTGTGCCTCCCTCGACGGAACAGCTTTTTGTGTTTGTTTTTGTGGCTGCCGAGGAGTCCCTTCCTCGCCCAGACTAGTCCCCGTGTTTCTCAGGCTGCAGCAGTCGGCCTGGGCTGCCGAGGAGTCCCTTCCTCGCCCGGACTAGTCCCCGTGTTTCTCAGGCTGCAGCAGTCGGCCTGGGCTGCCGAGGAGTCCCCTCCTCGCCCGGACTAGTCACCGTGTTTCTCAGGCTGCAGCAGTCGGCCTGGGCTGCCGAGGAGTCCCCTCCTCGCCCGGACTAGTCCCCGTGTTTCTCAGGCTGCAGGAGTCGGCCTGGGCTGCCGAGGAATCCCCTCCTCGCCCGGACTAGTCCCCGTGTTTCTCAGGCTGCAGCGGTCGGCTTGTGCAGCGGGTGTGTGGGGGCTGATCCAGGTTAGCCGAGCTATGTCGTCATTACTTCCACGAGAGCTGGCTCCTGAGTATTCCAGGGACAGTCAGCTGCTGGCGGTCGCGTGTGGCTCAAGTACCGGTAGTCCATCACGTTTTCCGACATCTCCGTACAATGCCACCATATTGTAGCCAGCATTTTGCCCACGTCACGAACATATATGTTTATATGTTCGCTATATATGTTTCTCGACGGGCATGTATATTGGACGCTATGACATGCATTGGACGTAGTCCGATGCAGTGAAGTCTCGGTGGATGGCGACCCGTTCGGCTGCGTCCAATTTACGGGGGATGCACGTGATGACATGCCTCCAGACTCTGCAACAGGGACTCTGACGACCGCCGGTTGGTGATTGCTGTTTGAGGTGGTGAGAACGTCGGCTCCTACTCTAGCTGACGGACCACTCTGGCTCGTGATGACGTGGCGCAGGAGAGTAGGCTTCGGGACTCGATGTGCGGGCTGGCCGACTAGCTGCATTCGGCTTAGCTCTCTCAGTACAGCGGCGTCGAGTGCCGCACCAGAAGCACTACAGCCAGCAATGCTGATATTTCAGTCACCAAAGAGATACAGGGGCTTCTCTATAGTCAGCGCCGTCCGCAGATGCTTCTGAAGTTCTTCAACAGCTTGGACGGATAGGCCGCTGTGGGCGGGGGGGGGGGCAGCAGGCCACTCCAGCAATAGCGGGCCGGCTGGCTCCTCTGGCGGCAGACAGCCAGAGTGACTCCAGCGATAACGGGCCGGCTGCCTCCTCTGGCGGCAGACAGCCAGAGTGACTCCAGCGATAACGGGCCGGCTGCCTCCTCTGGCGGCACACGCCCGAAGCGACTGCAGCAGGTCGCTCTCTGGCATCTGGACTGGCTGACATTTGATGTTATTCTTGTGGATGACAGTGACGCCTCCTTCACGGACGCTGCGGCCAGAGCTTGGCCTCTCACGACCCCGCCTAACTATGCTGTAGCCAGGGGACACGAGATACTATGGCAGTACGTCCGGCCTCAGCTAGGCCTGGGACACGCATGATTCCCAGCCGCTGGTGGCAGAGCACAGCATCCACTGGACCAATGTTAGGAGTCAGCGACTGGGCGTTGGTGTGACGAATCGGTTAGGAGTCGGCAACCGGGGATTGTGTGAATAGTCTTGGGAGCCAGCGACTGAGTGTGGATGTGACCGATGTTACGCTTCGAGAAAGTGATGTTGGTGAGGTCACTCCCGTCCTGTTCGTCCAGCAGGGCAGCAGCTGACGGGGATCTGGAGGATGATCCCATCAGCTGCCACGTCAGCAGATTCGAGGGCTGATCGCTGATTTTATACAAAAGCATCCTGGTGAGCCAAAGTCCCGACTTAAAAGCCATTTCATGATAATGTAGCTTGTGAGGAACACTTACTCCATAATAAAGCGTGTGGGAGAAAAAGAAGATGATAAGCATAGAGGGAAAGGACACTCCGTCGTCACGATGGTGGAAGCACGAAAGAGAATGTTGCTCAAGACAATAAAGCATAAGGTGGGTGTGTCCCAGCGGATCGTTCCCAGAGGATTCAGGTCTAGCCAAACGCTTGCTTTAGGGCTTTTGAAGAAGCTTGTCCCAACTACTGGAGGAAACAAAAGCATCTCAAGCGACAGACAAGCAAAAAGGTCACATAAAGCCAGGATACGTTACCTTTCCCGTGAACTCATGCTGGAGACCAGTGGACGTGAGGCCGTGCTGGACGACAAAGTCTGCTCTGCCTATACTGGGAGCGAGATGCCTGGTAACATGAGATTCTACACTAGGCAAGATTGCGATGTCCAAGATGAAGTGAGGCCAAAGTTCGAGAGAAGTTACCAAGGAAGGTTGCTGTCGTGGTGACCGTAAGTTCTCTACAGGAAGAACTAAGCCAGTGTTCTTCAAGAGCATGACCACAATTGGCTAAACGTTTTGCATACTAGAGCCGCCCGAGCTCAATTGTTGGCTTCCAAGCATCGCTGTAGAGACCATGCTATTTGACCCGACCTGGCCATGGCTCACTACACCGGTGAAGCCATGAAACTCTTCGAGGAGTTGAAACTCATCAAGAATCAAAAGATGCGAGCAAGCCAGACAACCCACACAAATTCCTACAAATTCGAATAATCACTGACATGTAGGGTATTCTGAAGCAAGTGATGTACAAGGACGACTGGCGGGCAAAGTCTGAACACGAACTGATCTGGCGGATGCAGGGCGTCATCAGATCTCTGGACACGGAGGTTCCGCGAAAAAAGATCACGGTACTCCCCGTGTCCGTGCACTTAGTCGACCGCAGGGACCTTTCAACAGTGCTGCACAAAAGGTCAGATATGTACTGTGCCTGAACTCCAAAATGATGTTATGTCCGTATCCTCGCATAAAACAGCATCACGTCGCTACTAATTTCATCCAGATTATATGTATACCTACATTTATATATATATATACATATATATACATATATATACATGTATATATATATATATATATATATATATATATATATATATATATCAGCATGTGTTCGAAGCCATCACGCATAGAAACAGACACAGACATCTAGCAAGGCTGGAACTTGAAACTTGAGCAGGATGATTGGTAAGTGATCAGTACCAAGTTTAATTTGCTCTGGTGTGCTTCGATAGGTGTAGTGGGTGAGGGAGAGATTGATAGGGTACCCTCCAGGGAGCCGAAGAGGCGATGTATCGCCGTGGAGCTGCTCACCTCGGGGCGTCAGAGAGGTGGGCGACAGACATAGCGGGTCCGCCGACTCCTGCGGCAGCTTGTCGCAGTCGGGCCACGACTGGGTGGCGTTCAGCATGAGCAGCAGGCCGTAGCACCTGTCGCGCGCTCTCTCGCACACGTGGCGGCACGGCGCCGGCGTGGCCGGCACGTGCAGACAGGGCGGCGCCAGCGCGGCGCACAACACGAACGAGTAGTGGACGAAGCAGCCGGACTGCTGCAGCGCCGAGAGCGGCTCCAGCGCCAGGCTCACCTGGCCCTGCGTCTGGTGGCCGTAGAGGTTGGGCAGCCGCGTCTGCTCGTACGGCATGCCGGCGCAGAACGGCACCTTGAGCTTCTCGCAGTCGCGCGCCAGCGTCGCCGGCACGGCGGCCACCAGCAGACACGCCGCCAGAACGTGCATCGTGGCCGCTGCTGTTGCGCTGCTGCTGCGCTGCGCTGCTGCTGCGCTGCGCTGCTGCTGTGCGACTGGCGCGGGCGCAGCGAACGCTCTGCGGTCGCCACCGGGAGACGGCGGTGATGACTGGGCGCCGGCGCGCCACCCACTGGTGCCGGTTCCCCGCTGCCGCCGACTCGGCAGGCTGGCGCGCAGGGGAGAGCTATCGGACGTCCCATCTGAGTGTCCGCCGGGAATACCCGCGGGTTCAGCCATCCGGAGCGGCCTTGTGTGACGACAATGACGGAGCCACGCATGACGTCACCGCGTCCGCAACCCACCACGCATGACGTCACCGAACCTATAGCCAACCATGTATGACGTCACCGGGTCCGCAACCCACCATGCATGACGTCACCGAACCCATAGCCAACCATGCATGACGTCACCGGGTCCGCACCTCACAATGCATGACGTCACCGGACCCACAGCCCACCATGCATGACGTCACCGGGTCCGCAACACACCATGCATGACGTCACCGGACCTACAGCCCACCACGCATGACGTCACCGTGTCCACAACACACCATGCATGACGTCACCGGATCCACAGCCAACCATGCATGACGTCACCGGACCTACAGCCCACCACGCATGACGTCACCGTGTCCACAACACACCATGCATGACGTCACCGGACCCACAGCCCACCATGCATGACGTCACCGGACCCACAGCCCACCATGCATGACGTCACCTAGTCCGCACCACACCATGCATGACGTCACCGGACCCACAGCCAACCATGCATGACGTCAACGGGCCCGCAACTCACCATGCATATTGCCAGCGGGTCCGCGTGATTTGTACACAGTTGGCCATAAGGTCTAAAATCGAAGATTCCGCTAATATGTTTATGAGGGACATTTGACTTAAAACAACGTTTGGCGGTACGCTCTATCCATTGCAAAAATAAAAATGCAGGACATTGGAAAGTCTATTATTTTTCTTGTGGAAAATTAAAATATGGAATTTTGTTTGAGTGGGCAATATTTTTAAGACCATGGTCAATTTCGCCAACCTTTTCTGATTTCATTTTTTTCTCAAAATGTCCTCCAAAATGAACTCGATAGATTCAAAAACATGATGATGGTGTCATAACATAGATGATAGCAAAAGTGACGCCACATTTGTGGGAATATCATTTTGGGGGTTGTTTCTGACTCTATTCGTCGAACGTTTTCCGGTGACACCAATTTTTTTGTTTTGGGGGTGTCGTGGTGTGAGGATCGAAGAGGATAAAGTTAATCTGGATTGTTATAAGTATTTGGGAAAAGATGTGTTATTCAGCGTAAACCCGCTTCGTATGTTATCAGCAACCGCTCTGCTATCAACAAATCAAATCAATCAAATCCATCAACTATATGGCTACCACGTATGGTTATCATCACAAGTTATTCCCTTGTCCAATCCACATGATTGCTGCACTAACCATCTTGACGACCAGATACCCGGCGAAACTCTCAGCGGGTTTCCAAGGATACCGATGGCGTCTGCTCCCAGAGCGCAGCCGCTGTTTTCCGCCGGCCTCCCCAGTTTCCGCCCGCTGTCTCAGAGTCTTCCGACGGCCTCCGCCGCCTCCGAGTCCCCCGACCACTTCAACTAGCCGAGCGGCTATTATCACGTTGAGGAGATGGACGGCAATTGGTTCCTTGATGTGCGCAACAGGCCCAATTTATTTGACCTACAGCAGGCACGACCACGCTCATAATTGAACGCATCAGTGTGGTTCTTCTACGCAGTACAATGGCAATGTGACGCCGAGTTTATCTAACTCAACGTCTTTGAAGCAAAACCATAGTATACTATATGGACCAAAGTTCATATGCATGAATGCAATTCACGCATCTGCTTGGTGAGGATGGTTAAATATGTAGGAAAAATATGACACTGCTCGTTGGCGTGGTTAATGCGAAACCTGCGGCCAAGGTGAAACAGTCCGGGAAAAACCAGAAGAAAAACAAACCATTCATTTCCCAACAAAAACCACGAACATGAATTATATTCCAAAAAATGAAGAAACGTCTACACATCTGTAATGACTTTTATTAACTTCGATAAAAAATATGAGTGCTCTATAGACATAATTTCCTCATTCTGTGATCCTCCACGTTCTGACATAGTTTAATAAGGAAAGTGTTCATGATGAAGGTGGTGCCCAATGCCGGAGGTAGGATTTTCCCAAGGAAATCAATAAGTCAACGCCCAACCAAGAAGTGCATGAATGATGAAATGCAGATAATATTTTCAACGTGCTTCGCGCGCCAAACACTTACGGTTTGCTTCTCTGAAAATCTCACAATTTCTTGTTTGATATAGCATATTCTTGGTTGCAAAGGGGAGAGGGAAGACCCCCTTCCCCCTTGACTGTGCCTCTGGTGGGGCCCATATTGTTGCACTCTTTCAACGCAGTCATACTTTCTCAAAATGAGGCGTGAATACTAGTCGATAAAAACATGTGGAACAGTCTGAGACAGAGGGAGGACTAGGAGTATGCCTGACCAGCTATGCCGAACACACAGCATCCTGCAACTTCTTTCTTTTTGCTTCACCGGTGCAAAGCGGGCCCAAGGCGGAGCAACTAGCATCGCTGGAGCGGCTGTCATCACAGCCATCGCTGGGGCGACCGCAGTTGCTGGCACAGCTGTGGTCAGGCTACCGGGACAGCTGTAGCCGCTTGGACAACCGTCACCGCGAAGACGGCTGTGGCCGTCGGAGCGGTCCTTGCCCCGAGGTGGCGGTGGGTGACCTTCCTAGTACTTGGCAGTGATTATGTCGCTCAAAGATATCTCATGTCTAAGGTTAGCCCTCAGTATTACTCGCACCCATCGCCAATTGTCAAGGACTCTCTTAGCTCTCAGAGGCTCCCGATCCGTCAGGTACCTACCCCGAAGCTCAGGAACATTCCAAAGCTCTCTGGCTCTGAAGACCATGTTCAATCTTCATGGGTCCTCTCCAGCTGTTAGGGTCCCTTCCCAGTTCTTGAGTCTTTCTAGCTTCACGGGATTGTATGTCCGACATTAGCCCCCAGTATTCCTCACAACCATAGTTTGACTTTCGGTCTCTTCTTAGTTATCAGAGGGCTCTGGTACCCTTCCAAGGGCCTCCTCAAGCTGCTAGTTACTGACAGCTCTTGTGGTTGCAAGGATGTTCTAACTCTGAGGCTGTCCCTCGGTATTCATCACCTTAATTACCAGCCAACAGATATTTATTTTATTTTACCTTTCAGGAGACCGTGTTCATCAATCAACTAGATGCCGCTCGTAACCTCAGATGAATCTCGATCCAGTCCTCCCGGATTCTCATGAAATACTTTTCATCCCCCAGTGCTCTCTATTGCTTGTAGGAACCCATCTCAGTTTTCAATAGTCATGTCTAGCTTTCATCTCTGTGGTATTTCAGCTCGAGATGGGCCCTCACCAGTCCTCTTCAGCTCTCAGGGATCCTGCCCATCCTTCAGGTTCCCTTTCCAACCCAAAGAGCAGCCCAGCCCTCTCCGACCCTCAGATACCCAGTTTATTCCTCAACTATTAGGGGCCCTTTTCAAACAGAGACTGCTCCTTTCAGCTGGTATGGACATTCCAGCTGAGACCGCTCCTCTCAGCTGGTACGGACATTCCAGCTCTCAGGCGAGTCGCCTCTCGTCTTCACGGCGTTTGCCAGCCCTCAATGTGGTAGTCTTTAGGTATCGAGGGCAATTTCCACACGAGCTGCCAGATACGTTTGAATTTGTTTCCCTTATATCTCTGCCCCTCAGGGCGGTCGCCTGGATGGCTCCATCGGATGATTCAGGGTCGGGTGCCCATTCACCCCTTGGAAACGCCACTAGTTTTAAATAGCCCGGGTTCCCCATGGGCTTAGAGGCACCATGGACACGCAGCATCAGGAACACTCCGCTTCAGCATAGATCGTCTCTGTGGATCGGGGACCTCTGTCAGCCTGAGCCCGCTGCCAGCCGAGCCCCTCCCCATCAGCGTTAGTCAGTGCCGACCCAGCAGCTCTGCACGTCCGGCTGGGGTCCATAATCCGTCGGATCAGTGACACCTTCACGGCTCAGACACTCCGTGCGGCCGGAGTCACATCTTCAAATGTTTGGGCCTTGGGTCTCTATGCAGTTCCGACCATAATTGGCCATAGGGCTTTTTATTCAAATTATTGGCACCCTTCGACAGTCTGGGATCCTCCCTCGGCTAGGGCTCCTCTCAGTCCGTGCAGGGGCCCTCCACAGCCTTCTTTATCATATCACAGGTCCTCTTCAAACAACTTGGCCCCCTGCATCACGACAGGGGCCCTTGTACGGCTTGGACCCACCAGTCAGCTCAAGGACCCTTTCTGATGGATCAGAGTCCTCTCCAGCAATTGGGGTCCACCTCCGTCGTTTCAGGGCCATTTTCGATGACCCAGTGTCTGTTCCGGAAAACCGGATACCCCTTTTCAAACGCTTTGGCCCTGTCCATCAGGTCAGGGACTCCTTCAGCTCGGGCTCCGCCAACAGCCAAAGGCCTCTTCATATGGGCTCGAGCTCTCAGTCAGTCCGGGAGCTCGAACTATTCGGAGCCTCCTCCATCAATCCCTCCACGTTGACTCTTCACCTCCCCTCCCTTCTCGCTAGCCCAGCCAGGGGCCCTCAACATCTTTGAGGGAATTCTCATTTGACTTGGGCACTCAAGCAGACTGGGTCCCTTTCATGGGGTCAGAGACCTTGCATGCCGGTCTGGAGGGCCTCCCGACCCTCCAGGGATGGGGCTGCCCTTCCCCTGGTTACGTCACTGGCCCAGGGGTCCTTCACATCGGTCCAAAGGCCATTCATGTCAGCCAAGGGGCCTTCGCATCGGTCCAGGGGTCCTTAACATTGGCTCAGGGGCCCTTCACGTCGGTCCTGGGCCCTCACGACCCCCGCGTCTATGCATTCAGGGGCCCAATGGGCTTCTCGGATCCCCAGAGGCGGCTGCCCACTTGGCCCCATCCCACACACTTGGCTACGCCACTGGGCGGGTGTCAAATACAGGAGACTACAGAACTGGACGGATCAGCTATCCCTTTTTTTCTAAGGTCGAGCCCTGTTTCGTATGCAGCAGCTTATCCTATTTGGCTACACGCACTGTTGCAGGCTCGATTGCTATTGGGCTTTCTATCGCCAACTATTCAAAAGTTAGGACAGCCAACTTAGGAATTCCTCAGGATGCCAATACACATGTCATCTGTCTTCATACCTACAGTTCACTATAACTATTTGCATCTTTTTATTTGTCCTTTTTTGCAGATAGGCCACCACCAGTTATTAATAGAAGTAGCCCCAGGAGCACCTTAGCTAGTTAGCAAGCTAGTAACGCCAAGGAACTCCTGGGGCCACAAAGTGAAGCGTTATGAGGGGAAAAGTGTACATACATGTGCACTATCACACAAACCTGCATATGAACATACATGAAACATATACACCTAAACTTACTTTACATACATACACATCCACTCACATCTATACAAATATAAATACATACACATATGCATGCGCATACATAAATATACACTCATATGCATCCATGCACATCCATGCACATTTGTGGTGCGATATTTTTAATTTTACTAACCATTCAGTTTGTGATGGATTAGTCAATAAAATGTCCTCGGATAACTTTTGTTATATCTTCTTTCTTAATAGGTACATGATTACAGGAAGGGAATTTTGTACCCATAATATAATTCCAAGTTCTTGGTGCTATAAATGGTATGGAATGAGGTCTATAGGTTTTCGATGAAAAGGTACATGGAAATGATTAACGTGCCTTAAGTTACTTGGTGGTGAGTACTTGAACATATTCACTATAGTGATTGGTAAGGATTGATTAAAAAATATGTGAAGTAGTAACATGTTCTGCTCCTGTACAATATGAGGAAACTTCAAAATGTGATATTTGACAAATAATTAATTTGTAGGATATGAATAGTGCTGATTATCTATGATTCGTAACGACCTTTCTTGTATTTGAATAATTCTGTCTAATAGTATTGAAAAATTGTTTCCCCATATTAATGCACAATAATTTAAATATGGAAGAAGCAAAGTACTATATATATATTTCAATTAACGACTTGAGATAATTTTGCTCTTCCCATTATTCATAGATTTCTGCTAGTTTTTGAAGCAACATATGCTATGTGAAACTTCCATGTTAATTTTTCATCAACTATTACTCCAAGATATGTGATTTGCTGTTGCCTATGAACAATACGAGAATGTATTACTATGTTCAAGTCAGCACTGGGCATACTGGAATCAATTTGGTAGTTTGTTTTATTGACATTCAGCGATTATCTATTAGCTTGAAACCATTCGCTCATTCCTGAAATGTTGGCATTTACTTTCATTTGTAATTCCTCGATATTCGTCGCTTTTGTCATGACAGCAGCAATATCAGCAAATAAATAGACTGTTCCACCTAAAGAATTATTCAATTCATTAATGTATATAAGGAAGAGTAGTGGACCAAGTATGGAGCCTTGTGGAACTCCCATTATAATGCACGCCGCATCCGAGACTATATCATTGATTTTAGTTCCCCGATAATGATTTTTAAAATAAGAATGCAATATCACAAGTAGAGTCAAACATGCCCAATATATTTAGTTATTCACCGTTAATAAGTTGGGGATTTTATGGTGGACATCGATATGTATATACGCAGCACCTGGAAAGCGAACCTCATGACTATCAAGCCGGCGAGGCTTGCAAGAGTTCTTTTTAGAGAATACAAAAGCATTCACAGCTTTCAGAGAGAAGGGCTATACGATGTGCATGACTAGCTGCCTAGCTTTCTTCACATTATCCCACGGATGTCGATACTCGGATAAACATCCATCGTAAGTGATGAACACTGCAATGTGATGTCCAATGTATTGATGCAAACAACTGACAAATATGAACCTAGAACAGATCATCCTACTGGACATCCAATTACCCCCAAAATGAGGAATATGTTGAGAAGACTGGATGACGGGTACACAGGGATACTCAAATCCAAATAGCACGATCATTGCACATCAGTTTTAGACGCAGTGGTCTCGGTCTGCTGTCTGGTTCCCGTAGGTCGCCGCATGTGGTCATGGTCAATGGGAGACTTAGCTCTGGGGTCATGGCCGATGGGAGACCCCGCACAGGGCCATGGCCGATGGGAGACCTAGCTCGGTGGTCATGGCCGATGGGAGACCCCGCACAGGGCCATGGCCGATGAGAGACCTAGCTCGGGAGTCATGGCCGATGGGAGACGCCGCACGGGGTCATGACCGATGGGAGACGCCGCACGGGTCCTGGCAGATGGGAGACGCCGCACGGGGTCATGACCGATGGGATCGGATGGCACCGCACATCGGGACATGGCTCGTCCCCGGACACCCAGCTGTCGACCAAACACAGGCTCGATCACAGATCCAGCCCACACTGCGGCGTGTGACAGTTCCCCGCTGTGCAAAGACGTTGCGCAACATTGCAGCGCTGCAGCGACACCACGCCACGACGGCGCCGCGTTTCAGTCGCCGACCACCGCCTAGATCAGGGGAAGGCGCGTCTCCAGTAGGTAGAACACACTACTGTAGACCACGCCCACGCCGACGAACAGCGGCGGCATCCAGACTGCAGCGGCTAGGCCGAACACCCGGCCGTTGACGGCGGGCACCTGGTCGGCGGCCTCGAGCCAGAGCGCCACGTTGCGGCGGTACCATGGCCGGTGGTGACCTGCCGCCGGCCATGGTACCGCCGGCGGCCGGCCCCCGCCAGACCCGGTGGGCGCCACCTCACGGTACCGCTGTACCAGGCCGCGCACACAGTCGGGCTGCGTGGCGCGTAACTCCTCCACGACCCGGCGGCGCAGCTTCCGCGTGCCGCGAGACAGATGGATGCACTGCAATGACAACCGTGGCCATGATCCACTGGAGCGATAACTGTGGTCGTGATGAGACAGTGGTGGCCATGATGTACTGTAACGATAACTGTGGCCATGGTGCACTGGTGAGACAGTGGTGGCCATGATGCACTGAACAACCGTGGCCGTGATGAGACAGTCGTAGCCATGATGCACTGGTGAGACAGTGGTGGGCATGATGTACTGAGCAACCGTGGCCGTGATGAGACGACCGTGGCCATGACGCACTGGTGAGACAGTGGAAGTTATGATGCACCGCAACGGCAACCGGAGCCGTGATGGACTGGTGAGACTATGATGGCCACGAGGCACTGGATCAAAACCATTGCTATGAGGCACTGGAGCGACAGTTCATCGGCCTAGTACATCATGACAACGAAAATATCTGGCTGTGATAGGAACAACAAGTTCAATCAGATACATAGTCATCCATTTGTCAATATACAAATAGTTGCGAGCATAATCCACGTAGATTAGATACGAAAGGGTCGTATCTGACAACAGCTACATGCTTACCGAGATGATGTGGTAGATAGCGATAAAGTGGAAGACGATGGCGATGGGCAGCTGAGCCACCAGTCGCCAGGGCCGCCAGTGGTGCGGCTCGTGCCGGATGTACAGACCTGCCATCGTGCCTGTCTGAGACACACGCAGCAGCAGCAGCAGCAGCGCCGTCGTAATGCACGTCTGTCGAAGCGAGACGAGCCGGACGTAGCTGTGCACCATGCCAAGGCGGGTCGAGCGCGGTAGCTGTGCATCGTGTCGAGCGCTCACCGACACACACGAGGACCACGTGACAGCGGACATAGTGTGTGGCACGAGGCTCCACTGGCGTGTGATACCAGAACATCCAGAGACAGGCTACGTCGTCCACAACTGCGGTGCTGGTCTACACAGTTCGGCAGCATCCGGAGCAGGAGCTTCTACCAGCAAGTGGCTTCATCAAAAGCAGATTCTCATTATACTCTATCCAATATTGGCGATGTCAGAGTTCACAACGAGAAGGCTATGTCGCGCGTTGTCTTTTTGCTAAGGATTAAGTGCATTGAGCAAAGATCTGGATCTAGCATCCTTCCGACCTGGGAGCGGTGCATCAGCTGATTGCTCCTGTCCATCTGTATCTTCTGGTAGTTGAAGCAGTGCTGGAAGCCTTGCGCGGTGGCAGTCGCCGTAAGATGAACGGCGACTTTTTCCAGCTGTAAGTGGAAGTACTTGTGCGCCAGCGTGTAGACGATGAGGCAGTGGCCCACGGCACTGTCCACCACCAGACGAACCAGGCACGTGAAGACGTAAGTTGCCAGCGTCAGGGCAGACGGGCCTCTGCCGGTCAAGGTCGGCACGGTGAGACCACGGCCAATGCCAGCCCGGGGAAGTAGAGGTCAGAACGTAACAGAGCTAACAGGGGTAACGGCTGACAGCAGTAGGATACGTGTCAAGGTCACAGACCTGTGGCAACGGCTGAGGTTTGAACGTCAGGTAGCGCCCAAAGTCACAGGGGCAACGTTCAGACCACGGTCACAATGGTGAGGCCACACTAAATACCAGTCATGGGCTCGCGCTGTATATGCATGGCAAAGCCAGACTGATGAAGCTGTTAGATGGTAGGAGCGAATATCGGACCCGCCATGGCCCCCTCGTCGGTACGGAACACGAACCTGGCAGCGCCCATCAGTGCGAGGTCCGGCGCGTCGGTGATGATGCCACAGCCGACGAGGCTGTTGAGGAGCGAGAGCACGTTGATGGCGCCCCACCAGAACACGAGCACACCTCGGTCGCGCCGACAGTAGCGCACGAACTTCGCGGACACGGCGGCGTACTCGGCCTGGTCCGTCACGCAGTCGTACGTCTGGCGGAAACGCACACCAGCGGCAGTGACTTCTGGGCTCGTCACGTGGGCCTCCCGCCGGCCCGCAGCAGACAGGGCTGGAACACCAACAGTGCTCGAGTCGTGACCAATGCGTAGCAAGAACATTCAACGCGCACACAGCCGTCCCGTCCGCGACATCAACGCCGCGGCCTTCGCCCTAGCCAGTCATCAGTCTGCTTCGCTTCGCCACACCTGCTTGAGTTCATAAGCAATTATTCGCGTACTGTGACAGCTAAACGTCCTACATTCGCCATAGGCTCTTTATTGGATGTCATAGCAAATTCGCCCATCTCTGGCGGCAGAACCAGAGTGAGTTTCTGCCACTGCAGTCCCCACAAATATATCATATGTTCGATTACAGTGAACAGACCAGCCTCAGCTAACACCGTGATGAAGTGGCGTTCTTTCGGACGAGTGGATACTTCGGAACTGACCCTTGACCTTGGTGAGATCGCCTACATCAAGATAACTGGTCGCATCTCAGTATCTGACAAATGAGACACCCTGCTGAGGTTGCTGACACCTACTCTCAACGAGTACCTGGCACTCAGAAACATCAAAATTCGGAACCCAGCAGCACTATGTGTTAGCGAAGCTACCAAACAGCTCATGTATCGGAGAAATATAGCCTTGCACTTGCAATATTTTTACACATACAAAGTACTTAACAGCCAATATTTTGTTAGCGTCTGACCAAAAGTATCAACAGAGGTCAAACGCCAGGCAAACATGCCTGAACACACACCTCCCAGTTGACGGCTATCGCGCGTCTCTACCAGCTCCTATAATATATCATCCATATCTGTTGAACAGCTAGCCAAAACAGTCATTGACATGAGAATCACAGATGCCTGCGGCCCCGACGAGATCTACTAAGGTAATCAAATTTATGTTCTTTTCATCAGCGAAGTGCTGCTCGACATTATAAACACATGCCTGACTGCAGATGATATCCCCTCCACTTGGAAAGAGTAAATAGTAACTCCCATTCACAAACCGAGAGATCCTTCGGATCCCTTTAATTTTAGGCCAATCTTATTGGTTCCGGTTATCGCCAAGATCACTTAAAGGGTATCCAGGAACAACTTTATCACTACCTGAACTCAAACCACGTACTAGCCTAAACTCAGCACGGCTTCAAACTACGCCACTCTACGTAAACCGCTCTGATATCAGTCGCGAACAAAATGCTAGCAGCAATAGACTACTCGGAAGTTGCTCTCCTTTGCATTTTGGACCTCAGTAAATGCTTCGACTTAATAGACCACACCAAACTGTTCACTAATCTAGAACTCCATGGAATCGAAACAGACTGGTCTAGCCCATATCTGGGAGGTCACACACAGGCTGTTGAATCCCAGATCAACGCCGAAATAGACATCTCTCCTTTCTCCCAAACAACATAGGTGTCTTTCAAGGCTCATTATGTCCTCTATTGCATCTTTTCGAACGACCTCAGTTTGCACGTCCCGGAAGCAAACGTCACTCAGTTCGCGGGCGACACCTAGGTCCTCATCTCCGGTCGCAACTCTGATCTCCCAAATCCGATAAGTCTGAGGGAGACATGTCTGAACGAACTCTACGACTACTTCCTGGAGAACGGTTTGAAGGTGAACCCGACCAAAACTCAGCTTCTTACGTTCGAATCGCGTCAAAATCGTCGTAATATTTTCCCGATACGAGTGTGCTTTAGGGACGCAGTGATAGATGAGCTATTCGTGAACCTTGTGCCGACATTTGATCGCTACATGTTGTGGCACACAAGTGCACTGGATTACTTCTGGCCCCGAGCCATCTGAGTCACCATCTGCACACTAATACTCTCTTCACTATAGTCGAAAGCCCGACTATATCAAATATCCGCTACTGCATATCCGTTTGCGGGATCGGGTCGGCAGCAAACATCCACAGACAAGACAAGATCATTAACTTCACCACTAGAGTGGAGCTCTAGGGCACTGGCAGCCAATACCAGGGTAGGTAAGCTCTGCCATGAATTAGGTTTCACATTTGTTCATGAGTGGCGCAGGCTTTATGGATCTTGGTACCTCTATCGGAGGGATGGCCTGCACTTCTCCGAGAAGGGGGTTTATGTGTTAGACAAAGTATGAGCATGTCCTTCAGGGAAACCAGGAAATGGGGTGGGGAGGGATGAAATTGCATTGCCATCTCAAGGATATTCAATAGCGTCAGTCAAGGCAATAGAACCTCAAAGTCAGCAAATAGGGACAGCAGTAGTTCAAGGAGGCACAGTGGTAATTCATCCAGTGATAAAAGAACTCAGCATGAAAAAACAACAATGGTTATGGAGCATATTGTAGCGAGGTTCAGAACAATAGGAGAGATCGAGCCTCTGGAATTCCCACAATGCATCCGGTCGATAAGGCGCACCGCACACGGCGGAACAGACATATCTATGAACTCGTCGGAGAATGTGGCTCCATCAAAACGTGGCATTCCTAACATATCTTGACACGACTGCCATCGGCCGGAAGGGCTCAGTAACCTGGCGGGTCGCTATGCCGACAGCCCCGCCCCCACATCGCTCAGTGTGCACGGAGCCAGTGTCGACGCCCGCTCGGTGCAAGTACATATGACATTGTGAGCCCGCCGTGCCCCCGAGCAATGGCCGCTGCCTCCTGACCAATCACGGTCCGGCATACACCATAGCTACCGCGCCGCGTGAGTTCACCAATCAAAACGATGCTTGTTAGAGGTTATGTATAGGTAGGCAGTGCCATGCATATGTATATACCTGTGTTTGGATGAAAATAAACAGGACCACAGAGACACGCGGAGACGACGCTGGTGTTTGCAATATACCGGGGCAAAGCCCGGTCACATCAGTCGACTTCGTTGGCGGCTTGAGTCGGGAAAAGTCGTGACCGACTCACAGCCGTTTAGTTCCCTGAACTTCTGAGCCGACGCGGCTAAAGAGCGAGTTGCTCTCTTCCAAAACCGGGGTATATCAAAAACGCGCAGGTCCATTCCTAGACTACCCACGGTCAGGCTAATAACTACCTGACAATATGTTAAGTATATGATGCTTAATGCTCAGAGTATCCGATCCAAATTTCATGAGTTCAAGTGTTATGTTCCTGATGAGGAACCAGATTTTGTTTGCATTACGGAGGCATGAGTCAGTAGGGATATTTTGGAGATAACTTGCAGGACTACGAGATCCAGGGATATAATATGTTTTCATGCAATAACGATCCAGCAGTGAATGGGGGTGGTGTAATGCTCTATGTAAATAGCTTATTCAGTTCTAAAAAAGTAGCAGGTGGGGACAAAAATGTGTCTGGTAAGTCCATTTCGCTTGATGTTGCTGTGGGAAAAGGGAACAACAATACACTGAGGATAGGAGCTTTCTACCGACCAGGAACCCTGCCACATTCTCAGCAACTGCAGCATGACAAGGTGATTTGTGAGGATATCAGTAGAAACTTTCGGAGTAAGTGCCTTATTCTTGGTGACTAATCTAAAAGGATATGAAAATGTTGGTGTTGGCTCCCATCATGCAAAATGTTTAGGGAAGGCCTTGAAGAGGACCCGTTCTTACACCAATTTGTAACGGAACCTACCA
Organism: Imbricaverruca yamaguchii; assembly: GCA_034440575.1. Lineage (NCBI taxonomy): Eukaryota > Metazoa > Arthropoda > Thecostraca > Neoverrucidae > Imbricaverruca > Imbricaverruca yamaguchii. The sequence continues at coordinate 455,099 of JAOTOL010001446.1, forward strand.
GGCATGGCTCATTCTTGGACCTTGTATTCAGATTTAAGTGACTTGGTTCAAGACTTGACTATAGGAGAAACTCTGGGAAGAAGTGACCATACCACAGTTATATTCAAGGCACATGTGGAAATGATTAAGCATTGCGTGAGACGAAATGTGCGACCCTCAATGTACCAGGAGGTGCTGAGTTTACATCAGAAAGTAACGTTAGAGGTTATGCTATGTTACTCTACGTTTCGGCCAAGGGTCATAGTCAGGAGTGATATAAAAAATGGCAGGGTTAACGATTGAGAAAAAAAAACGCGGGAAAAAACGTACAAAAATACACGTGAATCACAGAAAAGCATCCTCAGCGGTGCAAACACTTCAAGAATCTCCAAACAGAAATCAACTAGGCCAAGATAGAATCCTCTGAGGAAGCCCGAGCCGATGGTCCATACACATATCGACACATACATGCACGCACATATATTGACATATATCCAATATAACGCGTAATACATAAAGTATAATTTATGTTGATGTAGTTTTATGTGATATACCAAGACGTCGTTTGCGTGTTTAGTTGCGGCCGTAGATTACGTATGTGTAGAGATTCGAGGACCTTCAGATCAGCGTTGTCCCTGGCTTTTGCTATAATTTCTACTTCGAAGTTTGTGTTAGTATCGCTGTGTTCCATGTTAGAATGTTTGTCGATCATGTGTTCGCCTAAGGGTGTGTATTCTCTTCGAAGTCTGGCATCTCCCAAGTACTCATTGCACCTATCCCTGATGCTACGCTTGGTTTCTCCAACATAAAATATGCAAAGACAGCGGTTGACGTTATTTTATAAACTACGTTCTTCTGCGTGCATCTACCATTGAGCCCGTTGCTACAGGTGTGGCACGTTGGTCTACCAGCAGGGCATGGCGACAATTCCAGGGCTGGATATATGTCTATTGTACCCTGGAATTGTCGCCATGCCCTGCTGGTAGACGAACGTGCCACACCCGTAGCAACGGGATCAAAGGTAGATGCACGCGGAAAAATGTAGTTGATAAAATAACGTGCAACCGCTGTCTTGGCATATTTTATGTAGGAAAGATCAAGCGTAGCATCAGGGATAGGTACAATGAGTACTTGGGAGATGTCAGACTTCGCAGAGAATACACACCCTTAGGCGAACGCATGATCGACAAACATTCTAACATGGAACACAGCGACACTAACACAAGCTTCAAAGTAGAAATTATAGCAAAAGCTAGGGACAACGCTGATCTGAAGGTCCTCGAATCTTTACACATACGTAATCTACGGCCGCAACTAAACACACAAACGACGTCTTGGTATATCACATAAAATTACATAAACATAACATAACATGACATGAAATCACAATAACTATTTGCATCTTTTTATTTGTTTTTTTTTTGCAGATAGGCCACCACCAGTTATTAGTAGAAATAGCCCCAGGAGCACCTCAGCTACGTAGCAAGCTAGTAACGCCAAGGAACTCCTAGGGCCACAAAGTGAAAAGTGTTATGAGGGGAAAAGTGTACATACATGTGCACTATCACACAAATCTGTGTGACAGTGTCTCAGCATATCCACACACGTGAAACATGTATACCTAAACTTACTTCACATACATAAATACATGCATTCACACATGCATACAAATATATATACATACACATATACTAGCATGTACATACATAAGTATACACTGATATGTATCCAAGCACATCCATGCACAAACATGCACACAGTAGCACACAGCTGAAATCACATGCAATGAATCATATATGTACAAATGCATCATCGCATATGCGTTTTTTTTCCAGCTTTACTCATACATACGTATCATACATATCAATCTACATATATCTTCTTTTTGTAATGCGAAATTGTTAATTTTACTAACCATTTAGCTTGAGATGTATAAGTCAATAAAATATGTTCTGATAACTATTTTTATATCTTCTTATATATCACATATGTATCACACATATTTACACATACGTAATCTACGGCCGCAACTAAACACACAAAAGACGTCTTGGTATATCAAACAAAATTACATAAACACAAATTATACTTTATGTATTACGCGTTGTATTGGATATATGTCTATATATGTGCGTGCATGCATGTGTTGATATCTGTATGGACCATCGGCTCCGGCTTCCTCGGAGGATTTTATCTTGACCTAGTTGATTTCTGGTTTTGAGTTTCTTGAAGTTCTTGAAGTTTGAGTTTCTTGAAGTTTCTGCACCACCGAGGATGGTTTTCTGTGATTCACGTGTATTTTCGCACGCTTTGTTCCCGTTTTTTTTATTGTTAACCCTGCCATTTTTTATATCACTCCTGACCATGGCCCCTGGCCGAAACATTGAGTAATATAGCACAACCCCTAACGTTACTTTTGATGTAAACTCAGCACCTGCTGGTATATTGAGTACATTTCGTCTCACGCAATGTTTAAAACCCAGGAGCACTTAAGAACCATTCTTCGTTGTATCAAACACGAAATTATTAAGGTTGGTTATTGGTTTTACGACACATCGACCGTTGAGTCGTGTAGCGTCGCCAATCTCTCACGCCGATTGGTCGCGGGTGAAGAATAGCGACAGGCGAGACTCGAACTCACAACCTTTCGATTGTGAGACGAGCAACTTACCCCTAGGCTACTCGTCCCCACGAAATTATTAAGGATAATTTGGTAAAGGTTCCGAATTCCAACAGAGCAGACTGACTGCATCAGAGCGGCTTTAAGTGCCATAAGATGGGAAGAAGGATTCTCCAATTTAAATGCCTGTGAAATGTGGGAGAAGTTCAAATCTTACTTGAAGGAAATTCAGATTAGACATGTCCCCCAAAATCAAAGACGCAAAAGAAGGATAGGAAAGCCAGCATGGCTTACACCAGACTTGATAAAATAAATTAAGGATATGAAAGCTGCATTTTGAGTGCTCATGGAAGCTTCAAATATCGTAAATGCAAATGCGTATCCAAAAGCTAGGGACACTGAAGCAAAAAACCAAGGCAGCAAAACGAGCAAAATAACTGGATTTAGCTAGAAACTGTAATGGGGACAGGAAACAGTTTTAGTTTCAACAAGCTGAGTAAAGTTTCTAGCACAATTGGTCCATTGGAAGTAAATGGGACTACATTGGGCGAGGATACTGAGATGGTTGAGGAGCTGAGCAAGCAGTTTAAATCAATGTTTACATTGGAAGATGTGACCAATCTGCCGACTGTATGCCATAGTTCAGCGACATGCGATCGGATAAATGATGTCGATTTAATTGATAGTGATGTTTTCAATCGTATCAGGAAAATAAAGCCAAACAGGGCAGCGGGACTTGATGAAATTTATGCTACGGTATTTCGGGAAGCTGAAAAGGAACTGGCATTTCCACTTAGTATAATATTTTGTAGATCTGTTTCACAAAATGAAATTCCATCAGATTGGAAAAGGGCAAATGTAGTTCCTATTTTCAAGAAAGGAGAAGGAGGGAAAGTTGACAACTATACGCCAGTATGTTTCAGATCCATAGTCTGCAAGGTACTCGAATCAATTATCAAGGATAGAATAGTTAGTTATCTGGAAGGAAACAGATTGATTAAAGATACTCAACATGGGTTTATAAAAGGGCGATCATGCCTCACAGATCTCTTGGACTGTTTTAATTTCGCCACAGAACAATTTGATCAGGGAAATCAGGTTGATGTAGCATATCTTGCCTTTGAAGGTTGTCACGGTTAATGATACAGCCCATGGTATTGCAGGTATCATTATATTTGTAAATAACATTGAAAGTGGCCTATGAGCAGTAGGGTTTTGAAATTTGCGGATGATTTGAAAGACTTTAGGGCAATAACAGATCAAAAGGAGTATATCTCGCTGCAAAAAACTTAGACGAACTTGTGAAGTGGTTCGAAGAATGGCAAATTATATTTAATTTCGATAAGTGCAAAATCACGCATGTAGGTAAGCAGCATATCAAGGCTCCATACTTGATGGATGGCTAAGTGCTATCAGTGACTGAACAGGAGAAGGATTTAGGTGTTATTCTAAACACAAAATTGGGGGCATCAGAACAGACCGAGGAAGCCAGGAAGAAGGCACTGAGAATGCTTGGGGAAAGAAATAGGAATGTACCATACAGAAGTGAGGCAGTCATCAGGAAGCTTTACTGTGCATTTGTCGTGCCACATTTGGAATACCGTATCCAAGCTTGGTCTCCTAGATATGAAAAATATTGTTGGCTCTTGGAGGGTACACAAGAGGGCTACAAAAATGGTTAATGGTATAAGCAACCTGGCATATGAGGAAAGATTGAAGAAATTGAATATGCTTTCACTTAGATATATGTTGAGAGGAGATCTCATCGAGGTCTTAAAATTTGTCCATGGCCGGGAGAAGGAATTTCTTGTGGAAATGTTTTAATTTAACAGAAATGATGCAATTAGAGGTCATCAACTCAAAATTAAAGTTAACCACAGCAGGATAAGGTTGCAGTCTTTCTTCACCAACAGGGTAGTAGAACACTGGAACTAGCTGCCAGAAACCATTGTCAGTAGCAGCACATTGAACATCTTTAAAAACAGCATAGACAATCATGAAAATAGAGGGCTTGCTTTTCAGTATTCCTGGGAGGGCTGATCGACAGATTTGGTGGGTAACTGGTTGAGTGTACAGAGTGCAGCCAAGAAGGGCCCTTGTGGCTCATAGTTGCACTAATCTTTTATGTCTGATGTCTATGTCTTTATGTCTAGAGTCCCGTCAGCCCTCGGGAACTTGATCATATTTTTGGTGCCCATGACGAGTTGGGCCTCATCACCGCCGCTGATCTCCATCTATCTCACAGCTTTACTTTGCTCCACACGATCATTTTGACGGGTGAACCAACGAACATTGCAGGTCAAATCACTGCAAACTCTACCCTGCGAAACCGTCACACACGTGCAGACGACAACCCGCACCTGCCAGCCATACATAGAGAGGTTTGTTTGTTTATTGGGGCTTAGGGGCGCATCGACTGCAGTGGTCATGCAGCGCCCATACATAGATAGGTTGGCCGTAGGAGATTTCTCTACTCATCCGTCTTCCACTATAACAAACTTTCTACTGAAACAAAAACATCGAGTCCGTCTAACTTGAAGGAACATGCACTAGCTTATCTCCACGAACAGCACTAGGGACACAAAAAAAACTTACGCAATGGATATGTGTACGCTATGAACTCACCTTTAGGCCATCGCTTTCCTATCACTTCTATAAACTACTCGTTTACAGCTCGTGTAGCAAGCACGGTGTATGTAGTGCAGAGAGTGATATGGGCATTGCATTATGTTGATGTACGAATGTTTCTTGCGAATCTACTCCCACTATTGACCACAAATATATCCTTTTTGTAAATATTTGTGAGTTGCACCCAGACTGTCCATAATAGCCACTGCACGTGGAGGGCATGTATTGCGAAAAAAATAAACAAATAGACATGCGCAACATACCGGTAGCGCAACATACCGGTAGCGCAACCACAGGACATTCACAGCGATCAGTCGACTTCTTTGCAGTGCACGCAAAATATCGTGCTCCATTTCCGGTTATCTATTTGAACATGAGCAGCACGTGGCAAAATGTGCACCCGTGGTTATACATAAAGCTATGCAATTATAAAGTTCCTGGATATCCTGCAGACGGCTAGTGGTATCCAAAGCTATGTAGCCGTAACTATGCCTAATTCTTGCCATGCTATGTCTATGCCAGCACTATGTCCGAGCCATGCCCGTAGAAGCTGAACCTACAGACAACTCGCTCTCCAGGGCGAGACAACTGATCTGAAGAAAATATTGAGCTTTATTGAAATTGTCTTTGAAGTATTGGAATCAATTTCACGTGGCATATGCGCACAACTGATGGATGCCGAGATTGACATCCATGGTGTCGATACTATGGGTATCGTTCCCGCTGGGATGACTAGAACGCTTGTGTGACGTCCCACACTAAGTTTATCCAGTCGGCAAAAACTACCGTTTTACTGACAATGATGCTCGAGTCCACCAAACAAATATCCCACATGGCAAAGCTGTAGCCATGGTGGCAACCAGCGGCCGAGTTTGGCAACGATTAACATCTGCGGAGGCACTCACCGCGGCGATTATTTTCGGAAAGTCTGGGTGATTAAGGCAGAACAAACAGACGAAGATGACTATGTATCCGAGCATCCAGATGAGCCGCGGCATCAGGAAGGTCCAGACGAAGGAGCAGCGACACAGGTAGGGGCTCGCCAGGGTAGCGTTGCGGTAGTCCGACGACGTCGCCAGCCGCTTAATGTACACACTGAAACACCGAGCCAGCATCCTGAACAACGCGCACAGAGCAATCCGAAAACGACAGATTCAATGGCATTTTATGTCTATCAAAAACAAGTAGTGATGTACAAAATTTGACTGAATTTTTTAAATAATAACTTTGGAATACTTCACGATGAGTATTACTAATTTGATGGTCAGAAAGTGATAAGACAGACAAAGTTACAAATTATACAGGCAAGGCCAGGCAAGCATGGTCATCTATGACGAGTCTCCCAACTCCAAACAGTGGCGATGCTATCTGCACCACCATCCAAGAGGTGGTCCAGAAATCCAAGTCAGGGAGGGGGCACAAGCAATTCAAGTGTTTCCAAACTTCGAAGCGTTCTTGAATTGGATAAAAATACCAGTTGGATGTATTCAAAGCACTACCACCTAGAACCAATCTCTTGAACATAATGACCATAGTTTAAAGACTGTTCACCGCAGCAAGAAAGAAAACAGAACGGAAATTTTACGCTGTAGATTTCACACATTCTTGTTCATACACAGATCCGTAGGCGTCCCAATCATCACGAGCCAACAGAGTGTCACCCTGAGCACCAGCTGGGTGGTATGGGCGACCTCTGACCTCTGACAGAGGGCCCACTGCAGGCCGATGCTGCACGCCATCACCAGCAGGATGGCCAGCAGCCAGACGCAGGCCGCCAGGCGGCGCCACCTGGGCGCCTTCTCTGGGTCGTCGTCAGCAACGTCCGTCGGCGCCGAACACGCAGTGAGCGCCAGCAGCCGCTGCCACGGGCTCGCCACGTGGCACAGCGACTGCGCGTACTCGTAGCAGCCGCCGTCCGGGGAGGCTGTCAGCAGGATGCCCGCCTGACACCAGAGGGGGACTCACTGACACCTTCAGACGTAGCAGCCGCCGTCCGGGGAGGCAGTCAGCAGGCTGCCCGCCTGACACCAGAGGGGGACTCACTGACACCTTCAGACGTAGCAGTCGCCGTCCGGGGAAGCTGTCAGCAGGCTACCCGCCTGACACCAGAGGGGGACTCACTGGCACCTCCAGACGTAACAGCTGCCGTCCGGAGGGGGAGGGGTCTGCCCGCCCGACACCAGAGGGGACTCGCTGGCACCTCCAGACGTAGCAGTCGCCGTCCGGGGAAGCTGTCAGCAGGCTGCCCACCCGACACCAGAGGGGGACTCGCTGGCACCTCCAGACGTAGCAGTCGCCGTCAGGAGGGGGGGGGGGGCTGCCCACCCGTCACCCGAGGGGACTCACTGGCACCTCCAGACGTAGCGGCTGCCGTCCGGGGGGGGGGTGGGGAGTCAGCAGGCTGCCCGCCTGACACAAGAGGGGGACTTACTGGTGCCTCCGGACGGCACGGAAAGTCGGATAGGAGATGAAAACACAGTCCGCAGGCAACAAATTAGAAGGCAATCTTTCGAGAAACCATGTATGTCTCACAGGCGAGGTAGACCGGCAGACAGAGATACATATCAAAGTAAAGTACGAGATTGCGGTAAATAATTCGAACGGATAGTCGGGGTCAGAATGGAACATGGTCAGATAATTGATGTCACAACAGACACCGAAATCTCTCGACACACTATCAGACATTATCATCGGGATTGCACTCGTCACGACATCCACACCAGGTGTGGTCAGCGGCAACAGTCTGCAGAGAACCAGAATGAACCAGAATGACACGGAATGAACCAGAATAACCCAGAATGAGGTGACATGACCCATAATGAGGTGGCATGACCCAGAATGAGGAAACAAGACCCAGAATGAGGCAGCAAGACCCAGGAAGACCCAGGATGAGGAAGCATGAACCAGCAAGACCCAGGATGAGGAAGCATGAACCAGCAATACCCAGGATGAGGAAGCATGAACCAGCAAGACCCAGGATGAGGAAGCATGAACCAGCAAGACCCAGGATGAGGAAGCATGAACCAGCAAGACCCAGGATGAGGAAGCATGAACCAGCAAGATTCAGGATGAGGCAGCATGAACCAGCAAGATTCAGGATGAGGAAGCATGAACCAGCAAGATTCAGGATGAGGCAGCATGAACGAACAAGATTCAGGATGAGGCAGCATGAACCAGCAAGATCCAGGATGGGGCAGCATGAACCAGCAAGATCCAGGATGACGCATAATGGCCCGAAACGACCATCATGACCCATCATGACCCATCATGACCCATCATGACCCATCATGACCCATCATGACCCATCATGACCCATCATGACCCATCATGACCCGTCATGACCCGTCATGACCCGTCATGACCCGTCATGACCCACCATCATCCAGCATCATCCAGCATGACCCAGCATGACCCAGCATGACCCAGCATGACCAATAATGATCCAGAGTGATCCAGAATGACCAAACACCGGCGAAAACTGACGTCATGGTCGGACACGTCGGACTGCATGTCCATCCAAGAGCCGAGAGCGGTGTCGAGGCAGAGCTGCTGGGCGGCATCTGTGGTGGGCGTCACGCGGCCGGGCTGGTCGGCCTCCCCTGGCTGAGACACCTCGACCGGCGTCACCTCCACCACACTGCGGGCGGCTGCCAGCCTGACACAGGTACGGCCAGCGTCACCTCCACCACACTATGGGCGGCCAGCCTGACACAGGTACGGTCAGCGTCACCATCACCACACTATGGGCGGCTGCCAGCCTGACACAGGTACGGCTGGCGTCACCTCCACCACACTATGGGCGGCCAGCCTGACACAGGTACGGTCAGCGTCACCATCACCACACCCCGGCCAGCTGCCAGCCTGACACAGGTACGGCTGGCGTCACCTCCACCACACTATGGGCGGCCGCCAGCCTGCCACAGGTACGGTCAGCGTCACCTCCACCACACTGCGGGCCGCCACCCTGACACAGGTACGGCTGGCGTCACCATCACACTGCGGGCCGCCAGCCTGACACAGGTACGGCTGGCGTCACCTCCACCACACTGCGGGCGGCCGCCAGCCTGACACAGGTACGGTTAGCGTCACCACCACCACACTGCGGGCGGCCGCCAGCCTGACACAGGTACGGTCAGCGTCACCTCCACCACACTGCGGGCGGCCGCCAGCCTGACACAGGTACGGTCAGCGTCACCTCCACCACACTGCGGGCGGCCGCCAGCCTGACACAGGTACGGTCAGCGTCACCTCCACCACACTATGGGCGGCTGCCAGCCTGACACAGGTACGGTCAGCGTCACCTCCACCACACTGCGGGCGGCCGCCAGCCTGACACAGGTACGGTCAGCGTCACCACCACCACACTGCGGGCGGCCGCCAGCCTGACACAGGTACGGTCAGCGTCACCTCCACCACACTGCGGGCGGCCGCCAGCCTGACACAGGTACGGTCAGCGTCACCTCCACCACACTGCGGGCGGCCGCCAGCCTGACACAGGTACGGTCAGCGTCACCTCCACCACACTATGGGCGGCTGCCAGCCTGACACAGGTACGGTCAGCGTCACCTCCACCACACTGCGGGCGGCTGCCAGCCTGACACAGGTACGGTCAGCGTCACCTCCACCACACTACGGGCGGCTGCCAGCCTGACACAGGTACGGCCGGCGTCACCTCCACCACACTGCGGGCGGCTGCCAGCCTGACACAGGTACGGCTGGCGTCACCTCCACCACACTGCGGCCGGCCGCCAGCCTGACACAGGTACGGTCAGCGTCACCTCCACCACACTGCGGGCGGCTGCCAGCCTGACACAGGTACGGCCAGCGTCACCTCCACCACACTATGGGCGGCTGCCAGCCTGACACAGGTACGGCCAGCGTCACCTCCACCACACTGCGGGCGGCTGCCAGCCTGACACAGGTACGGTCAGCGTCACCTCCACCACACTATGCTCGGCCGCCAGCCTGACACAGGTACGGTCAGCGTCACCACCACCACACTGCGGGCCGCCAGCCTGACAGGTACGGCTGGCGTCGCCACCACACTGCGGCCAGCTGCCAGCCTGACACAGGTACGGCTGGCGTCACCACCACACTATGGGCGGCCGCCAGCCTGACACAGGTACGGCTGGCGTCACCACCGCCACACTGCGGGCCGCCAGCCTGACACAGGTACGGTTGGCGTCACCACCACACTATGGGCGGCCGCCAGCCTGACAGGTACACGGTCAGCCTAACGCTGACAAAGCCGGACAACAGGGTCACACAGGCACACGAGTACAAGATCAGCCAGACAAATTCGTGGTTAGCCAAACATAGGCGTCAGGTCCGTGCTCATATCGCATCAGCTGCCACGGCTATTTATCGCCACCGCCACCGATACACGGTCGGCCCTGTATGTAGGCCTGCGGGCAGCCTGCCAGAGGTACGAGACTCTCACCACGTCAGCAATAGGCAGAGTGCCAGGTCGTACTCACCAGAGGTACGAGACTCACCACGTCAGCAATAGGCAGACTGCCGGGGCGTACTCACCAGAGGTACGAGGCTCTCACCACGTCAGCAATAGGTAGACTGCCGGGGCGTACTCACCAGAGGTACGAGGCTCTCACCACGTCAGCAATAGGTAGACTGCCGTGGCGTACTCACCAGAGGTCAAGGTACGAGGCTCACCACGTCAGCAATAGGCAGACTGCCGGGGCGTACTCACCAGAGGTACGAGGCTCACTACGTCAGCAATAGGCAGACTGCTGGGTCGTACTCACCAGAGGTACGAGGCTCTCACCACGTCAGCAATAGGTAGACTGCCGGGTCGTACTCACCAGAGGTACGAGGCTCTCACCACGTCAGCAATAGGTAGACTGCCGGGTCGTACTCACCAGAGGTACGAGACTCACCACGTCAGCAATAGGTAGACTGCCGTGGCGTACTCATCAGGGGTACGAGGCTCTCACCACGTCAGCAATAGGCAGACTGCCGGGTCGTACTCACCAGAGGTACGAGGCTCTCACCACGTCAGCAATAGGCAGACTGCCGGGTCGTACTCACCAGAGGTACGAGGCTCTCATGCCACGCAATAGGCAGACTGCCGGGTCGTACTCAGAGGTACGAGGTCACTACGTCAGCAATAGGTAGACTGCTGGGTCGTACTCACCAGAGGTACGAGGCTCACTACGTCAGCAATAGGTAGACTGCCGGGTCGTACTCACCAGAGGTACGAGGCTCTCACCACGTCAGCAATAGGCAGACTGCCGGGTCGTACTCAGAAGGGTACGAGGCTCACTACGTCAGCAATAGGCAGACTGCCGGGTCGTACTCACCAGAGGTACGAGGCCTCACTACGTCAGCAATAGGCAGACTGCCGGGTCGTACTCACCAGAGGTACGAGGCTCACTACGTCAGCAATAGGCAGACTGCCGGGTGCGTACTCATCAGGGGTACGAGGCTCTCACCACGTCAGCAATAGGCAGACTGCCGGGTCGTACTCACCAGGGGAGGCTCACTACGTCAGCAATAGGCAGACTGCCGGGCCGTACTCACCAGAGGTACGAGGCCCTTACGTCAGCAATAGGTAGACTGCCGTGGCGTACTCACCAGAGGTACGAGGCTCACTACGTCAGCAATAGGCAGACTGCCGGGTCGTACTCACCAGAGGTACGAGGCTCTCACCACTTCAGCAATAGGCAGACTGTCGGGTCGTGCTCACCAGAGGTACGAGGCTCTCACCACATCAGCAATAGGCAGACTGCTGGGTCGTGCTCACCAGAGGTAAGAGGCTCACCACGTCAGCAATAGGCAGACTGCTGGGTCGTACTCACCAGAGCTTGTCGACGTCTTCAGCCCCCGACGCTCCAGGCGGTGGCGGGTGGGCCGTCGAGGATCCGCCCACCGCCGAGTCCCCATTTGACCTGTCGGAAGGCGAACTCGCCGGAGGCCCGTGGTACTCCAAATCGACAGACTCTCCGAGCCGTGCCGCATCATCCTGCGCGTTGATGGGTTCACTCATCTCAGTCGCACTCTCCGACCACCTCCGAGTTCCTCCGCCCTCCTCTGAGCTTCTCTGAGCTCCTCTGAGCTTCTCTGAGCTTCTCTGAGCTTCTCTGAGCTTCTTTGAGCTTATCTGAGCTCCTCCGAGCTCCTCCGCCCTCCTCTGAGCTCCTCCGTCCTCCTCCGACCGGCTCTGACCGGCTCTGGCCGTCTCTGACCGGCTCTGGGCGTCTCCGGCTGCTCCTGACTGCCTCAGAGCAAATCAGAGCACTCGGAACGCCCGAGCACCACCCTGCCGGGACCTGCGGTCGGCCTCAGACGGTAGCTGGCTCAAATGCCGTCCCCTCCACAGTGGCCGGGACAACTCAGCCCGCCCGGCAGCGGTACCCCGAGCTGGCCCGCACACTGCCCCGCCACGCCGCCGCTCGCCATTTCCTCGCGGCTGGCTCGGCCGCCCCTGTCGGTAGACGGTACCGCAGTGTTCGTACCTGTCGGAATCGCCACAATGGAAGGGAGAGAGGGGTCTCACACTGGTAGTGCTGGACACGTGGTTTGTATGCGCGCTTCGCCACTGGGCCCGGAACATACTGAATAAGCCAAACACAGTGGCACAGTCAGTATTTTCCGAAGGGGACAAAAAATGACAATTTTTTTCTCTCCATGAAATGGATAAATCTTCTGGCATGAGAAGCGCGCCGACAATTTATGGTTTTGCGTAGGAAATATGTCAAAATGTATCGTATCATCTAGTGTATCTCATTTTCTTCTCTATCTTTTGGGGTGCTAAGGCCCCACTTGGCTGTGTACTTTATCCTGACCTCCGAAGGCACGTGACCCACACGCACGAGTACGCGCGACCTTCGCACGGCTCTGATTTTTCACAGGCGTTCGGTCGAAAGTAAACACAGGCAACGTAAGTACCACGGCCTGCAGTGAAAGAGGGAAAAGAGTGGCCCCGAGTGAAAACAAAACTCCTTTACTACGCATTTGCCAGCATGCTTCTTCTTGCGAATACGATAATCTGAGCTTCTAAGGTAAACTCAGACTAACTACCTCCTCGCTAAGTTCAACGGTGACACCACCGATTGGTATATGGTGCACGCGTCCCACACAATCATTTCCCTGGGTGGATTGTCCGTCACAGTCGAGGAAGACAGTTCCCCTCCAATTTTTGACTGACCATAGTTACGCACGCTACGTAGCCAGAAACAAACCAACTGTTGCCACATGACGAATGAGGATCGCTAGTTTCAAGTTGTCAAAAGGCAGATGCATCTTATGGACAGTGATGTATTACGCATTTACCAATGCATAACGTAGCCAAACGCTTTGCTGTACCTAATTCATTTGAATCATTGTTGGCCAGCGATGTAATTTAATGTAAGTATTCCAATTGTGACGCAAAATATATATTATGAGTCCATATATACATGGATTTTTCATTAAAAAGTGTTGTTTGCCTTTCCATCTACGGCATGGCGATCCCGCAGTGCATAGAGGATTACATAGAATATGGAGCCACTACATAGCCACTAGACTCGTCAGTGGATTAAGTAACTTAGAATATGGAGAAAGGCTTAATGCATTAGATATGTACTCACTCAAGTATAGGAGATTAAGGGGAGACATGATTGAAATGTACAAAATTGTTAGAGGGCTAGATCAGGTCAATTTGAATGATGCTCTGCAGTTTAGAGTATCCCATAGGGGTCATCAATTCAGGTTAGACAAAATGAGGTGCAGGACAGTTAAACGACAACAGGTCTTCAGTCAAAGGGTTGTTGACCAATGGAATAGGCTGCCTGCTGATGCAGTGGGGAGTCCCTCATTGAATGTCTTTAAAAGTAGGGTGGATAAATTTTTTAGACAGGACAATGTTGTTTTTGAATTCTAACTTGTGATGCATGGGATATTGAGTATTTTCACTAGCTGTATAGGGTATAACATTATGCTAGTATTATGTTGTACTATATGGGGTGTACCTAGCAGTGGATTTGGCAACTTCCTTTGCGATGTCATACTGATGAGATTGGCTGTGGTGGCACAGGTGGAGGGATTGCATGGGTTTGGAATTGATAGGTGTGAACATGTACTTTCTAATATCTTCTAGACAGGCTTGACCCAGATGGGCCCTTGTGGCCCTTATTAAGCCTTAACACTTTATGACTTTATGACTTTATGACTTTATAACATCATGTGGGAGATATTCAAAGGTATTTGCCTCAAATAAGGTGTCCATTAAACAGAACATGTTCAGATATCTACCTCTTCCCTAACCAATGTAAGCAGGTAGGTGGGCATCTATATCTTTTTGGCCTTGTGAAATACCAGCAGAAATACATCCTCACCGTACTCACTTGTCTGTGGCAGAACCTCATGAAAGGGCTGAGCACCATCCCTGCAAGAACTTGATCATGATGCAACTGCAGGAGCGCTTCCACGTGTCCAATTACCAACGGCTTTTCCTTTTGAAAAAAGTCGTCAGGAATTGTGGTGATTTCTTAGCTCACAATAAATGGCAACAATTTTGAAGCCGTTTGTTATTGTTTATGTGCTGCCGTCTGCCGGCACGCATGTAAGCTCTTGTGCCGCTGAGCGTTTACGGTGTCATCTAGCGGTCGAATTCAGAACTATTTTTGGAACTTATGAAACCGGGTACTTATGACTTTGGGTACTTGTGAATTCACCCTGTCTGGAGTATTTTGGAAGTTATCTGGCAACTTTTGGAACTTATGAAACCAAATCTGGCATATTTTGGAACTTATGACTCTTGGTACTTGTGACACTTGGTACTTATGAAGGTCCCCCGGTGTGAACATGTACTTTCTAATATCTTCTAGACAGGCTTGACCCAGATGGGCCCTTGTGGCCCTTATTAAGCCTTAACACTTTATGACTTTATGACTTTATGACTTTATGACTTTACATAAGTCTATCTGTCAAAAATAAATTTGATGACTTAGAAATCGTTTTAGCTACAACAGGGATCAACTGGTCAGCTATATGTTTATCTGAAACATGGCTTAGCAAAGATACAGAAAAGTTCCTCAAAATGATAAATTATCAAATGTATGCAGCAAGGCGAAGGCAGGGAGAAGGGGGAGGGTCTGCAATTTACATTCATAATAGTTTGGAACCAAGAGAAAGAAACGATATTGTAGATCAACTTGATGAAGCTACTGCTGTTGAAATCAAACTGGAGTCTCAAAATAGTACTAGATCATTGATCATTTGCCACATTTATCGTCCACCAAGTTTCTGCCATGATAATTTTCTTCAGGGCATTAAAAAATTGCTGGAAATAATTGAGAATGAGAGAAAGCTTACAATTATCACAGGAGATTTCAACTACAATCTATTAAACGCTAAAAATGATAGAAATGTGGAAAGATTCTCAAACCAATTATTGTCATATAGTTTTCTACCAACAATCACAAATTCTACTCGGATGCAAAATACTACTAGCTCCCTATTGGAGAATATCTTTCCACATTTCTATCATTTTTAGCGTTTAATAGATTGTAGTTGAAATCTCCTGTGATAATTGTAAGCTTTCTCTCATTCTCAATTATTTCCAGCAATTTTTTAATGCCCTGAAGAAAATTATCATGGCAGAAACTTGGTGGACGATAAATGTGGCAAATGATCAATGATCTAGTACTATTTTGAGACTCCAGTTTGATTTCAACAGCAGTAGCTTCATCAAGTTGATCTACAATATCGTTTCTTTCTCTTGGTTCCAAACTATTATGAATGTAAATTGCAGACCCTCCCCCTTCTCCCTGCCTTCGCCTTGCTGCATACATTTGATAATTTATCATTTTGAGGAACTTTACTGTATTCTCAAACCAATTCTGTATTCTCAAGATTCTCAAACCAATTATTGTCATATAGTTTTCTACCAACAATCACAAATTCTACTCGGGTGCAAAATACTACTAGCTCCCTATTGGAGAATATCTTCATAAATTATTTTTCATGCATTTCCTCACCAGGTGTACTGATAGAAGACATTTCAGTTCATTTTCCAGTGTTTGTAACATTAACTGCCCAGACAAGAAATTTTGAGTCAAATAATCCCAAAGAAACACTTGATTACAATCAAATCCATGTCTTAAATGACTATTTAGTATCAAGACTGAATAATTTTAATTAGCACAATGACCCAAATATAGCATGTAATGATTTGCTCTTAGCATATAAAGATAGCATGCATCTTATTACAAACAAAAAAATTGCCCAAGTAGGAGGAAAACCCCAATGAAGGCCTGGATTACCTCTGGCATATTATGTTCTATAAATCGAAAAAACAAACTATATAAGAAGTTTATTAAAAATCCAAATCCACACAACGAGGTCCAATACAAACAATTCCGGAACATCCTGATCAAGATACTCAGAGAAGCAAAGAAGCTACACTATTCAAATGCCCTTCACTGCAGAAAATAAAATGGAAAGAAAACTTGGAAACTACTACATGAGCTGATAAATAAACATAGAATAAAGCAAAAAATCCCAGAAACCATGTTAGATGAAGAACATAATGAATATCAAACAGAACAATTTTCTAATGCCTTCAACAATTTCTTTTCAACCATTAAAGTCATAAAGTGTTAAGGCTTAATAAGGGCCACAAGGGCCCATCTGGGTCAAGCCTGTCTAGAAGATATTAGAAAGTACATGTTCACACCTATCAATTCCAAACCCATGCAATCCCTCCACCTGTGCCACCACAGCCAATCTCATCAGTATGACATCGCAAAGGAAGTTGTCAAATCCACTGCTAGGTACACCCCATATAGTACAACATAATACTAGCATAATGTTATACCCTATATAGCTAGTGAAAATACTCAATATCCCATGCATCACAAGTTAGAATTCAAAAACAACATTTTCCTGTCTAAAAAATTTATCCACCCTACTTTTAAAGACATTCAATGAGGGACTCCTCACTGCATCAGCAGGCAGCCTATTCCATTGGTCAACAACCCTTTGACTGAAGACATGTTGTCGTTTAACTGTCCTGCACCTCATTTTGTCTAACCTGAATTGATGACCCCTATGGGATACTCTAAACTGCAGAGCATCATTCAAATTGACCTGATCTAGCCCTCTAACAATTTTGTACATTTCAATCATGTCTCCCCTTAATCTCCTATACTTGAGTGAGTACATATCTAATGCATTAAGCCTTTCTCCATATTCTAAGTTACTTAATCCACTGACGAGTCTAGTGGCTTTGCGCTGGACTCTTTCTAACGTATCTATATCCTTTTCTAGGTAGGGGCTCCATGCTTGTACAGAGTACTCCAAGTGGGGCCGCACATATGCTAAGTACAGCTTTTTCATGACTTCCCTGCTCTTATATTTCACACTTCTATTAATGAGTCCCAGCATTCTGAGTGCCCTATTTCTAGCTGAGATACATTGTTTTTCTGCTTTAAGGTCTTTTGAGACCAACACACCTAAGTCCCTTTCCTCTTCAATAACATCCAGTTCCCTCCCTCCCATTTTATAACTGAATGTCTCGCCTGCAGACCCTATATGCATAACCTTACACTTATCATAGTTGAAAGTCATCTGCCATTGATCAGCCCACTCTTTTAGGTCGTCCAAATCTAGTTGAATATTACTAGATTGATCTCTGCTGTTAGCCACTCCTACCAGCTTGATGTCATCAGCAAATTTGAACACTCTATTCCTCAGCCCTACTTCAATGTTGTTCACAAAGATGATAAAGAGGAGGGGCCCTAGAACAGAGCCCTGTGGCACTCCACTCAGAACATCTTTCCAACCAGATTTACATCCATTCAATACTACCCTTTGTTTCCTTCCCTGCAACCATGCTTCAATCCAATGTAGAACTTTTCCTACAATCCCATGTTGTTGTAATTGATGAATTAACCTTCCATGTGGAACTTTATCAAAAGCTTTGCTAAAGTCCAAGTACACAACATCCATCCTGCTTTCATTGTCTACTTCTTTGGTAACATACTCAATGAACTCCAATAGGTTAGTTAAACAAGACCTTTGAGATCGAAATCCATGTTGAGTATCCCTTAAAAGGTTGTGCCTATCAAGATGAATCTGAACATTCTGTTTAACCAGCTTTTCTAGTACTTTGCAAACTAATGAGGTCAAACTGACTGGCCTGTAGTTTCCTACACTCTTCCTATTTCCCTTTTTGAAAATTGGTACTACACTTGCATTTCTCCAATCTTCAGGTACTTCTGAATACTCCATAGATCGCCTGAAAATGATACCTAGGGAGTTGCTAAAGCTTTAGCACACTCTACTAAGATCCTAGCATATATTTCATCTGGTCCGGAAGCTTTATTAGGTTTTATATTCTGCAACTGCTTCTCTACGGCTTCTGTAGTTATTGTAAGATCCTCCAGCATATCACCTGCCATGGCATGGCCTACAGATGTTCCTATTGTACCAGAATTATCTTTAGTGAAGACTGATGAGAATTGCTTGCTTAGGGATTCCACAATGTCGCAATCATCAACCACTATTTCCCCATCTACCTCCAGTGGTCCTACACTACACTTTTTAGCCTTAAATTTATAGAAGCTAAAGAATCTCTTAGCATTACCTGCTGAACATTCTCGAGCAAAGTTGATTTCAGCAAGTCTTTTAGATGCACTAACACACCTCCTAACTTTATTTCTAGCTATTCTATATGATTCTAGGTTTAACCCAGAGTTTGTATCTTTTAGTTTCTTGAATGCTTGTTTCTTTGAGTCCAGTAATTGCTTAACTTCCCTAGTCAGCCACGAAGGGTGCTTAACCATGTTTGATCTAATTTGCCTACTGGGAATGAACCTATCCTGACCCTGAAATAGCTTATCTTTTATCATTGTCCACATTTCATAAGCATCTAAGCCATTCAATATGACTTCCCAATTAATTTCACTTAGGAAGCTCCTGAACTCACTGTAATTCCCTTTTGTAAAATTCGGAATCAATGTTCTGTTGGTTGCTACCCTTCCAACATATAATGAGAAGCGTATAATGTTGTGATCACTATTACCAAAGGTCTCTCCTACGTTAACATTTTGCACAAAATTTTCCTCATTAGTAAGCACTAGATCTAATATTTTATTTTCCCTTGTAGGCTCGTGTATCATTTGAAAGAAGAAATTGTCCTCAAAACAAGCCATGAAACATCTTTCTGATTTGCTTACACCTATTGTTTTGTTTCCCAATCCTGCTATGTTGAAATCCCCCAACAAAATAGTTCTCTCCTGTACTCTCCTACTTATCTCTTCCTGCATCAGCCTGTCAGTGTTTTCATTCTGGTCTGGAGGTCTATAGAATGCCCCAATCCTAAATTTTGTTCCATTCTTCAGAATTATATCTAACCACAAAGATTCTACTCCTGCACTATGTACTCCATCCTCTATGGAATGACATTTCATTACTTGCCTAACATACAAGAGAATGCCACCTCCTATCCTTGCCTCTCTTTGATAGGCATGCATGTTGTAGCCTGTCAATTCAAATTCTTGCAAGTTGTCTCCAAACATGCTTTCGTTAACCCATGCTTCTGTTATGCACACCAAATCTAGCTGTTCAGACAACATATATGCATGCAGTTCCCCAATTTTGTTCCTAACACTTCTGGCATTGACATAAAAACATGATAAATTATTCCTTCCATTGCTTGCTATGCTTCCCTCTTTATCAGCTACATCCCCCCATGTCCTGCCTAGTTTCCCTGTTTCCTGTTGAGAGCCTCCTCATACCTATTGCTGAGCAGTTCCACTCCTCTCTTGCTCAGATGTAATCCATCTAAAGCAAACATCTCCGTCCTCCCCCAAAACTCCCCCACAAATCCAAGAACTGCACCCCCAAGCTCCTTACAAATGTTGGCCACCCTGGTATTGAGCCCAATGGCCCTCGAATACCACTCCATGCTTGCATGGACCATAGGGAGGATGGATGTCACCACTCCTCTTTTCCTACTTCCTGCTAAACTACCTATCAAAGCCCTATAGGCTTTCATTGTTTCCTCTGTATTATTTTTTCCTACATCGTTAACTCCAACCTGCACAATTACCGTTGCACCCTCTCCACTTCCCCTCATTACTCCCTCCAGCCTATCCCTAACATCTTTCACCTGCGCTCCCGGGTAGCAAACACGCATCCGTCTGCTGGGGTTCTTGTTACAAAATGTTCGATCCATGTACCGAACCCTGGAATCCCCTATGACTAAAACCTCTCTCTCTCCATCTCTATCTTCAGCCATCTGGTCATCCCCACCTCCGTCCCTCTCATCATTACCTTCCCTCTCCTCCAGTGCATCAAACCTATTTTTAATTGGGACGCCCATGTCCACCTTCCTTAGCGCCAGTCGGGTGCTATGGCGCCTTGCCACCTTCCAACTGCCACCATCCCGGACCAAGCCATCCGAACTCCCATCAGTCCTCCGCTCGGGCACCCGAGTTGCCTGGCTGGCACCTCCCATGATGGGTCCCGCCACCAAACACTTCAAGCGCTCCACCTCCCCCGTTAACATATCTAACCTCTTACTCAAGTCCCCAATGATTCCCACACACTTACAATTCCCACAGTCTCCTTCCATTTTTGTTGTTGTTTTTTTTCTTTCTTTCTACTCTTAGTACTAAGTCTAGTTACTGTAAGCTTGTAAGCCTACAAGTATCTACTGTAATATATCTACAGTAATACAGTAATATAGCCTATAAGTATCTACAATACACTATAATCCCGTATAATTACACTAGATATGAAGATACCTACTGTAATTTATGCCCACTATTTTAGTCCTAAAATCTATCTTAAACTTACACACCAATTTGACACAAACTTATTCACTACAGAAGCCTACACTATAGAATTATACACTCTAGAATTACACACTACAGAGCTCACACCACACAAATATACACCACTGAATCAAACACTGTAGTACCCGTCCACAACACCCAACAATCCTGCAGTTACACTAGGATATGAAGATATACCTAGTGTAATGCTATGCCTACTATCTTAGTCTTAAAATCTATCTTAAACTTAAACACCAAATTGACACAGCCAACAGCCTTAGAACTTAACAAAATGGCGCTGGGCAGCCTCCCTGGGTTAATATAGCCTAATTTGCTGGTCAAAAATACTTATTTGATAAAAACTGTTGAAATATACGCTCAGAAGCAACCGCTAAATATCTATACACAATTTATCCCAGTACACCCCCCCTTTTCCCCCACACTTAGCTTTTATGTAGTCGCCCCACCAAACACGTCCTTCCCCCCCCCCCCCCCGGGGGCAAGGAAAAAAATTGGCCAAAGTTAAAAAAAGAAAAAAAATACTTTTAAAAAACCAACAAAAAAAATTTAATGGAGGCAAGGCCTTGATTATTGGGAAAAAAAAAAAAAAAATAAAAAAAAAAAAAGTCGAAACAATTATAAAGTCACTGAACACTGTTGGAGGAGGGGCTGATGGCATCACCACAAAACACTCTCTTACTGACATATAAAAATATCCTGACACAAATCACCCACTTCTTTAACCTCTGTCTCAGAAGTGGAGTTTTTCCTAAGCAACTAAAACAAGCCATAGTTATCCCTGTATTTAAATCAGAAGAATTGAACAATTTCACAAATTATAGGCCAATTTCTATGCTATCAGTATTTTCAAAACATTATTGAAAAAAATGGTATATTCTTACCTCTTATCTTATCTAGAGCTGAACAATATACTCAGTACTCTCCAATTTGGATTTAGAAAAAAAAAACATAGCACCTACATGCCGATTGCTCACATGTACTGACCAAATTAAAACATCTTTGGAAAAGAAAGCAGTTACATGTGGTCTCTATATTGACTTGAAAAAAGCCTTTGATACTCTGAGCATTGACATTTTACTTTAAAAAATACAACATATTGGCATATCAGGAACTCTGCTCATGATATTGCATTCTTATTTAAAACATCGTTATCAGCAAACTAAAATTAATGATGTAGTCTCAGATGCAGAGTGCATTATTATGGGAGTTCCACAAGGCTCCATCCTCGGTCCACTACTCTTCCTTATATACATTAATGATTTGGGTATTTCTTTAGATGGAACATTCTATTTATTTGCTGATGATGCTGCTGTCATGATCAAAGCTACGAATGTTGAGGAATTACAAATTAAAGTCAATGCCAATGTATCAGGAATGACTGAATGGTTTCAGGCCAATAGATTATCACTGAATGTCAACAAAACAAACTACCAAATGTATTCCAGTATGTCTTGTGCTGACTTAAATATAGCAATACATTCTCAAATAGTTCATAGGAAACAGCAAATCACATATCATGGAGTAATAGTTGATGAAAAATTAACATGGGAATTTCACATAGCATATGTTGCTGCAAAAACTAGCAGAAATCTAAAAATAATGGGGAGAGCAAAATTCTTCATCACATGTCGTGAATTGAAATATCTATATAATACTTTGATTCTTCCATATTTCAATTATTGTGCATTAATATGGGGAAACAATTTTCCAACACGATTAGACAGAATTGTTAAAATACAAAAAAGGGCGTTACGAATCATAGATAATCAGCACTATTCATATCCTACAAATGAACTATTTGTCAAATATAACATATTGAAGTTCCCTCATATTGTACAAGAACAGAACATACTACTACTTCACAGATTTCTTAATAAAACATTACCAATCACTATAATGAATATGTTAAAATACTCATCACCAAGTAACTTGAGGCATGCTGAACAGTTCCATGTGCCTTTTTCATCAAAAACCTACAGACTTCATTCCATACCATTTATAGCACCAAGAACTTGGAAAACTATCATTGGTACAAAATTTCCCTCCTGTAATCATGTACCTATTAAGAAAGAAGATATACAAATAGTTATCAGAACATATTTTATTGACTTATACATCTCAAGCTAAATGGTTAGTAAAATTAACAATTTCGCACTACAAAAAGGAGAAGCTATATGTAGGTTGATATGTATGATACGTATGTATGAGTAAAGCTGGACAAACAAGTAAATGCATATGCGATGATGCATTTGTACCTATATGAATAATTGCATGTGATTTCAGCTGTGTGCTACTGTGTGCATGTTTGTGCATGGATGTGCATGGGTGCATATCAGTGTATGCTTATGTATGTACATGCTAGTGTATGTGCATGTATATATATTTGTATGTATGTGTGAGTGCATGTATTTATGTATGTGAAATAAGTTTAGGTATACATGTTTCATGTGTGTGGATATGCTGAGACACTGTCACACAGATTTGTGTGATAGTGCACATGTATGTACACTTTTCCCCTCATAACACTTTTCACTTTGTGGCCCCAGGAGTTTCTTGGCGTTACTAGCTTGCTACCTAGCTGAGGTGCTCATGGGGCTACTTCTACTAATAACTGGTGGTGGCCTATCTGCAAAAAAAGACAAATAAAAAGATGCAAATAGTTATAGTGAACTGTAGGTGTGGAGAGTAATGGCATGTATATTGGCATCCTGAGGCATTCCTAAGCTGGCTGTCCTAACTTTTGAATAGTTGGCGATGGGAAAGCCCAATAGCAATCGAGCCTGTAACAGTGCGTATAACCAAATAGGATAGGCTACTGCATACGAAACAGGGGTCGACATTAGAAAAAAATAGGGAATGCGCAACTCTCTCCGGATCTTTGCAAATATCTCCAAAACGAAGGAACTTACGGGAACTTGTGATTCTTAGTTTACCTTCAGATGTGGTCGCAACTCGACTTTTACGAATAGAAATTGGTTTGATATTTTGCAACCATTTCACATACAAAGTCGAATGGTGCTGGACGAACACCTGCTCGACGAAATGGTGTGTGAAAAAAATGACGGTGAGGAATGCAAAGCATTTCCAAGCAACATCGATACAACTAGGGGCAATGAACTATGGCAACTATATTGGTGATGCCTAACTGTGCTATATTCTCCACCAAAGGTGCACATTATTTATACCAATGACCCCAAAAATCTTAGACTCAATTTAGCTTGCATACTATTCGCTTGTAGAATTTCTCAGAATTCATCTGTGGCTCTGGAAGTTCGTTGTATTGGCGCTTGCGCTTGCCAGGTATTTCCTTCTGCGCTTTATTGCTTTTTCATACAATTGCTGATCCTCTGCGAATCGGAACGGAAAATTCCAACTCACAAAAAATGAGTCACAGTACGCTGTATTATAACATTTTAAGTTTCATTATAGCTTGCCACATGTCCACGAGCTTTATTTGATATCGTGCGACTCATGGGGAAATCATTCCCACTTGGAACATATATTATCATACCGTTGCATGCGCAACTACATAATCATAGATGTCACTGGGCGGTCCATTGGATCTACATTTCTCTCTTGGCATTTTGAGCAAAAATACAAAAGCCCCAACTAACCCGCGCCGTCTTTCCGGTCAAATCCTCACACCCCGTCTCGAGGGGGGGGGGGGTTGAAGACCCCCTCTAAAATCCAAACTAAGCATCGCACGAAAACGAAAGTGGTGTCATCGGACGAGTAAGGTCCGGGTCCACCCTCGGAAACAATTTTCCCAAAAGTGACGTCACCAGGGGGGATAGATTTTCACGACTTTTCATGACTTACATTATGTGTCTAACTCTGAGGATTTCATTTTAGGGATATGTGAAAAACAAAATGTATTTGGAATGAGAAAAGGACAGCGAAATCGACCGCGGCTATAATTTTTTTTTTGGCGCCCCACCATTTTTTTCTTAAATTTCAAAATTTTGAGTTTTCAAGTTTTCTGTCATTTTCCTTTTCCATTGGGTAGAGCAGTCCGAGAAACGCTGGTGGAAGTCAACTTGCCCTAATAAAAAATGCTTACTTTAGCCAGAACCCTCTATTTAAACTGCAATTTGGAAAATACGCAAAATTTATATGTAGTCAAAAACGAGAAAAAAATCCACTAGTTCGTTTTGTTGCATCCGTAAAGATAAGCAAACGCTGAAAGTTTCATTAAAATATCTTGATCCGTTAAAGCGTGACGACTGGTTGAGCTTTTTTGGAGGTGACCTCACTTGACCTTGACTAACTCGTTGAGCCTAGATAACCTGACTTCAAAATTATGAAACAGCACACCAAATTGATGTGGGAAAAGATATGCCAAATTTGGGCGCGCTGCCACGCGCCGTTCATCCACTATCCGCGAAAATCCTGACAGGGGGTGGCGGTTCAAGACCCCCCGAGACCGGACAGGTTAATATGTATACTCATCCATTCATTTCCGCAACTTCCGGATGGTCACATCCATAATTTGTAGTATACCTTTCACCTTCCTCTATGCCATGTTTTGCATTGTCTGTCACCCATTCACTCATTTCCTTGAGCGCTCCTTCAGTTGGCGTTATACTCTTATGTAGAACACAACCTTTGTAGAGCTCTACTGTGATGGGTAAGACATTATGTTTCAGATAAGCGCTCTGATACCAGTTAACATTCTATGCATTCTCATGTAGAAAACGATGCTTTAGGGCGCAATTGTGATTCATGAAACGCTATGTTTCATTTGAGCGCTTGAGAACAGTTGACATTCTATTTCGGTATGGAAGACAACATTTTTAGAGCGCAAGTGTTGTGAATAAAACGTTACAAATTAAAACTCCGTACCATGGGTGACGTCATTCCAGGTACTTCCGATTGCTCAGTTTTTGTAAGTTGAATTTCGAATTCCTTCTTGTCTCCCAGAAGCAGGGGTCAGGTGTCCAGCAGCGAGCAGTAGTTTCCAACTCCACCCATGACTTGTGCCTCCATCCGTGCCCGAACTATACAGGAGAAGAAGAAAACTGTGCATTAATGGATGAGGGAACAGGTCGGGAAGGACGGGGTAAAGTTGTGGGACTATTCTGTAGACTTATCGTGGCGCGGAAACACACATGAGATGAAATGTGACTACCTTCACAGTTGCGTACTAACGCTATTGGCATGGCTGGTCGTCTACACGGCTACTTCTGGAACTGGGTGATGTACAACGGGAGCAGCTGCCAAGCAAGCCCGGATCTTATGGCATTAACGGTGCAGGATATGCCTGAAAAATCGATCACCGCGCTTCTCTTCGAACAGTGTTGGACTTTCCAAGCATAGTAGCCGGGAGACGTGACACACCCCCACCCCCCACCCCGAAAAAGTAGATTTGGAGGACCAAGGAACCGAAATATGACGATGGTTTAAAGCCGATATCATGCGCACAGCAAGAGACAACACATTTAAACGTACAAATTCATGTGCACTTTTTGGCGACCAGCGCGCTGCTAGGTGGCAGCACATCGCTGGCGACCAGCGCGCTCCCAGGTGGCAGCACCTTGCTGGCGACCAGCGCGCTGCCAGGTGGCAGCACCTTGCTGGCGACCAGCGCGCTGCTAGGTGGCAGCACCTTGCTGGCTATCACCACTTTGTTATACGCCAGCACCCCGCGGTTGGTCATCTCGTGATATTTGCACGAAACCCAGGCATTGCGGATTCGCCGACGGTCAAGCTTAGTTTATTTATTCCCATAGATGCACTATGTGATGTGACTGTTCTTCTCTGTGCGTCGTGCGGTTGAGAAAGCAGTACACAAACATGAATAGCATTAGTTTCGTACTCGATATAGGACAATGTTGAACTTGGTGTTTCTAACATTCAATGAAACTAAGTTTGTAATTGCCTGCAAGTGCAGCATGATTGTTTCGTAACTTGTGATGGTAATTTTGTATTCAGTTACCTCTTGTGGCACCTACCTGATCCTAACTCCTTCTGCCGTTCCGATCGAGGGCTGTGCGTTGCGCTTGCGTGTGGAATGCGTTGTTGTGCCGGCGAGCAGTAACGTACCAAAGTGTGTTTGTGTGTGGGGGGGGGGAGGGTACTAGGGGAACTTCCCCCTTGAGAGTCTGTGGGCCCCAAGAATCGCGACGGTATTGGACAAAAATATCCAGATTCCCTAAAAATCCCGCTGGGCTCCACAGAAACGGCACCAGGGCATCTAAAAATCGCATTGCTGGCCCAAAACAAATTGTCGCATTGTTGGCAGGGGCCCCTGAAAATGCAACTGGGCCACCAAAAATTCGCATATTCGCCCCTAAATGTCGCATTTGGGGCACAAGAAGTCGCACAGGACCCCTTAAAATGTCGCCGGGCCCTTTAAATCGCACGAAGGCCTATGAATATCACATCGGAGGTCCACAAAGTCGTTCCAGGATTTTTTTTAATAGGGAAAAATCCCGGAACTGTCTGGAAGGGGCGGGGGTGGCTGAGTGGTTAACACGCCCAAGTCCGGGGGAGGCAGATATCTGCCCCCCCCCCCTACTGCGGTTTTTCCTAATTTGCCGCAATACTAATAGGGTTAGCAAGGCCAAACATCGCATAGATGCTCATTGGTCCTTTCCACATATCTTCATACATTTGTCACCCTGGGTCATCTCAGGCCAGGTCACCAGGTCAGGCGAAGTGACCCAACTACACTCGGAGTTCTAGGTGGTGTAACTTCCACAGTAATTGGGGGATTGATATCAAACTTATAACACGTCATGATCTCATCAGGAACCGTCACATATATATCGTTTTTTCTCGTAGCATTGACCTTAGGTCATGCCGCGGACATGGCTTTCCCCATTATAGGGCTATGGTAAAATATACAAATGTCTCCTGGTTACATATTTGCTCTCGGAATGACATCACAACGGTCGTGGCGTGTAGCTTGAAGCTATGCTCAATGCTTCCGCTGACATTTTTGCTCAGTGACCTCACCAAGGTCATCTGAGGTCACCTGAGATCACTGACACATTTCTGCGCATTATATCGCACCGCATTAAGCTAGAAGGCTGAAATTATCGTCAATGTGCTTGGATCGCCAAGACGTGTCGATTGATACATTACATGCCCTCCCTAGGCTACTTCATGACCTTGACATGAGGTCATAGTTGCGGTTGACCTGACCTTAAATCACACCGCCTTTTGTCGGTAGCACATTTCAAGGACTGTCGAATATCGTTTGCTGTTTGTTTCTATATGTTGTAGGTCCTGAGATATGTGTCAATATTTGAGTCCCACCCGATCTGGTCGAATTAATATTGACCTGAGCGAAAGAAATGACCGAAACACTTTCGATAGAACCTGTCACCAGCTATCTAACACCGTTTTCCGTTTGTCGCTAGCTAACATAGTTCTAGAGATCTTAGTGGGGGCAGACATCTGCCCCCTCCGTACATGCGAAGTTGGCACGGACCGCCGGACGTGCGAGTTTTAAGGTGTTGGGCTCTGGGTACCAAAGGTCCTGGGTTCGACATGGAAAATTATCCACTCGGAACATTTCCCAATCCCGCGGCCCACCGGCGAAGCAGTGTGGGCGGCGCCATTAGCCGTGAATGTCCAGAAAATGCTTGGTGAACCACCCAATAAACTGTCTGGAAAAAAATTGTCATCGTTCTGGGATCAAAAGATCAGGAATGACGCCAGGAGTCCAAAATGTTGGACCTCCGAAAATACTGCTGGGCCAAAAAAGAACATTCGCGCCAGCACAGCAGAAAAGTCAGCCCAGCACCACAAAAGTCATACTGGGGCCGGTTAGGTCGGACCGAGGCCCCTGGAAAATCACGCTAAGACCCAAAAGGCGGTCAAGGCCCCTCAAAATCATGTTGGGGTGCGAATGGTCGGGCCAGGCCGCTGAAAGTCGCACCAGAGCTCCCACGAGTCGGACCTCGACACCTGTAAATCACGTTGGGGACTCAAAAGTTCGCACCTGAGCCTCTGCAGATCATGCTGAAGGACGTGCTGGGGTCCTCGGAGATGACGATGGTCAACCGCAAAAAAATCAAGTTGGATCCTGAAAATCACGCAAAAGACTACAAAGATCAGGCTGGTGCCCTTGGAAAACACGCTGAGCCCGAGGTACCAAATAGTCGCTCCGAAGTCCCTGAGTCCCTCATCATAGGCGATCTACAGGTCGCACCGCGGTCCAGGAGCCTAATCTGGACCAATTAAAAAATGAAGCCGGTGCAACCAAAAACACTCAGAACATGGAAAATAATTCGGAATCGAAACAATCGCTCCAAAAGCCTCCAAAACGTGCCGAGCCCCAACCACCTGTCCGGGCCACTAAAACTCGCGCTAGGCACCCCAACAAATGATTACGGAGCCCACAAAAATCGCACTCAGACCAAAAAACGTCGCATCGCTGCCATCCAAAATCACACTGTGGGCCCAAAACGTCGCGCCGGAGTCCCATAAGTCGTAGCTGGGTTCCAAAAAAAAAGAAGTCTATTCTGAATGACACTCTGCGGCCACAAAAATAGCGTCAAAGAGCCCTACACATACACACACAAAACACGTATGGCACAGGAAAAGAAACGTTTTGGGCACGGAAAGAAATACATCGGGAGCCCGAAGAATCGTACCGGGGCCCAAAAATATATCGCATGAAGCTTACATAAGTGTAACCCGACAGCAACAAATCACAAAGGGACTCAATTTAATCGATCCGAGCACCGAACAATTCAAAACGGGTCCCGAATGAAAGCTCTCCGAAAGGCCTTTCTACTCCAAAGGGCGCCATCGGCTGAAGAAAACTTGTTGAACAGTTCAGTGGCTTAACAAAGAGGAAAACGTCCCCTCCCATCCTAATTGGGTGTGTTCACAAGAATCGCGTCGGCATCCCCAAAATCGTTCTGTAGCCCATAAATTCGTGTCGGTTCCCACAAAATTCAGGCAGATGGCTCTAAATAAATGCAGCAGGTTCCAAAAAAAAAAAACTACGACCGGGTCCGGCAATTTGCGCCGGGGCCCACAAAAATCGCACCGGGGCCCAGCCAAGTACAATGCGCCCGCGGACTCTCGCCGAAACCCCAACATATCGCTTTTGAAATCCAAAATTCCCGTCGGTATTCCCAAAGATTCTGGTCCGGGCATAACAAATCTTCCTCAGGACTCCCAAAAATTGCCGTCGATGGCTCCAACTAAGCACAGCTTCGCCCCCAAAAAAAAATCGCATCGGGACGAGGCAAAATCAAGCCGGAGCTCTCCACAGAAGGGATGATACCAACACAAAATACGTTCGAACCAAGGAAATCGCCCAGGAGCCCGAAACATACCATCAGATTCCTGTAAAAATTTCGTACTTCCCAGAAAAACGCGTACCGGAGCTCGAAAACTCGCGGCGAGATACAAAAATACGCCGTAGGTAGCCCGAAAAGAAATCAGGCGAGACTTGAACATTAAATCATTTAGAAGAAGTGACTAAACAATGTATCGAACTCAGAAAACTGACGTCGCATCCCCCTACCCGGAATCATGCACCTGGCCTCGCTCACCTAAGCTTTTCTCACTAGGACCCATAAGGCACTTGGCAGCCATCTGAGATACTGGTTGCACACTTCAGTTCGATATATAAGTACTCCACGTATCCTATCGTAAGAAACGAGTAGGTGGAGGGGGATATCAGGTAGTGATTAAGCACTAGTCTTGATAAGCTGGCCATGTATTTGGTACCTATACAAAATTTTAATATGGCTGACATTGATGAGCCATTGTTTTGTGAAGATGTATTGCTGCTGCGAGTATTAGACCGGTGAGAATCGGAGATGTAGTATTCCTAATGATTGTCCTCATTGCACTGTTGATATGTCGAAAACTTGACGAAACATTCACAACATAAAGAACAGTAGGAATTTATGTTAAAATGTTATCCACCAGAAAGTACCACTACAATGCCTAATGGTGAAACACAAATCGGCTGCATTTGAAAATTACTTGCTTGGAACATACAATATCATATTAAAACTGCGCGACGTTGGCAAATATATTCATGATTTTCTAGATACTGTCAACTTAGTAGGAATATCTGCACAAACATGACAACAAAATGACTAAAATATCTACATCTCAAGAACTATAACCTCCATATAATTTGAGGCAGCCACGTCATCCCCGTGGGCCGCCACGTCCTAGCCGTCTGCTGTCACGTCATCGCCGTGGGACAACACGTCATCGCCGTGGGCTGTCACGTCATTGTCGTCTGCTGCTACGTCATCGCCGTCTGCTGCCACGTCATCGCCGTGGGCCGCCACGTCATCGTCGAGGGCCGCCACGTCGTCGCCGTGGGCCGCCACGTCATCGCCGTGGGCCGCCACGTCATCGCCGTGGGCCGCCACGTGATCGTCGTGGGCTACCAACACGAATTCACCGCTTGAACGCAGTAGGTTGCGAATGTTATTGAGCTTTGTATACCTTTGGTTGGATTGTTCGCCGCCAAGGATACCTTTGCATACCTTTGTCGATTTAGTCGTCGCCGAGGTCTGCTTTGCATACTTCTGTCGATATATTCGCCGCCAAGGTCTGCTTTATATACATTTGTCGAATTGACTGTCGCCAAGATGTTTTGTTACTTTTGTCGAATTGTTTGCCGCCCAGGTCTGTTTTGCATGCTTATGTCTGTTTGTCGGCAGCTGTAATGTTGGAATGGTTTTGGATTGTCGGCGGCCGCAACAGCGGAATGGTTGTAGATCGTCGACGGCTGCAATGTCGGAATGGCTGTGTGCTGTAGTCGGGTGCACTATCGGAATCAGGGGTGCTGTTTTGTATACTTTTGGAGGGCATATCCCCTTCCACAAATGTTCAACTTTGCCCATCCAATAGTGACTTCCCCCTTCCCCAATATGAAATTGAAATGGGCATGCAGCGAAAAGCATGCAACCGCGGTCTGCGATCGGAGTGGGAGCTTCGATGGCTCTACCTATGGGCCTGGAAATAGTGGTACCCGCCAGTTTAGTCCGAGAGCCTGTCACTCAGGACGGTTTCCAGGTGACTGACCGCCACCGTTGACGTCACGACTATGCCCAGTAGCGTGGCCAGCGTCTTGGTGTCTCGAGATACTGCGCCAACTGACATTGTCTGCGCTGCTAGGTATCTTGCCGCCATTGCTGACACCAGGCCTGAAGCCGAGGCTTCCATAAATCTGTCAGCTGCGGTGGCCAGTTGGTCCAGAGGAGCTTCCTCTGACAACAGCGATAATGCTGCCAAAGCTGCCTGCAGCAGCCGTTGCAGATAGTCTTCATCAGCTCACGGTCGTGTGGGGCACCTCCTGCTGTACCCAGTTCGCAGTGCTTACGCAGGAGCAGCTGGAACTGCTGCTGGTCTCCGAGCTGCTAGCAGAAATCTAGGACTTCCAGCACTGCTCGGGCTACCCTGGGAGTAGCCCCCTCGGGCTACCACGGTTTAAGCCCGCTCGGGCTACCCTGGGAGTAGCCCCTCGGGCTACCCTGGGAGTAGCCCCCTCGGGCTACCCTGGGAGTAGCCCCCTCGGGCTACCCTGGGAGTAGCCCCCTCGGGCTACCCTGGGAGTAGCCCCCTCTGGCTACCCTGGGAGTAGCCTCCTCGGGCTACCCCGGGTGCAGCCCGCTCGGGCTACCCTGGGAGTAGCCCCCTCGGGCTACCCTGGGAGTATCCCCCTCGGGCTACCCCGGCTGCAGCCCGCTCGGTCCGCGGCGAGAACTGCTGGCAAGGCAGTAAATTCTGGATGCAATTGGGTGCTTCTTCAAACACGCCACTTTTAGTTTCCAGGAATCATAGGTCAAGTGGCGACACAAAAGTCTCGTTGAAATCCAAAGAGGGCCCCGCGAGTTGTAAGTGGTGTTAGAAACTTTCCTTGGGGTGATTGAGGAACTATTACTTCGGGTAATCCGTAAACGTAAATGGAAGCTCATACATAAATATTAACTTCACAATGGTAAACTTTACCCCACAGAGAAGATGTACGGATCATGACGTATTGAATACGGATCGCAGTACATACAATAACTATTTCACCCTAGCGATTGATTAGGTTCCCTTGTTCAACTAGCAGAACATGATTTTTTTTTGTGTGTGTAGCTGGGACGGCAGAAGTTAAAAAACTATCCGAAAATCCATTAGTGGAGAATGCGGTGAGACAGACCACCACTTTAGCAAGGTGTGGTGCCCTGCGGTTTTAAATAACCCCTTCGACTCTTCTTCCTTCGACTTTTTGCCATTTCTACGTTTGGTCAGTTCGACTTTTATCGCTTGGACTTTTCCATATTCGACTTCTATGCATTTCGACTTTGTTCCATTCAACTTTTTGTTTTTTGACTTTTTGCCTGGGCATACAATTTCCGGGAGGGCCATCACCGATCACACACATTTCAACGGACGGTGTTCTCGAATGTCCCTGGAGGGGTGCCTTTGGCTGCAAATTTCAAATGGGATGTGTACTCCAGGATCCTAGGGGGCGTCGCATCTTCATAGGACAACTCTTTGGTCCCAAGGTGTGGGGTGGCGGATGCCTCCTTCGCCCCCCTGGATCCGTCCCTCCATGAAGGAATGCCATTTCCTCTCGAAATACCTGGGTGCGGTCTCACAGAGAGCGCAGCATACTTTCGAACCAAGTCTAGTCACATAATCAACGGTAGTTAAATCATGTAGCGTTGCACCTAGGCATTCCAGCTGCAGAGTAGGTTTCACCGTACGCTGCAGTACTGATCTTCACTCTGAATTCCTTAGCTGACTTCACGTACGCTGCAGCGCCGATCTTCATTGCGAGCTGCGGACATGTCTTAGCCGTGCGCTGCATCGGGTGCTGGTCTTCACCGTCCGCTATGCACAATATTGTTCATAGCGGATTCATTATTCTACACTATGATTATCCAAGACACTTGCTTCTTACTGCCCGCTTTCAAACACATGTGGGCTGCTGGCTGCCATACCGAAGCCGTCAACAACGCACTTCGCCATGGATGTCTGTTGACTGTAGTTGCATGTGTTTGACGGTCCTCAGTGTTCCCAGAATGTGGACACGATGAGGAGTCGGTGCAAAACGTCCACACTTTCATCGGAACCCTGAATTACGGTGAGTGGGCCGAGCAAGTGGTGGATGCACCCAGTGACCGGTGCTTGGTAAGGCCTGAGCGCGACGGGGAGACGCAGCTGAACAGGGTCGGGAGACGCACCTGAGCAAGGTCGGAGAGACGCACCTGAGCGGCGTCGGGAGACGCAGCTGAGCAGGACTGAGAGACGCACCTGAGCGGGGCCGGGAGATGCAGCTGAGCGTGGTCGAGAGACGCACCTGAGCGGGGTCTTGAGACGCACCTGAGCGGGGTCGGAGAGACGCACCTGAGCGTGGTCGGGAGACGCACCTGAGCAGGGTCGGGAGACGCACCTCGGGGGGGTCGGAGAGACGCACCTGTCGCGGGGCTGGGGGATGCACCTGAGTAGGACCAGGAGACGCATGTCAGCGGGGTCGGAAGACACATCTGGCGCGGAACGGGCACACGCCCGGATAGGACCGGGAGACGCACCTGAATGGTACTGGGAGACGGAGCCTGTGAAATGTGGTTAGATTATGTCTCCGAGCCGAGCTGGCGGGCACGTTCGTGCTCTTGGTCAATATTTGTTATTCCCTTTAGCTGTAATCGGCTTTTCTGTTC
Source organism: Imbricaverruca yamaguchii (assembly GCA_034440575.1). NCBI lineage: Eukaryota > Metazoa > Arthropoda > Thecostraca > Neoverrucidae > Imbricaverruca > Imbricaverruca yamaguchii. The sequence continues at coordinate 489,769 of JAOTOL010001446.1, forward strand.
GCCGTTATGCCATTTCTATCAACACCGAGATGATACCCGACAAGTCGTGTGCCAATGAGACCATACTATGTTCGTTGGAGCTTACACGTGTGGTGTCTATTTTGTCACTTTGTATGCGTGCACAATTTGAGCACACATGCAAAAGTGTGGTCGAACAGGTAACAGCATTGCCTTCGTTTATTTCCTGGGAACAGATTCAAGCACTATTTCTGTCTACTGTGTCGGCAACCTTGTGTTAAGTCATAATAGGCATACTGTTTCCATTCTGATGATTCTTCGTGTTCTGCCCTGGTGTAATACTTTAATCGCGTCCATTGTTGTCATCATTTGCTGGAAGTCGGCTTTATAATACACCTAAAATCTGCCTGATCATGCACAATATGATGTACTGCCAAAGTTACTGTTCCGAAGTAGGACAAATGTTCGGAGATTTGTGTGAAAGCTTTTCCTGGGGCGCCACTGTTCACCCGCTTATCCAGCTAACCACAATTTGCACAACTGCGGTCACACACCATTTACACACACACAATCCGAAGTTGGTCGCTGTGTGTTTACCGATTGGAGTCGTATTGTGCTGGGTGACTTGGTTTGTCGGTACGCGCTGAGTGTCGTCGCCTGGTCGGGCCGGCTCGGGCCGTCAAGTATATCAATGTCCATCTGATTAGGAGAAGCACACTCGCCCTTCGGCATCCCTCCCGATACACACCGCATGTAATGCCACGGTGTCACATCACACACCGTGACTAATCAGACAAGTATACTTTCCCCCACAAACGCAACACATCATTCATATAGTTCAGCAAAGACAGTGCAGCATGCTTGCTATACCGGCCGGCTTCCGATATTTGCACAACCTAGTGCAGTGGGATATATTTTAATTCACTTCTTGCTCGATCTCGAGATCAATTATGCCCGTCCCTGCGTTCGGCTGGGTGATGAGCTTAGATTAACTCGCAGTGGACGATGCGTCAGGATTCCGACGGATGTCCCTGAGAGAGAGAGGAGTGATCCATGCTGCATCAGTCTCGACCAACCGAAGTCTGCTGCTGAATATGTCGAGGCTTCGAGGTGGCTGGAATTGCACAGAGCCTCTATCTCCCGGGTTGTTTGGCCGATCTGAACAATATTTTGTAGACGAAGATGGGCCATGCCATGAACTTACGGCTGGGTAGTCGGGAAATCATGGTCAAACGTGGTACGAGTGAAGCTCTTAAAACAAATATTGCAACTTGTCGAGTCCGTTTTGAGCTCACTCCGCCCCGCCATTGCCGTAAACATAGCATTAAAACATAATCAACGTTTTTCACTGGAAGAATATAGGAAGACGAAAGAAGAAATATATATTCTCTAATCAATCTGAGATCACAGCACGAAAATGAATCAGCTAAAATACTGCATAGCTCTTTCCTAGATCCATATGTATTTTCGGTCATCATTAACACTTCTTTTGCAGTCAGATTATATCACAAGCGCCCCGAAAATGTTCGCTCTCTGTAATGGTTAGAAGTGCGTGCTGAAGCGTTCACGATTCTTGCAAGAGCAGACACCGCCTCTCGGATCTGCAACATAATAACCATTTTTTGGGAGGAGGGACGGTATTCAGTTCGGCGCAGCCTAGTCTACTTTTCTACGTGAACGGGAAGTATGGACAGCAGTTAACACAGGACAGCAAATGTGAAAGTGTCTCATAGTTTGGCCACTGTTTTTCGAATGTTTGATATTTGCTGAATTTCTCAATATACCTCCAATTACTTACGTAGTTTTATCTCCAGTAAAAGAGCGATTATCTCCGTAGAAGTTGAGGGTATTTATTCAAGAAAATTATCAGCGCCCTCAGAGTCCAGTAATGCTGCGCAGCTGGAAATACAAATACACATGATTCTTAACCGCAGCATGGACATATTTCTTCAAGAGGCGTTTGCATGTTTTTCTATCGCTGCCAATTTGATAATTTTGTGAGTTGGAAGTATAGCATAGTCGTTCTGAAAAATTTCGAAGGCGTCCAGTCTAGTTCTAGTACTAGCTGTGAATTAGTTCTTCATAATCGTTATTGTACTATATATGTAAAGCATCTCGGTGAATTAAAAACAAAAAAGAATCGCATCATACAAATGTCGAGCATATCCAAGCAGTCCAGTGTTGGAGAATCATACACGTACCCAAAACACAGGAATAAGGGTACGTTATGCAAATTGTCTTCATCATAGTGCATTGATAGCGCATTGTGAGCATGCGAATCCAAATATTCCTTGGTTGTCACATGCAGAACATCTGTGCAAGGGAGGAGCCGAAACAATTTTTTAAAGATAAATTTAGACGAGTGCATATTGGATGTTCCCAACAAATTGGGAAGATATCGCGCATTGGATATATAAATATATATGTGTATGTGTGTATATATATATATATATATATATATATATATATAATTGCATACCAATACCACGATGTACTACATAGCATACAATCACCGAAATGCCAAACCCAAGCGTCTATCCAAGCTTCCCCTTTTTGGTCCACTTCTGATCTTTCAATAGGATAAATACCAAGTGAAGCAAAGTTAAATCAACCGCCGAAGGCCATGCCGAGCCAAGTTCATGTCGATGTGTTCCTAAAATATCCAACCGAAGCCGACACGGTTTACAAAGGTACACCAGAACTGAACACGCTCATATGTCCATGCTTCACCCAGCCGTAACGCCGGCCGTAACATCGGAAACGACAAAGGCTACAACACCGGCAGTGAAACTGGCTACAACGTCAGCTGTGACAGCAGCTATGACACCGGCTGTGACAGCAGCTACGACACCGGCTGTGACAGCAGCTACAACACCAGCTGTGACAGCAGCTACAACACCGACTGTGGCAGCAGCTACGACACCGGCTGTGACAGCAGCTACGACACCGGCTGTGACAGCAGCTACGACATCGGCCGTGACGCAGTGAACGGCTCAGGACAGCGCCGACTCGTGCCGATGTAGATGCCGCCCGGCACAGTGGTGCCGCCGTGCCGCCCGGCACAGTGGTGCGGCCGGCACAGTGGTGCGGCCGTGCCGACGTGATTGCCGCGGCCAGCCAGTGTGGTCCCGCTGGTCGGCGCGCTTGACGTGATTGCTGCGGCCGGCCAGCGTGGTCCCGCTGGTCGGCGCGCTTGACGTGATTGCTGCGGCCAGCCAGCGTGGTCCCGCTGGTCGGCGCGCTTGACGTGATTGCTGCGGCCAGCCAGTGTGGACCCGCTGGTCGGCGCGCTTGACGAGCGTGGCCGGCGGCCGGCCGACTCCCACGGCGCGCCGCTCGGCTCCAGCTGCCGTGCCGACTCGGTCTTCCCAGCCGGTGTGCGGATCCACCGTAGCCGGGCGCCGCCGGCCGCGCCGCATTCCGGCTGCCTACTCCAGCGTGCAGCACGAGCCGCGCCGGCGAGCGCGACGAACGCGCCGCCGCCGCCGATGTCCACGCGACCGTCGTGGCGCACAGGCGCGCCGCCTCCGCCGCCGTCGCCGCCTCCGCCGCCGTCGCCGCCGTCGCCGCCAGCTGACGCAGGCAGCGGGATCCTAACCGGGTGACGGGGACGGATGACCACCAACCACCGACAGAATCAGTGGCTCAGTGTTTACCTGCTTTTTTCTCTTGTTTGTGTTTTATCGGGCCATTTGTTTTATGCCTCAATAATTTGGGTTTTCGCACCAAATTTTTGAACCACAAGAAAATGCGCTGCCGTCATGAACTGGATTATCCAGAAACTATGTCGATGACTGGAGCGGATTCTACAATACTGAGATGTGTTACGGCACATGGCACTTGAAGGAAGTTGTCTGATGTTCATCTGAGCTTCTTGCGCTTCTTACCCGTAATGTATAAGATTTGTTTTCAACTTGGAGGGTATGGCAAATTGCATTGGACAGTACTACACTCGGCTGATGCTTTTTCATTCCGTTTGGTTTGTCCATCGTTTGCGTCAGACTGCCGCAGATCCCATAGCGGACTGTTGTTAGGAGCGTGGCAACGATGAGGTCGATGCTTGAGCCGCTGGTGCACATTTCTGCATGCTTTACATGGTGCACAAAGTCCGACTTGTATGGTGTGCAGGGACATGCCTGTTGGTGCACATTGACGCACGCTATACAAAGCGTACAAAGGCCGCCCCGCATGGCGTGCAGGGACATAGTTCTTCGTGTACATTGCAGAGGCGGTCCGCCCATGTAAGGCACTAAGGCAGCGCCTCGCCTGAGTAGAGCTGGAAAGTATTTTTATATGTTGTTTTGATAAAAGGATGCTTTCATACACTGGAGAATAGCAAACTTGAAAAACTGGAATCAAATATGCATTGGTGACTCATAATTATGGTGAAAATTGAAGTTCATTTGCATATACACCATTTACATCTTGGCTTCCAAACAGCTCTATCACTGGCCCGCAGAGGCTAGCCTCTCACACATATCGCCAAATAGTAAGTTTCGTTTCATAACAAGCGCAGGGTAAGCCGGGGCTCTCCAATATTGCTTGTCAATCAGTGACGTCACATGGGCTGGACAATTGTTCAGTCCCGTAGGCTCTCCAGTGAAACTTGCGTATTTTCCACACGATATTTCCGATCTTAAATACCATCGAAATGGGAAAAAGTCGGGTTCATTTGAAAGCTTGAGAAATCTTGTTCACGAATATGAGCTGTGTTTCCCCTAACACCAGGATTTTTCGCTTGGACCCACGCTGACTGCATTCATGTCAAGCGCCGCAGGAATCGCTCGGTGCCACGGGTTGTAGCAGTCTGATGAGACAGGCCAACTGAAGATCACGGGCGGGTAGGAGGGATAGGAGCAAGTAAGAGATAACTGTTGCAACACAATTCCTCCACACTCGGTGCAGGGGCGTAAACAAGGGTAGGGTACTGGAGGCATGTGCCCCCATGGGAAGGTGGTACCCATCCGGCCAGGATAAGACGCCAACATTATATTTAGGCTACCGGCGGACGTACCTATACTGGTTGGAATAGCACGCCTTTATCATCCGTGTGCAGATACGGAACCTGCAGCTGGTTTTCAGGATTGTTTTCCATTTTTCATTCCTATACGTCTAGACCAGGCGTGTTCCTTTTGTATATTTTTTAAGGACAAGTGCCCCCTCAATGTTGGCTCTGTCGACAAATAAGTTAGACTTTTAGCATGGGGCTGTGGGGCTTCCCATCAACTTCATGCATTTTGCATCGAAATATTAAATAATAAGAATAAGAACAAAAATAATGCTTTTATATATATATATGGATATATATAATATTATATGATCTAATATATAATATAACCTGTGTGTCCTGTGTGTGTGTGTGTGTGTGTGTGTGTGTGTGTGTGTGTGTGTGTGTGTGTGTGTGTGTGTGTGTGTATTCCTGCCATTTCGGGTTATGAAATGGAATTATATGAAAACCTCAATTATATTTTATATGTGAAAACTTCCCGGCAATTTCGGAAGCATTTGAACATGAGGGAGAGGGTTGAAACCCACTGACTTCGTAACGATGGTGATAGATTTGGCACCTTGCAGCGCTAAGTCAAGTTGTTCATACTTATCTTAACATAAAATAATAATGGGTACTTATGTAAAATACTGGCCGATATCCGGCGATATTTTCTGCCTCACCTCTTTTGGGGGCCACGGACCGCCCCTGGCACATTGGTGTACGCTATGTAAGGCGCATATAGTGTGCCTTGCAGAGAGTACCATATGGCGTTAAGTCGATTATTGAACTTCGAACAGGAAAAGCTTTCACAATATTAGCTTACTACAATCAGCAGAAATATGTCAGACCTTTTCTCAGTATATCAGGCATTCAACGAGCTAAGTGCCACCTTAAGCATTCAGATATGGCTAGCTAGATCCAGATAGAACCAGTGAAATTAATTCCATAAAATTAAAAATTGTGCAGCTTCGTTAGATATGGAGCATGCAGATTTACAAGCTCAAACTATAGTTTCGATTGCCAACGGTGACACAAGGGTCGGCGAAACTTTCTTGGAGCGCAACAAAATGGTGTCAGTTTGTTGCCTGCAATATGGAGGCTCAGCGCCGAGTTCGTCTTCGTGCCCTTCACCACCACACTATGACTGGTGTACTGACGGTGTGCCCTACCGTCGGACTGAGCCGACGTATCGCGGCCTGTCTGTCAGCGTGACACACCACGTGACACACCACGTGTCTGTCACTGTGGCATACCACGTGACATACCACGTGTCTGTCAGCGTGACACACCACGTGACACACCACGTGTCTGTCACTGTGACATACCACGTGACACACCACGTGTCTGTCACTGTGACATACCACGTGACACACCACGTGTCTGTCACTGTGGCATACCACGTGTCTGTCACTGTGGCATACCACGTGTCTGTCACTGTGGCATACCACGTGTCTGTCACTGTGGCATACCACGTGTCTGTCACTGTGGCATACCACGTGTCTGTCAGCGTGACACACCACGTGTCTGGCACCGTGACATACCACGTGTCTGTCAGCGTGACACACCACGTGACACACCACGTGTCTGTCAGCGTAACACAGCTCGCGACACACCACGTGTCTGTCAGCGTGACATACCACGTGACACACCACGTGTCTGGCGCCGTGACACACCACGTGTCTGTCAGCGTGACACACCACGTGTCTGTTAGCGTGACACACCACGTGTCTGTTAGCGTGACGCACCACGTGTCTGTTAGCGTGACGTACCACGTGTCTGTTAGCGTGACGTACCACGTATCTGTCAGCGTGATACACCACGTGTCTGTCAGCGTGACGCACCACGTGTCTGTCAGCGTGACACACCACGTGTCTGTTAGCGTGACGTACCACGTGTCTGTCAGCGTGACACACCACGTGTCTGTCAGCGTGACGTACCACGTGTCTGTTAGCGTGACGTACCACGTGTCTGTTAGCGTGACGTACCACGTGTCTGTTAGCGTGACGTACCACGTGTCTGTCAGCGTGACGCACCACGTGTCTGTCAGCGTGACACACCACGTGTCTGTTAGCGTGACGTACCACGTGTCTGTTAGCGTGACGTACCACGTGTCTGTTAGCGTGACATACCACGTGTCTGTTAGCGTGACGTACCACGTGTCTGTTAGCGTGACGTACCACGTGTCTGTTAGCGTGACGTACCACGTGTCTGTTAGCGTGACGTACCACGTGTCTGTTAGCGTGACGCACCACGTGTCTGTCAGCGTGACGTACCACGTGTCTGTCAGCGTGACGTACCACGTGTCTGTTAGCGTGACGTACCACGTGTCTGTTAGCGTGACATACCACGTGTCTGTTAGCGTGACGTACCACGTGTCTGTCAGCGTGACACACCACGTGTCTGTTAGCGTGACGTACCACGTGTCTGTTAGCGTGACATACCACGTGTCTGTTAGCGTGACGTACCACGTGTCTGTTAGCGTGACGCACCACGTGTCTGTCAGCGTGACGCACCACGTGTCTGTTAGCGTGACGTACCACGTGTCTGTCAGCGTGACGCACCACGTGTCTGTCACCGTGACATACCACGTGTCTGTTAGCGTGACGTACCACGTGTCTGTTAGCGTGACGTACCACGTGTCTGTTAGCGTGACGTACCACGTGTCTGTCAGCGTGACGTACCACGTGTCTGTCACCGTAACATACCACGTGTCTGTCAGCGTGACATACCACGTGTCTGTTAGCGTGACGTACCACGTGTCTGTTAGCGTGACGTACCACGTGTCTGTTAGCGTGACGTACCACGTGTCTGTTAGCGTGACATACCACGTGTCTGTTAGCGTGACGTACCACGTGTCTGTTAGCGTGACGTACCACGTGTCTGTTAGCGTGACGCACCACGTATCTGTTAGCGTGACGTACCACGTGTCTGTTAGCGTGACGTACCACGTGTCTGTTAGCGTGACGTACCACGTGTCTGTTAGCGTGACGTACCACGTGTCTGTTAGCGTGACGTACCACGTGTCTGTTAGCGTGACGTACCACGTGTCTGTTAGCGTGACGTACCACGTGTCTGTCAGCGTGACGCACCACGTGTCTGTCAGCGTGACGCACCACGTGTCTGTCAGCGTGACGCACCACGTGTCTGGCGCCGTGACGTACCACGTGTCTGTCAGCGTGACGTACCGCTAGTCTTGCAGCGCCGGCCCGGCATGGCAGCACTCTGATTCCTGGCTTTATAGCTGCGCGGAATGGTGGGGATAAATATTGCAATGGCGGCTGATGGTTGTACTTGCGCGGTACAGCCGGCCACCGTCAGAGCTGTCTGGAACGTCTGCCAGCTCTCGTGGCACTGATGTCAGCGTGCATCGTCCAACATCGAGGGTGTCCTTTTGTGCTCTCTTGGGGCGGGCCGTGGCTCGCTCGATGGATTATTGATCTTTCCCGGAGTCCCCTGCCATGCTTTCAATGTCCCTTTTTAAACTAAATATGACATCATATGGATCCGGCCCTTAAATCAATTCGGTGGCTATTCATGTGGAGAATGCCGCCTTTGTGTTTGAAAGTGTTGACGATGTGAATCGGTTCGCCCCTGTGACATGCAGATCTGTAAGTGGACATTCACGTATGACAAATATGCGTGAGCGAAAATCTGCGTATGCGCAAAAGTACGTTACAGGCGCAAATGCTCGCGAACGCAAAAGTACATGAACGCAAAGTACGTAACCGCAGAAGTACGTATGTGCGAATATACGTGAACGCAAATGTACGTAAGCACAAGTGTGCATAAGCACAAATGTACGCAATCGATAAAGTATGCAAGTGCAAATGTACTTATGCATATAAGTACTTATGCGCATGCGCAATGTACGCATGTGCAAGGTACGCATGCGCAAATGTACATGTCGCGAATATACATAGGCTCAAATGTACGTATATGAAAATGTACGTATCATGATGTGTAAGCAAATGCAAAAATACGCTGCACGAATGCATTCATGTGGAAATGTGCAGAAGCAGAAATAAACCTAGGCTCAAACGTGCGCAAATGCAAATGTACCGAAGCCTTTTCACAGGGCTAACGGTATCACAATCAACAGAAATATCCCAGAATCTTTATCAGTATATCAGGCATTCAACTAGCTACGTACTAAATGCAGGTGAGCGCCAATGTACGTAAACTTAAAGTGCGTATACATGACAGTAGGTGCGTATGCGCAAAACTAGGCATGTGCAAATGTACGTAAAAGTACACAAGCAGAAGTGTACGTGAGCACAAATGTACGTAAAAGCAAAAGCATGTACGAGCAAATGCACATAAACCCAAAAGTGTGTAAGAACAAATACACGTGTGAACACCTACATTTGTGCACACGCACATTTGCAAATATCTGTGTACAACACAGATCATCCGGAACTCGTCATCTACTACTGAATAAAAAATTACAAGAAAACCTGGAACCTTGTTATGAAAAACAATCTGCAGGCCAGGAAATGAAAATTGAAGCGTGGCAATGTAGTTCGTAAATTTTATCGTCCATTCAAAGACTGCAGGTTTCGAACAGTAAGCTGCATTGGCACCACCACAAACTCCCTTTCAATAAGATTCACAATGCACCTCAGAGGCAGCGCACCAAAATAACATGTGGTACGCTGCCACCAAACGCCGCTAACATGAAAACATCCTACTAACAACACCAACGACACCGACAATGTCGTACTCAGCCAGTGCACGTCTCATAGTGCTCGAGTCTTTCTACATACTTGAACGCACACCAGAAATAAGCGAAGAAGTCAGCGTACACGTCACGTTGTAACTATGGAATTCTGTATGAACAAAAAGCATGCAGGAGGAGGCATAACACGTTAGGATGTAAATGTGATACAGTTCACCATGGTCATTGTGAATAGTTCAGATGGGAACAAACCTATGTAATGAGCGGCTTTTCAGGAGCTGGTAAAATGCAAAATGATGTTGCGAGAATAGCTCGTGTGAAACCAGTGTTCAAATTATTTTAAAAGTATATTTGTGTTCGTTTATTTGCATTGTGCAAACCAGTGATATTTTGAAAATGGATTCATGTTTGAATCCTAAACGCCATTAGCCGAATGCGACTGCGCATGTCACTTGGTTAAATATTTTACCAACTACCCAACGAAACGAAGAAAACAATACGATCAATCGAAAGCCCTTGGCCATCGGTGCGATTGACAGCTGTCAATGCAGAATTCAGAAGCCAAGGCAGGATTTACACCCAGAAGAACACGCGAACAAAGAAAAACTATTACTCACACAGTGCACAATTAGCAGCGATACACGGGAACGAATCACAGGTGTGGTCGCTGAATTGACGGTGAAACCCACGGTTTGTGCATTTTGTGTACTTCATCTGTCCCGGAAGTAATTGTTCAGCAAAACAGCCTTCTGTTGTTTGAAGGCTCTGGTTACGGGATTTCTCCTTGTCTAACAACTCCATGCCGAGACACGGACAACCCTGAGAGAGGAGCATTTAGCAGACTTTACACGCGTTAAAGAGTCATCATCGAACAAGCCTTTTGGAAGAGGAGTCATCATCGCAGGAGCCTTCTGGATTGTGAAGAGGATGAGATTATTTTCGCTTATTCTTGAAAAGATTCGAATAAGTACTGAACGAATTCCACGGGTAGGGGTGTCGTTTTATACAATTTTGAAGGGGCAAGTGCCCCCTCACTGTTGGTTTGCATTGGATATGCCTTCCCCCCCCACCACCACACCCAATAATTATAACTTTTAACATGAGACCCTAGGGTGTGGGCCCCCAATACATTTTGGCAAACCAAGTGCCTTCATACATTGCCCTCTCTTCACCCCCCACCCCTACAAATATAATTTTCGGAAACCAACGTTCGTGTCCACGGGTCATCATCGCATGCTTTGTCCTCTATATGTCTGCCTAGAACTGAGGGGTGAGCTTTCTGAAGACGATTCTGACACGGAGGAAGACCACAAAGGTCAGCTGGTTGACCAGGGCAACGCGGGCAAGATCCATCGGCGAGGCCAGAGGCGTAGGCGACGTGTCCAGGACCACACACTGTTGGTGTGTCCAGGAGCACATACTGTTGGTGTGTCCAGGACCACACACTGTTGGTGTGTCCAGGACCACACACTGTTGGTGTGTCCAGGAGCACATACTGTTGGTGTGTCCAGGACCACACACTGTTGGTGTGTCCAGGACCACACACTGTTGGTGTGTCCAAGACCACACACTGTTGGTGTGTCCAGGAGCACATACTGTTGGTGTGTCCAGGAGCACACACTGTTGGTGTGTCCAGGACCACACACTGTTGGTATGTCCAGGAGCACATGCTGTTGGTGTGTCCAAGACCACACACTGTTGGTGTGTCCAAGAGCACACACTGTTGGTGTGTCCAAGACCACACACTGTTGGTGTGTCCAGGAGCACATACTGTTGGTGTGTCCAAGACCACACACTGTTGGTGTGTCCAAGACCACACACTGTTGGTGTGTCCAAGACCACACACTGTTGGTGTGTCCAAGACCACACACTGTTGGTGTGTCCAAGACCACACACTGTTGGTGTGTCCAAGACCACACACTGTTGGTGTGTCCAAGAGCACATACTGTTGGTGTGTCCAAGACCACACACTGTTGGTGTGTCCAAGACCACACACTGTTGGTGTGTCCAAGACCACACACTGTTGGTGTGTCCAAGACCACACACTGTTGGTGTGTCCAGGAGCACATACTGTTGGTGTGTCCAAGACCACACACTGTTGGTGTGTCCAAGACCACACACTGTTGGTGTGTCCAAGACCACACACTGTTGGTGTGTCCAAGACCACACACTGTTGGTGTGTCCAAGACCACACACTGTTGGTGTGTCCAGGAGCACATACTGTTGGTGTGTCCAAGACCACACACTGTTGGTGTGTCCAAGACCACACACTGTTGGTGTGTCCAAGATCACACACTGTTGGTGTGTCCAAGACCACACACTGTTGGTGTGTCCAAGACCACACACTGTTGGTGTGTCCAAGAGCACATACTGTTGGTATATCTGTTGGCTTGGGCTGTGACCGTGCGCACACAATCAGAGGTTGTCTGGTTGGCGCCACCTTACACGTGAACACGTGGAACACGTGGCCTCACCGACAAGAAGCCATCAGCACAATCTGTCAGACACATGGACGCACACAAGTCACACCAGAAAGATAAATACACAAACCGTCGGTCGATAAGTTGTCAGATAGACCGCATTTGCAAATCCCAATCTCCGAGTTTGGACAACTAATTTCGTTTCTCTTGTAAGGTAACGGCGGGAAACCCGTGGTTGGACGGGGGATGCCAACCTTCCCCCTTCTTTAGCTTTCCTAAAATAGGGGGAAACGGCGCCGCGCAGCGATGTGTTCTTTTGGCTACTTTGTAGGCCGCAAAAACGCATCGTGTTCACAAATTGTGTGTGTGTTGGTGTTGTGTTTTTGTGGGGACTGGGCTGGGGAGGGGGAGTGGCACAAGTATGAAGCCAACTACAAGATATAGAAAATGCTAGCTCATGTAAAAGCTCCACTTGAAATCTTCGTAAGAATTTGGTAACCCTACCTGTGCCAAAAACTATTAACTACCTACCTACCGTTGTTACCAATGTTACATTGCTGTTGCAATTTCTTTCTCATGAAATATTGCGTACCTCACCAAAATTGTTGGACCCCTGCTCCTCCCTCGAACGGCCAATCCCGACCCAAAATGTTTCTGAGACCCCCACCCCGGAATCTCCATGCCTGGCTCATTTAACAACACTTCCCTCTCCCCATTTCAGGTTCTCAGTTGTCTGTTTTTCGAACGTTTTTCTGAGCCATTGCTTCGCATATATTGCTATAATGCGATTTGAAAACAAAAATGTCTGGAAGCACTGCAAACAATGCCTGGCATGGAAAGGTAAGCCCATTAACTTGAGAGTGGAAGAAATACCAGGTAAGTACAACTTGCGTGCTGCTCTCGCACGCATAACAACTTCAATGCTGTCAAACACCAGCAGCTCTCTCCTCGGTTGGCAGATTCAGGCGAGCGCAGCCTCCCCAGTCGCCTTCCGCTCGCCAAACACATCTCCATATTTTCAATATCACCGTAATATTGCGACTGACGCAATGCCGGCGGCGACCGGCGGTACAAAACCCATTATTTTCCGAGCGCGCCACCGCCAACTCTCCTCGGGACTCAGCCGCAGGCAGCGCTACATTGCCGACGCATCGATTCGCACCGGTTGCCCCTGGCAACACGGTCGGCTCCGCCCCCGGGCAGCAACCTCTGTTGCGCGCCCGCCGGGGGCCGGCCGCCGGCCGCCCGCGGCCAATCAGCGCCCCGCTCTCGGCGGGCGGGCAGCCCCGCCGGAGATGAAACCCGGCCGGCGGTGCCGCAGGCGGCACGCCGCCGGCCCAGGTAATTCAATAAAGCTGTGGTGGCGGAGCCGGCAGCGGCGCCGCGAGTCCCTCCGGCGAGCCTCGGGTCGGCCGTCGTGCCTGGTACAGCCGCCGCCGCCATGTCGTTTCTGATGAACGGCCACCCTCACGCCCACCAGTACCATCCGCACTGGCAGGTAGGCACCGGTTTACCGCATCTCTGCCTGCTCGCTCCGCATGCCCCGCGGCAGACCCGGTCTGGCCGCAGCCCCTCCCACTCGTGCACACAACCGTCCGCCGAGCCGCCGCGGGAATGCGACGCTCCCGCCGACACTGCCGAGCCCTGGCCCAGGCCGCTACTTGGCACGCTCGACCGTGGCCGTGGCACGTCGTAGAAGTTGGCACGCGACATTCTGGAGATTCTTAGCTATTTTTAGACTTGGATGCATTATTCCACGTCTAAGTAAGAAAGAAGTTTGGACTGTGTGTTTGGAAGCAATCCCTGTTGGTGCTCTTTCAGAACTTACCAGCTCTGACTTTCCAAGCACCTCACATTATTATTATTTTTGCGAAGCATATGTACAAGGTGTAATTATACACTGGGTGTAGTGTCAGGTGGGAATACATTTATACGGGACACATGAAAGTTTTTCACTAAAGGATGTCAGGCTAAAACTTTGTCACTTAGCGCAAGCATTGCAAAGTCAATATATATATATATATATATATATATATATATATATATATATATATATATATATATATATATATGAAAACAACAGTAGTACAAAGCTCAGTAAGAACCACTATTTTCCCTTCGAGGACATTGACGTTTTTCGAGATGCATTTAATTTATGGGATACTGCTCAGGACAGTTTAAATTATGCCATGCTCATAGTTAGTTATTAGGGCTTAAGGGCGCATCGACTACATTGGTCATGTAGCGCCCATGCCATGCTCATAACTATGCTAATGAAATAATATGTGAAATGTAAAGTGCCAGAAAATCCAATTGCCTGTCAGACAACACTAGAAGTCGATATGGCGGCCGTGGGAACAATTTCGATCCTTATTTCTGGTACAAAAATAAGAAAAACATTGTCATTTTGATAGAGATGCATTTGCCGTTATTCGTGTACTTTATTTGGAGTTGTTATTCATCCACCACGAAAAATGCGATAAAAATCCAAAACAATAGCGCGTCCCTTGACCATTTGTTGATTTCATGTGCAGTGGTATGCGCTGTTTTTCAATGCTGGTTTCATGTACCAATGTACACGATTACTACATCTTGCGCGGCAACTGAGTCATCCAGAGCTACAAGAATAGCATTAATCCCGAACGGCAGCGCAATTGCATGCATTTTTTTCTGACGAAACAGCTTTAAGATGCTCGTTTCATAGACCGGATACGCCAGATCCCATGGATGGAACGCCACGCGCTGCTAAAAGCACAAAGTGGACTACAGAGCAACAAATCCATTTTGTCTAATCTCTGAATCGGAGCTGCAGATCTCTTACCAAACCATAGGTCCATATTCAGAGTTTCAGAGCATATTCGAAGATTTGATTGACAGAATGACAGCTTAACATTATTAGGGTACCAAGCCAGTGGGCCCATATGAACTCTACACATCCGAGATTGTCAGTCATGCTCTGAATACCACCAGTCATGCCTCCTGATATTTTTGACCTGAGCATTCCAATACAACCTATTTTCCAGATGCATAACCAAAAACAATTAAAACCATTTTGATATGCCTCAAAACTTCCAAAGATATCCAACGATTGCATACAAAAGCACCTCGATGCATGTTGCATATGCCGCCTCGGTAGCTCAGTTGGTTAGAGCACTGACCTGTGCTGGTCTCCCCTGTCCTGGCAACACAGGCTCCAGCCGCTTGTCAAGCTCACATTAATTCCCCGGCTGGGAGTGTCAGTTGGTAGCTGGCCCGATAAGGCTAGGGACAAGCTACCGGGACAGCCGTGTCGGTGCATTGGCGGTGCGCTAAGCCTTCGGTCCGGATTATGCCGTTAAACTGGAATTCATGAATTAGGTGGTGGGGCCAGGGTGCACGCAACAAGCTCTGCTTAGCAATATGACTCAAATCCATAAAACCACCCCGGCAAGAAATCGGGCCGATTCTCTTTAAGACAAATATTCCGCGAATGATCATCAATGTTTACCCAATCACGAATTGGAAAATCGCGAACTTGGTGAGAGACGATACAAATGTCTCAGCAATCCGGGTCATGGTCGGTTACAGGGATTTGCCAGGGTCATAGTCGGCTGCACTGCAGGGGTACATCAGGGGTGGCCGGCGGTGCGTCAGGGTCGTAGTCAGCCGCACGGTTACGTCAGGAGTACGTCAGGGTCAGGATCAGCCATAGGGATGCGTTAGGGGTACGCCATGGTCAATGGTCATGATTAGTGGCAGTTGTACATCAGGGGTAAGGTCGATTAGTGGCAGTTGTACGTCAAGGCCATGGTCGGCTACAGGATTACGTCAGGCTGCTGGTCGATTGCATGGTACATCATTTCGGATGTCGAAGTCCTAGACAGTGTTTCATAGTGGCAGGGTGACTGCAGACTTTTGAATTTAGAAGTTTACTAGCGCTATGGATCTGGTGGATAGATGGGCAAAAATAGCCAGCATAGCAGCTGGTCGACATAAATGCACACGCTTAACTCCTCTGTAAAATGTTAAAAACTTTCGAACGCCGAACTATTTTCAAGGCGAATCTTTCCAAGAAACTCTACAGAGTATATGTTAGCTCCTGACGTTCTTAGCGTTACTTGATTTGATCTTGAAGTTCTGAGCGCATGATATTTTCGGGGAACCATATTCCTCGTCACTTGATGAGAAAGTTTCCTGCATTAATATTAGCGATTATTTTATCGATTGTATCCGACGAGCGGTCTTGGACGTGTCGGGCAAAGTATGAAAAAGCCAACATTGACTATTAATGACCATTATAATTCGATGCCATGGGATGCAATTTAACGGTAGACATAGGTGGAGCCGTCGGATGGAATCTTAGAAGAAGCCGAGGGAATCTTAACCTGCTTGTCCTAAGAAAATTCCCACTTATGTCTACGGCGTACCGTAAAAATGTTGGATCTAAAATGCATTGTACAACTCCGCATCCCCGAAGTCCGAGAAGAGATTTTCACCAGGGACATTTGGAGCAGTTCTGAAGCTATTATTTAATAATTGCGATTTGCTGAGAGTTCCAATTCTGCTTTGTTTTTGGGCGGATATCAAAGGCCACCTCATGGACTGTGATGGCAACCGAATCTTAAGACAAAATTCGATTTCATTTAATTGTGTTCGAGTTTAGACCTACAGTTGGTTGGTTTGGCGCTTGCCTGGTGGCGTTGCTTCCGTTGCACTTGACATCACAGTGACAACAGGGACTCTCGACTGCATTAATTCCCTGCACAATGAATGTGGTGAAAACCGCTGTGGATTGCGTAAAATGGCACCTCGTAAATAACATCAGCAGAAACACTGGGCAGATAGCCAACTGTTTCACTTCAGTACTATTCATCTGATAATCGTATCTTATCACAGGAACTATATTGACATTAGTACACATTGCTAGGCCCATGCATGCATATCTATATATCTATATATCTATCTATCTATCTATCTATCTATCTATCTATCCATCTATATATCTATCTATCTATCTATCTATATATCTATATATATATATATATATATATATATATATATATATACATATATATAGTGCATTCTCCCCAGGGTACCGCCTTTTCTCGGTCAGAGGGGTGTTGCCGTACAATAGAGGAAGGGGGCCAAAGAGTGCGTGGAGTTCGGAGGACCTGCGAGATGGAGAACCATACGAATTTGAAAATCAGTGAGGACCTGTGTGGGTTTGAGTAAACCCAGACAGCTGGATGAAAGGCCGTGTGAGATGAAGAACTTGGTGGGCCTCCGAGAGATGGACGAGTCCCGAGAGTCAAAGGCCCAGCTGGTAACAGGAGTGAGTCCTGGAAGCTGGATTCGGCCGCCTGCAGCTGGAGTCGGCCCCCTGCAGCTGGAGTCGGATCCTGCAGCTGGAGTCGGATCCTGCAGCTGGAGTCGGATCCTGTAGCTGGAGTCGGATCCTGCAGCTGGAGTCGGCCCCCTGCAGCTGGAGTCGGCCGCCTGCAGCTGGAGTCGGATCCTGCAGCTGGAGTCGGCCCCCTGCTGCTGAGGGACACGGATTCGGTGGCGCATGGAATTTCAAAAGCATCATCGAGCCTAGCAGTACTCTGGAGAACTCTGCTCACCTTTGGGTGGCCGCGAATTCACCCACTGTCCTGGGCGCCCAACACTGCCAGGGGTGGAAAAAGCCTGCTATTTGCCTGCAGGCTTAGGTGACAGACATCGGAAAATTCACCGCGGTTATGGCGACAGGTTACGATATTGCATTAGCATCAGGGTCGGATCCAGGAATTCGCATCAGAGTTGGGGTCTATTTCCTCCACGAGGCGCCTTCGGCGAACAATAATTGCTTAGCCGATGTGGAGGGACGGGTGGAGGAAGGGATGCACTTGAACATGCTGAAGGGGCGCATTTTCATCCTCAAGCGGCGTAATTTGCTCAGAAAAGGGTGTTTTGGACTGAAAATACGTTGAGCGGCACGGGGAAGAATTGTAGTCAGGCCTTCGTGAAGCAGTCGAGCCTTTCCCGGACGGAGAGGCACCACATTTCCACGGGATGACATACCCCAGTGCTTCCACCACTTCATCGGCTCCTGATTAGCATTGAATATGAATTATCGCAATACCGGTTTGCTTACTTCCATGCCCGATCAGCTTGTTTTTCTAGCTCTTCATGCATTCTACATTATACTACGTATCATCTTATTTCAGCACCTGCACGCAGGGGTGTCGATTTGTATTCTTTTGTGAGGGCCATGGCCCCACCAATGCTGATCTTGGCCCCCTCAATGTTGATTTGGGCCCCCCAACAACCTATGCTGTTTTATGCTGATAAGAAAGCTAAAGGGAGACAAGAAAAGCACCATGCTACATAGAAAACTTAGTTGATTTTAACCACCATATTTTGTCCTGCAAAGAAACAGATTAGGTTTATGTAGTGGACTGACTCTCCACCTTCTGCTGAAAAATTGAAAATTGCGTGGAAAAAGCAACGAAATAATTGGATTTCCCTCCACTGTGGAAGTAAAACTTGCATCATAAAATGTTGAGATTAGCGGATGATGATGCATTTTTAACCAGGTTGTCTTTAAAAATTTGCCAAGCCACTAAGCAACAACTGCATTATCATACTGACGTTTGTACACACCACCAATGGCAAAACCACATGCATATGGAGCTTGAACATACTTCATTCATTTCATTCTCAATTTCCAGTCATTGTCAACCTTGCATACAATCGAGTCCAGTGAACAACCATCACAGTTATTGAGATTGTGGATATACAAACTATAATTATCTCCAGCAGCCCGCCCATCACACGGTGCACTGCTATTTTGCTTCCGTGACTTCACTTGTTACGGGGCGATTTTTCCCTTTGGCGAGGATGCTGAATAAATATAAACATACACATCGTCAAATAAATATCAGAATTATTTAGGACTGAAAATATAGTGGGCGAAATCCGATGGGTTTTTGGTTGGATGTTAGGGAGAGGGGTTCCAGTACACTTCGCCCCTCCCCCCAACGTTTTTTTTTAAGTCGACACCCCTGCCTTCACTTGAACAGTGCCCAAGTAGTTTCGTAATGATGCCGGGTGTGCCGGGAGGGGGGGGGGGGTTGAAGAAAGTGCTGCGGCACGAGATAACTTCATAGGCTTTAAGACGGCGTGGCAAGCCCGTCACGTACGTCTGGCGCTTGGCCGCTGGGCCCAGTTGTGGCACAGCTTGGTGACGGAGTCCGGGCGGAACAGCTGGGTGACGGAGTCCAGGCGGCACAGCTGAGTGACGGAGTCCGGGCGGAACAGCTGGGTGACGGAGTCCGGGCGGCACAGCTGGGTGGCGGAGTCCGGGCGGCACAGCTGGGTGGCGGAGTCCAGGGAGCACAGCTTGGTGGCGGAGTCCAGGCGGCACAGCTGGGTGACGGAGTCCGGGCGGCACAGCTGGGTGACGGAGTCCAGGCGGCACAGCTGGGTGACGGAGTCCAGGCGGCACAGCTGGGTGGCGGAGTCCAGGCGGCACAGCTGGGTGACGGAGTTCAGGCGGCACAGCTGGGTGACGGAGTCGGACACAATGTTCCCACATGCGGCCTGCAGTTTGTTTTCGTGTTGGTTTTAGCGTGGAGTAGCTGAACGTTTATTGTGCTGGTGTGCATATGCAGAAGTTTTGCATTTTCCTCTCTGCGAGTCATGCCTGTGCAGTTTGCAATTTGCAGCCGACCCTGGTGCAATACGTGCCCAAGGAAGATGCAGTTCGTAGCCGCCTTTGGTGCAGTGCGTGCCCAAGGTGCAGTTCACAGCCGAACCTGGTGTAATACGTGCCCAAGGAAGGTATCGTTCGTAGGCGACCCTGGTGCAGCGCGTGCCCAGGAGATGGGCTTCACTGACTTATTGGATCCTTGTCATCGGAAAATTGAATTGCTTGG
Organism: Imbricaverruca yamaguchii; assembly: GCA_034440575.1. Classification (NCBI taxonomy): domain Eukaryota; kingdom Metazoa; phylum Arthropoda; class Thecostraca; family Neoverrucidae; genus Imbricaverruca; species Imbricaverruca yamaguchii. The sequence goes on from JAOTOL010001446.1 coordinate 509,707, forward strand.
GATATCCAAACGTGAGACATTCTTTATGTCAAGCATTTCAACAAGACACTGATCGGATTGCTACTTGGACCTCAGTATTTACTATGAACAAAGCTTGTAGCATAGACCCTAACCCGCCATCAGACCGCATAGCTTCATTTGAACAGCACAATGCTAGGTCAAATGTTGTCCAGTGCCATCAATGCCCTGACACCAGTATATTATCTGACAAGCATTATATTGGACATGGCATTATCCGCCCAATTATGGTGATGTTTTTGTTCAAAAGAAACCAATTTATGGTTCCTGCCACCTATTTCACATGGAATTTGGCAAGGTGAAGCAGGCTGAACTATATAGTGTGTAAAAACGCTCCGCGCGATACAACTTGCCAGCCTGAAATGCATCAATCAACACCAGCCAGCATTGGTCAGCTGCTCCCGGAACCAACAACAACACGGCACAGGCAATCACTTGGTCAGACACCAAGAGGTTGTTGGATCATCGCTCGTCAGCAGCAGGCTTGCATGGCCAGCCGAGATGATCATAAGACGCTGTGCGGTGGGCAGCCCGACCCCCCCCGTCAGCAGGCCTCGATGCCCCCCCGTCAGTCCCCCAGTCAGCTCCCCTCGTCAGTCGGCAGGTATCCGGCACGGTCGGGGTAGGGGTAGGGGTGGGGGTCATAAGACGCCGTGCGGTGGGCAGCGCGACGCCCCCCCACGTCAGTCGGCCGCGATGCCCCCCCGTCAGTCCCCCAGTCAGCCCCCCTCGGCAGTCGGCCGGTATTCAGCTCGGTCGGGGTAGGGGTAGGGGTGGGGGTCATAAGACGCTGTGCGGTGGGCAGACCGACGCCCCCCGTCAGCCCGTCGCGATGCCCCTCAACCCGTCAGCCCGTCGCGATGCCCCCGTCAGTCCCCCCACGTCAGCTCGACGCTCCCCCTGTCAGCCGGCCGGGATCCGGCACGCGCTGGTGCCGCTCCTGCCGCGCACAATCAGGCGGCCCGGCCCAAACAGGATCACCGGCCGGCGCCCTGGGACCCGCCGCCCCTCCCACATTCAGCCAAATCGGGTTTGCAATGATTTGCTGTCGGCAGCTCGATGCGGCACCCGTCGATCGTGCGAGCGGGCCGGCGGCGGTGGAACATGTGGGCCAGGCAGCCGGTCGGCCGCCACTGTCACTGACCGATCTCCCTGTCACGCTGAAGGGCGTCGCTGACTGAGAGCGTTTGACCTGCCCGTGCCTGACGTACCCTGTTGGAGAGGTCACGTCAGGCGGCGGCGCCGCGGGTGGGAACAAAAGCAACCGAACCGAACACAACTCTGGCCGCTGAATGGTAACGTTTTTGGCCGAAGTGCCCATAAGCTCAAACAACTAACGAACCCAATACAATCGGTTGTGGTTGTGTTTTTTGTTTGTTAAAAAAAAGAATCCGTATTCTTGCTAGGGTGGCTTTATGGACCATGGCTATATTGCTAAGCGGAGCTTGTTGCGTGAACCCTGGCCCCACCACTCGATCTATGAATTCCAGTTCAACGGTAAAATTTGGACCAAAAGTTGAACGTGCCGTCAATCCACCGACACGGCCGCCCGGACTGGTTTTGTAGCGGCTTCTCGGACTGGTCTTATAACGAGGACCGGAACTGGTCTGGTAGCCGGGACTGGAGCTGTTTTTTTTTTAGCGGGGACTGATATTGATTTCCGAAAACGTGTGAGGCATGTAAGATTAAGCAGCCAAAAATTTACCCAATTTGTGTGAATGGTTTGCGTGATGTATGATGACGTGCGATACTTGCATTCCCTTTTATATGCAAATGACTCGGAAAACGAAAAGCAAATGGGGTCAATGTTACGTCAATAAACAAACCTACATCTGAATCATTGGTGTGTGGCAGAATGTCTGCCGGATTGTGTTGGTGTTCAGTCTGGCGCTATGACGTTGGTCTCGCAGCTGATGTGAGTGATGTACCTGAGAACCAGTACCCGACATGCCACACGACTCGGTGGTAACGCAGCTGATGTGAGTGATGTACCTGAGGACCAGTACCCGACATGGCACACGGCTCGGTGATATCGCAGCTGATGTGAGTGATGTGCCTGAGGACCAGTACCCGACATGCCACACGGCTCGGTGGTATCGCAGCTGATGTGAGTGATGTACCTAAGGACCAGTACCCGACATTCCACACGGCTCGGTGGTCCCGCAGCTGATGTGAGTGATGTACCCGAGGACCAGTACCCGACATGCCACACGGCTCGGTGGTATCGCAGCTGATGTGAGTGATGTACCTGAGGACCAGTACCCGACATGCCACACAGCTCGGTTGGTCTCGCAGCTGATGTGAGTGATGTACCTGAGGACCAGTACCCGACATGCCACACGGCTCGGTTGGTCTCGCAGCTGATGTGAGTGATGTACCTGAGGACCAGTACCCGACATGCCACACGGCTCGGTTGGTCTCGCAGCTGATGTGAGTGATGTACCTGAGGACCAGTACCTGACATGCCACACGGCTCGGTGGTATCGCAGACCGTGCCAGTGGTTGTACAGCCAAGGTGGTGCTGTGCCTACACTTAACAATAATATACTATTCACCGCTTTATGATATACGCCTTTACTGTGCCATCGGCCGTTACAATACCATTCGCTATTTACCATCATACATATGTTTGATATTTTAATCCAACTTACTGGAATCATGTTGTACACCTCTGGAAGGACACAGGCCCTTCCAATGCCAAAGTATGTCTCTCCAGTATTAAATTGTTCCTACCCGAAATGGGATAACCGGGAAAATTTGAAGCGATGTTCAACTTTTGATGCTAAGAATATGCGTCCCACGTCACAGTGGTGCGAATAGTTCACTGCAGGTGCTCAACTACCGAAACACCAGTATTTTCCCACGACTTTTCATTGGTAACGCTACATGGAGTTAAGCTGATGTATATATATATATATATATATATATATATATATATATATATATATATATATATATATATATATATATATATATATATATATATATATAACAGCCTGGTGCAGTCTAATATACTGTTGGCGACCGTCTGGTACTGTCTGGTATTCTGTTGATGACAGCATGGCCGTGCAGATGACAGCACCTTCATTCACCTCTGACCGAGTCCACACGTGTCCACACGTGTCCACACGTGTCCACACGTGTCCAACCAGCGCGAGAGGGTGGCGAAGCTATACAACCTGATAGTTGAATGCGTCAGAAGAAACTAAGGTCCTGTTCCTCTTTTCTTTTCTTTTTGTTCATCTAGTTATTTCGAGCAAAACGTAGGAACGAGCTTGGAGAAATAAGATCTTTATGGATTTCTGGCATCCAGAACATTACACTGTCCAGAACATTTTCCTCTCAATGTTCTCATTTAGAGGTAGAATTATAGGTTTTGACATTGAGCTGCTCTGTGATAAAGTGCTCATTGAGCTGTTCTGTAATAAAGATATGTAATCACAGTTTTTAAGAAAATTGCCTACCCATATCTGATTACCGAGAACGTTTCCTGTCCACATACAAGATTACAAAGTACAAATTCAAGGCTGGGCAGATGCCCTGAGTGACTTTTCCTATGACAATCGGAATTTCACAGATCCTTGGGTCTTGTCTGTGTCTTGGCGATTCCGTGAAAACTTAGCCCATCAATCCATGCAGGAGGAATTCCTTATTCGGTCCATTCATCCCTTAATTTTACGGGTTGTCATGGATCGTGTGACAACCGGCACTAAATTCAAACAGATGAAGAATGCAGAATCTGTCCTGCCAGCACAGGGAAACCAGTAGCTGTAGTCTACAATCAGAGTTACCAGTAGCCGTAGTCTACAATCAGAGTTACCAGTAGCCGTAGTCTACAACCAGAGTTACCAGTAGCCGTAGTCTACAATCAGAGTTACCAGTAGCCGTAGTCTACAATCAGAGTTACCAGTAACCGTAGTCTACAACCAGAGTTACCAGTAGCCGTAGTCTACAATCAGAGTTACCAGCGCGAGAATCGGAACGCGATCACTATTGGCATGCCTCTGATGACAAAATGCTTCTCGCAGAATGACATGATCACTCCAAATACTTGTTGGTATATTACTTGTTCGATCACATGTTCGGAATATTTATCAGCGCAGATGTAAATATGACCATTCTCAGTCCTTGCAACGGCTGCTTTTATCTCTTGCCTGTGCACCTGATCGCCACCGACTCTTTCAGTCTCATTCTCCTTTCAGTCTTCCCTTTGCCGGGTTGTCCATTTCTCCCATTCATGACTCGATATATGGTTCCAGCCGTCGGTTGGGAACGGGCTGAGCGACTGCCTGTCAGAAATGCTGACCGTTCTTTTATTGGGCTGATATGTTCAAGGCCTCACGTGAGAAGAATTTTTGAGCTAACAGCGCTCTATATTCATTTATTAATATCTTCTTAGTTTACTAATAAATATATTCAAGTAATGCCACATCCAGACTTTCACCACACAACATAAATATTTTGCAATTAGAATAGTTTGTGGAAGCATACATATGCTGAGCTTTAATTTCGTTGACTATTTTCGCTTGAGACGGGCCATGGTCGAGATTTCCCCCGGATCGGCCAGCGTATTAAAGTGCAGTAGTTTAGTATTCACCAGTCGGTCCCATCGGCAAACGGCTTCGACCCGGCCCTTCCATCCGTCTATTTGCTCACCCGTTCGATGTTCTCTTTGTCTGTTCCTCCACCTTTCTATCCATCCTTCAGCCCGTCCATCTGTTCGTCCGTCCATATTTCGTCTGCCCGTCTGTCCGTCTGTCCTCTCATCCATTCATCAGCATGTTCCGCTTGTCCGTCCATTCATCAGCATGTTCCGCCTGTTCGTCCTTGTGTCCGTCCATTCATCAGCATGGTCTGCCATCCGTCATTGTGTCCGTCCGTTCATCAGCATGGTCTGCCACCCGTCATTGTGTCCGTCCATTCATCAACATGGTCTGCCACCCGCCCTTTTGTCCGTCTATTCATCAGCATGGTCTGCCACCCGTCGGTCGGATTGTCCAGGCCACCCAGCTGTGAAAACGGCCGCTTGCACGGCGGTTAGCGCTACTGCCGCCAGACCGCACAGACGTCGGCTGGCCAGCTGGCTCTTACAGGCTCCAACCGACCGCAGCGTCGACTGTTCCCAGCTTTCTGCTCCGCTTGCCTCCCACGTGCCAACACCGCCGTACACACTGTCACCACAAACTCACACAGTACCTCTCTCTGCTCTCTCTCTATCCTCTCTCCTCCCTCCTCTCTCCTCTCTCCTCTCTCCTCTCTCCTCTCTCCTCCCTCCTCTCTCCACTCTCCTCTTTCCTCTCTCCTCTCTCCTCTGTCCTCTCTTTTCTCTCCTCTCTCCTCTCTCCTCTTTATCGTTGTATCGTTGTATCATTTATTATACCTTGAATATTGCTGAAAGGTAGTGCAGCTTATGATATACTGGGGCGCTGCCCCATCCTTCTCCGTAGAAAACAAAATGTATCACTCTCCATGACGTTACATGTAAAGGAATGGCTTCGCCTGCCTGATTCACACTCGTCTGAATTCCATTGTTCTGTCGCCGTTCATAGTGCTCTAGAGCACCACCAATTGTTTCTGAAGCACTATCGATTTTTCGTCGAGCATTACCGATAATGCATTATCTAAAGTACTACTTCGAACAAGAAAAGCGAAGGCACATATGACTCAAAACTGTTGCAGCACACGAACCCCACTTTTCAAGGACAGGAAGTCACCATCGAGAATTTCACTACACGCCGAGCATGTCAGTGAACCGAACGACACGACCCGCTCTTTGTTCAAGACTCATTCAACAGCATGAGCACCGACAACGGTTGCGACAGAGCGACACTACGACCGACAAGCAGGCGACCGATAGCCTCATCTGCTGCCGGGCGGCTCGCAATGCCGCAGCACTCGGTGGCGCCCTTGAAAAGTGCCGTAAACTAGCGTGAACACGACATCTCGTTTTCACGATCGTTTTGTGGGTGGGATCCGAACAAACCACGCAAGCCGCCAGTGTTTGCACGCGCAACAGCCCGCCACAGACGCCTCATCAGCCCAATGGATCCCGGCAGATGATGAAAGGCCAACGGTAAGTGGTAGGGCGGCCAAAGAGGATTTAAAAAGGGTGGCTTGTTTTCTGATCGGAGCTCGCTCTGGTGATCCGCAATCGGCCGACATTGTCGGCCACGGCTGGATGCGGCCGCTTTGCATGACAAAGTGCTGCTTGGTCGGCCCGGCTGTTTGCGCTACCTCTCCTAATTGCCAATCGGCGCGCTCGCTTATAGCCCGCGCCGGCCCGTTTACTGGCCGTTTTACAGCCCAGAAGAATCGGTATCCGTACCGTGCCGGTCGCTCTGAATGGCGGGAGATAGGGATCCAACGGGTCGCGGATGCGCTAAGGCGCGCCAGAGGTCACGTGTCCGGCCGACAGCCGTGCTGTTCAGGTGGCGACTACCTGAGTACTACTGCTGACCTGCTACTGCTGATCTGCTGCTCCTGACCTGCTACTGCTGATCTGCTACTCCTGACCAGCTACTGCTGACCTGCTACTCCTGACCTGCTACTGCTGACTTGCTACTCCTGACCAGCTACTCATGACCTGCTACCCGTGACCTGCTACTCAGAGCTTCCAGTGCAAGTCGCTGGTCTGCTCGCTGCTTCTGCAATGCTTTGCTATGTGCACGTCAGAGTTGTTGACGTCTGTCACATTACGCAAGGCTGAATGTTGTCACCGAGAAGCCGACGTACATTCTCGAGCGCTTTACCAGACGATTAGACATTCCAAACGTGGTCGATCGGTCGGACTATGACGTCAGACGGGTGTTTTAGTCATGACAGCTGCACACCCATCACTGGCCCACCTGGCGTACGTCCACACGGAGACGACGGTCGTGACTGGAGCCGGCGCCAGACCTCTGCCACTCAGTCGCTCACGCTTCTTGCCCGCGAAATTCGCCTAACCAGCGTAGCCGAGTTGTCTCGCCAGTCTTGAATGCATGAGACGGATTGGCCGTGCACCACTAACCAGCGACACATCTGGGCGGCTTTTATGGCCACACCTAACCAGTACTGGCCATTGGAAAACACTGGTCATTGGCGTACCGAAGCCAACACTAGTCACTGACTTACCTAACCGGACATCCACCCCATCCAGGCGGCAGACAATGGCATAGCTAACCAAACAATAGTCACTGGCGTACCTAACCAAACACTAGTCACTGACGTACCTAACCGCACACCCTCTCCTGGCAGACACTGGCACACCTAACCAAACACTAGTCACTGGCATACCTAACCAAACACTAGTCACTGGCATACCTAACCGCACACCCTGTCCCGGCAGACACTGGCATATCTAACCAAACACTGGTCACTGGCTTACCTAACCAAACACTAGTCACTTGCATACCTAACAGCACACCCTGTCCTGGCAGACATTGGCATACCTAACAAAACACTAGTCACTAGGGATGGGTGTGGGCTTTGAGGGTGGGGTGGACTTATCCCAACAGTCGCTGGCTGACTTACATGGCCAAAGATAAGTCACTTGGGGTGGGTGTGGGCCTTTTAGCCCAATGGTAGCTCAGAAACCAACTGGTTTCTGAGGAGGCTCTTGAGAGACACACCCCTCCTCTGGCCGGATAAGGGCTAAATGTTCCCATCTGTAGCATCTAGCTTGGAATGGGTGTGGTTTTTCTCCCTATGGTAACCCAGAAACAAACTGACGGATGGCAATGAAACCACGTGCAATGAATAGCCAATCGACATTCATCGGATCATATTCAGTTTTGTTGACGATGTCACCGAAGACGCTACAGGTCAGTTCAAGTACAAAAAGTTGGAATATTCTGAACTATTGTAGGCTCCAACAAATGTCTGTCAAACGGTTCGCATCAGTGAATAGTAACCCTTAAAGGCAAGTACTGTCACTTATCACAGCTTATTTCTCATATCACAGCTTATTTTTTCATTGTTGGGTACACAGATTATCATAGGTTATAATTGGTCAACCCAGTAGCACGATATTTATATTGAGGAATGGCCTGAACATATCAATTTATGTCCCGGATCTTTTCAATACAGATATTCAAACAACATGCCTACATCTTTTTTAAATAAAAAAAAATCCTAAGGTCAGCTCAGATCATACCGCACGGTCAGGTAAAGGGTCAAGTGAGTTCGAGCTCGAATACCCCCGGTACATCACCCGTCAAACATTAAGATTCGGTTTCCAATAATAACTGACATGATACTGGAGCATTGTTGTGAGCTGTCCTGATCTGGCGACCTGCCCTCAGGTCACGCTGGGACAGTACGTTGACTGATGAAACGATCACTTCAGACTTCGCCTCAGTGCACACTGCTCTGAAAATAATGTAATGGGAAAGTCGTGACAGGTCAAGTAAGACCAGGCCGTACGAGGGCAGGCCACCATAGACCATTGGCTGGCTCTGAAACCGAATTCAGACGTTATTTCACCAGAAGCCACAGCATTTTCGCCTATAAGATGGCATAGTGTACGATGATATGACATATATTTTGTTCATGATTTTTCAACTAACCGTATGCCATTCATGTTTCAAATGTTTTAAACAAGAATGGTATTTATGACTCTCTGCGTAAAACGCACACTTAAATAAAGTTGTCACCACTCAACATGGTACAGAGGGCGGAGATGAACTTAACCTCAGGTCAGCAATCTTAATTTGAATTAAAATTCCCTCAGAGCAGATGCGCTCATCTTGATGAAAGAACAGTATTATCTATTGCATTATTGCATTAACAGTATCTATCTATTATTGCAACTCCTCCGAATGGCTACATTTTGAAGGTTGTAGAACACTACTCTTCTTGACCCATTCCAGGTCCATAATCTTTGATCACCATGACGAAAGATTGCCATAAGTTGTGGAAAACCGATATATGAATAAGCAACTATTGAAAGTGTACTGTGTCTACGCCTACTCATTCGTCCCTATCCCAGAAAACCTGAGCGGGCTCTCGAGAGCCACACCCTTCCCCGGCCGGACAGCTGCTAAATGTTCCAATCTGTGACATCTATATTTGTGTCGGAAACATCAGGTCTGGATGCTCTGGGCCTTTACAGCAGTACTGTGCAGTGTTAGTGACACTGGTCAGGCTCATCTCACATCGGGATTACACCGAGCCGACGAACGTCTGTGGGCGGTCGGTGGTGCCCGCGTCGCCGCCGCCGCCGCCGCCGACTGGCCGCAGGCGGTGTGTCGGCTGCAGGGAACCGGCCGGCCGGGCCGCAGGCGGTGTGTCGGCTGCAGGGAACCGCCGCCGCCGACTGGCCGCAGGCGGTGTGTCGGCTGCGAGGGAGCCGCCGCCGCCGACTGGCCGCAGGCGGTGTGTCGGCTGCGGGGAGCCGCCGCCGCCGACTGGCCGCAGGCGGTGTGTCGGCTGCGGGGAGCTGGGCCGCCGCCGACTGGCCGCAGGCGGTGTGTCGGCTGCAGGGAGCCGGGCCGCCGCCGACTGGCCGCAGGCGGTGTGTCGGCTGCGGGGAGCCGGGCCGCCGCCGACTGGCCGCAGGCGGTGTGTCGGCTGCAGGGCCGCCGCCACCGACTGGCCGCAGGCGGTGTGTCGGCTGCGGGGAGCCGCCGCCGCCGACTGGCCGCAGGCGGTGTGTCGGCTGCAGGGAGCCGGCCGGGCCGCCGCCGCCGACTGGCCGCAGGCGGTGTGTCGGCTGCAGGGCCGCCGCCACCGACTGGCCGCAGGCGGTGTGTCGGCTGCGGGGAGCCGGCCGCCGCCGACTGGCCGCAGGCGGTGTGTCGGCTGCAGGGAGCCGGCCGGCCGGGCCGCACGACACGTGACCACGTCACTGTCAATTTGTGCCGGCCCGCCGCCGCTGAATGGGGAGACACGGTCGGCGGCGGGCCGGGAGCTGGCCGGCCGGCCGGCGAGCTGCAGACGGGCCACATACGGGCCACATACGTGCTACAGACGGGCCACATACGTGCTGCAGACGTGCCGCAGGCGTGCCACAGACGGGCCACAGACGTGCCACGGACGGTCTGCAGACGGGCCACAGACGGGCCACAGACGGGCCACAGACGGTCTGCAGACGGGCCGCAGACGGGCCACAGACGGGCCACAGACGTGCCACAGACGTGCTACAGACGTGCTTCAGACTTGCTGTAGACTCTCTACCTACACGCTACAGCCCCATATATTCACACACACACGCACGTATATATATATATATATATATATATATATATATATATATATATAACGTGCAATCTTTTCCCCTCTCACCGGTGCCCGGCTTCAGAATTCGTCTCTGCCTACCGACATATCGGAGGCTCAGGCGTCCGCCCAGCTGGTATCAGGCTATGGATCTATTGCTTCCATCGTTGTCAAATTCCGAACACCTCACGCTTACGCATAATTGTTAAAGGAAATTCGGTATGATTCCTTCCCAAATGTGTGCTGGTTCCACCACCTATGCCGGTCATGTCACATGTCAACTGATGGCGGTGAGGTCATTTGAGTAAAGCTATTCACTTGCACTTCAACCATAGCTAACCCATGTGTAACAACGTGGACTGTTTTGTGCACACGGGAGTGGTCATTCCGAGAGCCAATATGTAACCAGGAAACATTTGAAAATTTTACCATAGCTCTATAATGGGGGAAGTCATGGCCGCGACCTGACCTCAGGTCAATGCTACTAAAATCCCGAGATATATATTATGGTCCCTGATGAGATCATGACGTGTTATAAGTTTGAAATCGATCGCCCAATTATTGTGGAAGTTATGCCACCTATAACTCCGAGGGATATTGGGTAACTTCGCCTGACCTGGTGACCTGACCTTAGATGACTCAGGGTTAAAGATGTATGAGGATATGCGGAAAAGACCGATGAGCAGCCATGCGAGGTTTGGCCTTGCTAGCCCGATTAGTGTGGTGGCAAATTAGGAAAAACCGCAGGGAGGGCAGATATCTGCCTCCCCCCCCCCACGAACGTGCGGGTGTTAAGAAAGCCAGACATAATACTTTCTCAGCAAAGAGCAATACCACTGGCACACAAAAGTAGCTGTCTGTGGTAGCCAGTATTCCAGCTGCGAGCGCCAAGTGGTATCCAGGAGAACGGCCGGTATACAGGGAATATACAGGCTGTTTCATAATAGATGGAACCCATTAGCACGATGATAATTTATTACCCAGACAAGAAACTCCCCTAAGGATATATTTCCTGGAAGCTGATGTGACAACAATTAACAGAAACTGAAGATTTCAGGTCTCTGGCCCAAAGGATAGATTTATCAGAGCACATGTTCCAAATGGTCGCCGTCGCGCCTCAGACACACCTGACGCCAACGAGCAAAGTTGTCAATCACATGGGCACACTCTTCCTTCCTGATGGCATAATCTTCTCAGTGATGGCCACGTTCAGGTCAGTAATGGATTGAGGACGATTTTCATAGACGCGATCTTTCAAGAACCCCCAGAGATAAAAATCTGGTGGTTCAGATCAGGTGAATGCGGAGACCATTCGAGTTGCGGCGCCTGCTGATCCGCCGATCAGGGAATCGCTGGTCCAGCCACTTCATCGTGATGTTGGCTGTATGTGGAGTTGACCCAATCTTGTTGGAACAACAATCTTATTACACACCTCGATTCAAGCCACGGCGTGTCCCAAGTTCCCTCCAGAACTTGTTCAGCACCACAGTGTAACGCTCCTTTGTACAGTCACTGCATCCTTGTGTGTCTTCAAACCAAAACTTGTCTTGATTTAGCCATGTCTTGAGATGGTCACCCAGGCCGTACATTTCACGGAGTACAATGGCCTCTGAAGTACCTCCTCTGGGACTTGTGTTCCCAAGAACACATTGTACTTGCTACTGACATGTCCACAAAGCAAGAAGAATGCTTCGTCGCTGAACCAAATATTATCAAGAAAGTCTGGATCCTCTTCGATCTTGCTGTCGAACCACTGGCACAGCACATAACAACACGCTTTTCCATGTCCGCTGGTGTGAGTTTATGGTTGATCTATATTTTGTATCGGTACAAATGAAGATCCTTGATCAGATTCCTTGCACTGACGCACGTGGAAGATCCAGTTCTTGGCCACGTCTTCGGATGAACTTTTTGGGGCTCCCCGCGGCTAAAGTTCTCACCGCATCCACATTGTTAGGAAATCTTGCAGCCAGCTTTTTGCCAACACTGGATTTGTCCTGCCTTCTCGTTGAAGCTGCTTACTGATCCAATGGTTTTATTTTTTTACCCAACGATATATTTGGTTTTTCTTGGGATAGTTTTGAAGTTGAACGTCCTGCTAAACGTTGCTTGCACCGTTTGGAATTATCTCGTCTCCAAATAAGCAGCGCCTGAAAATAATTTGTCCTCCTTTGTGCAAGGCATTTCGATTGATAATTATTAGTTGCTATGGTCTCTCTTTAAATTTGAAAAATAGACCAAGAACATTCATATTGGCAGAGTTATTAGCAGTGCCATGGGTAGGGTACCATATATTTTGCGATACTCCATAGTAGCATCCATTGTGCCAGCTGTTAGTGGTAATTCGTTCGACGTCTCCTGGTGGTATCCAGTGTAGCATCCAGTGTGCCAACTGTCGGCGGTATTCAGTGGTATCCATTGTGATGGCCATCAAACGTACCCAGTAGTATCCAGTGTGGCGGTCGTCAATGGTATCCAGTGGTGTCCTGTATGACGGTTGTCAATGGTATCTTCTGTAACACCCGTCAGTGGTGTCATGTGTGACGGGTCGGTGTTATCCTGTGTGACAGCCGTCAGTGGTATCCTCTGTGACAGCCGTCAGTGGTATTCCCTGGGACAGCCGTCAGTGTTATCCTGTGTGACAGCCGTCAGCGGTATCCTCTGTGACAGCCGTCAGCGGTATCCCCTGTGACAGCCGTCAGTGGTATCCCCTGTGACAGCCGTCAGTGGTATCCTGAGTGACAGCCATCAGTGGTATCCCCTGGGACAGCCGTCAGTGGTATCCTGTGTGACAGCCGTCAGTGGTATCCTCTGTGACAGCCGTCAGTGTTATCCTCTGTGACAGCCGTCAGTGGTATCCTGTATGACAGCCGTCAGTGGTATCCCCTGGGACAGCCGTCAGTGGTATCCCCTGGGACAGCCGTCTGTGGTATCCCCTGTGACAGCCGTCAGTGGTATCCTGTGTGACAGCCGTCAGTGGTATCCCCTGGGACAGCCGTCAGTGGTATCCTGTGTGACAGCCGTCAGTGGTATCCTCTGTGACAGCCGTCAGTGTTATCCTCTGTGACAGCCGTCAGTAGTATCCCCTGGGACAGCCGTCAGTGGTATCCTGTGTGATGGTCGTCAGTGGTATCCCCTGGGACAGCCGTCAGTGGTATCCCCTGGGACAGCCGTCAGTGGTATCCCCTGTGACAGCCGTCAGTGGTATCCTGTGTGACAGCCGTCAGTGGTATCCCCTGGGACAGCCGTCAGTGGTATCCCCTGGGACAGCCGTCAGTGGTATCCTGTATGATGGTCGTCAGTGGTATCCCCTGGGACAGCCGTCAGCGGTATCCTCTGTGACAGCCGTCAGTGGTATCCCCTGGGACAGCCGTCAGTGGTATCCTGTGTGACAGCCGTCAGTGTTATCCTGTGTGACAGCCGTCAGCGGTATCCTCTGTGACAGCCGTCAGCGGTATCCTCTGTGACAGCCGTCAGTGGTATCCCCTGTGAAAGCCGTCAGTGGTATCCTGTGTGACAGCCGTCAGTAGTATCCTCTGTGACAGCCGTCAGTGTTATCCTCTGTGACAGCCGTCAGTGGTATCCCCTGGGACAGCCGTCAGTGGTATCCTGTGTGATGGTCGTCAGTGGTATCCCCTGGGACAGCCGTCAGTGGTATCCCCTGTGACAGCCGTCAGTGGTATCCTGTGTGACAGCCGTCAGTGGTATCCCCTGGGACAGCCGTCAGTGGTATCCCCTGGGACAGCCGCCAGTGGTATCCTGTATGATGGTCGTCAGTGGTATCCCCTGGGACAGCCGTCAGCGATATCCTCTGTGACAGCCGTCAGTGGTATCCTGTGTGACAGCCGTCAGTGGTATCCCCTGGGACAGCCGTCAGTGGTATCCTGTGTGATGGTCGTCAGTGGTATCCCCTGGGACAGCCGTCAGTGGTATCCTGTGTGACAGCCGTCAGTGTTATCCTGTGTGACAGCCGTCAGCGGTATCCTCTGTGACAGCCGTCAGCGGTATCCTCTGTGACAGCCGTCAGTGGTATCCCCTGTGAAAGCCGTCAGTGGTATCCTGTGTGACAGCCGTCAGTAGTATCCTCTGTGACAGCCGTCAGTGTTATCCTCTGTGACAGCCGTCAGTGGTATCCCCTGGGACAGCCGTCAGTGGTATCCTGTGTGATGGTCGTCAGTGGTATCCCCTGGGACAGCCGTCAGTGGTATCCTGTGTGACAGCCGTCAGTGGTATCCCCTGGGACAGCCGTCAGTGGTATCCCCTGGGACAGCCGTCAGTGGTATCCTGTGTGATGGTCGTCAGTGGTATCCTCTGTGACAGCCGTCAGCGGTATCCTCTGTGACAGCCGTCAGTGGTATCCTGTGTGATGGTCGTCAGTGGTATCCTCTGTGACAGCCGTCAGCGGTATCCTCTGTGACAGCTATCAGTGGTATTCTCTGTGACGGCCCTGTGACGGTGGTATCAGTGATGTCAGGTATGCGGGACACTGGACCCATGCTCCCTCTTGTGCAGCATGAGTGCCATCACTGCCATGCTCCCTCTTGTGCAGCACCAGTGCCACCACTGCAATGCTCCCTCTTGTGCAGCACCAGTGCCACCACTGCCATGCTCCCTCTTGTGCAGCACCAGTGCCACCACTGCCATAAACCCGTCACCGCTGGCCGCCGCCGGCCAGCGGTGCTTAATAGGCGTCTCCTGGGCTCATTTACGACGCGCGACGATGATTATTATATGGCACTCCCAATAAATTTGCAAATATCAAGCGGACCCGATTTGATTCTGTGGAGCGCCGCGGGGACAATGAGTCGACATTATGGCCCACGGCCGGGATCAGTCTCAACAGCACTTGATTTTCAGCGGTTCGACGGAAGCGGCAGCCACCCTTTGTCGGCGGCATATTGATGTAGGATGATAATGCATGCTCCGCGAGGGGAACTCTGAACGCAAAGGCGTGCTGAACTTTTTTGCGCACGGATCGGGAGCCCTTTGTTGAAGTAGTCTTCAGAGCTCGCGATGAGCACGACGAGCAGAGCAGCGACGAGCAGAGTCGGTGGCCACGGGCTCGGTGCTGACGCGATGCGCGCGGCATCCAAGGGCACCGCCTAACCTCCCAGGCGATCTCTCCTGGCCAATTTTCATTTCAGCATCGATCAGAAAACAATCGTCCTTGAAGGGCGTACATCAATGCTTGATGGTCAGTCGGCTGATGGCTCCCGATCTGCTAATAAAGCCGCGTGTGCGCATCATTATCGGCGGCGACTGTGGTGCCACTTAATCTCAGGTGGCGGCCAGCCGTCAACGTACAGCAGCCGCAGGGTCAGCCAGCCGTCAACGTGCAGCAGCCACAGCGTCAGCTAGCCGTCAACGTGCAGCAGCCGCAGCGGCAGCCAGCCGTCAACGTGCAGCAGCCGCAGCGTCAGCCGGCCGTCAACGTACAGCAGCGCAGCGTCAGCCGGCCGTCAACGTGCAGCAGCCGCAGCGTCTGCCAGCCGTCAACGTGCAGCAGCCGCAGCGTTAGCCGGCGGACTTTCATGGGCACACGCGATATTGCAGGCTGCCAACTGGACGGCACAGCCGGACACTCGCCTCGTCCCCCGCCGAATCATCAGTGGTGCGGGCTTGTGGGGGGGGTGCTTGGTGGTGCAGGACAATTTAGTATAACTGGCTTCGTCGTGTGTAGACGCTATCTAGTAGTTGACTGTGCGCCGAATGCACAAGCGGCTTCGCCGTGAAGAATTGATTCCCTCAAACTTCTGTAAGTCAACTTCGGGCCCACTTATCGTCATGCTATGCTGTGGCACTGTGTGACGAGTCGAGCGTCACTGTGGGACTGTGGGACACGTCGAGCGTCACTGTGGGACACGTCGAGCGTCACTGTGGGACTGTGGGACACGTCGAGCGTCACTGTGGGACACGTCGAGCGTCACTGTGGGACTGTGGGACACGTCGAGCGTCACTGTGGGACGAGTCGAGCGTTACTGTGGGACTGTGGGACGAGTCGAGCGTCACTGTGGGACTGCTCGCTATCTAATAGTTGACCACGTGCTTGTCAAGCGGAGTGACGGATGTCGCCATCGGAGCATGTCGTTGGTTTCGAAATAGTAGCTAGTCTTTGTCTCATTGAGCGTTGAAACGGCTGAAAATGGTGCGTTTTAATGTAGCACGCAAAATACTTCGTTGCGAAGGTACCGTTATGAAAATGATCAACGTTTGTTCTCTTAGGCTGCATAATGTCCTAAGCGCCTGTGAGAAGCCACAGTTGTATCAGTTGAGTTCATTGCCAATTATTGCCATTACTGGAAGACAATCAGCGTTTGTCTTTGTCTTTGCTGTGTACATTTTGGTTCCAGAATGTCGTAAAATGGCAGCCGAGTGTAAATATGGTCCAGCCCCCTTCTATTATCGTCGGCACAAATAGTCCATCATTTCATGAAGATGAATAATGGCTTCTAGTGAAGCACGATATACCGAGCCGTAGGCTATTTCTGCGAAACCACGAAGGTACAAAACGGAACAACTCTTGGTCTTCAAAGCCACATCATTGTCTTTGTATGCGGGAGGCTGTGTATGTAGAGCTGATATTTACACACTCGCGATGGATGTCTTAACACCTGCTGTGACACCAGAACTGTACATTTCCGGTGGCGTGTTGTATCCGTGGACGCCATCCCTCGCAGGAACTCTCGGATCCACCTGGGACGGCCACCTCAGGTTTCAGGAAATCCCGGACCCCACCTGGGACGGCCACCTCAGGTTTCAGGGACTCCCGGACCCCACCTGGGAGGGCCACCTCAGGTTTCAGGGACTCTCGGACCCCACCTGGGACGGCAACCTCAGGTTTCAGGGACTCCCGGACCCCACCTGGGACGGCCACCTCAGGTTTCAGGGACTCCCGGACTCCACCTGGGATGGCCACCTCAGGTTTCAGAAACTCTCGACTCCACCTGGGACGGTCAGCTCAGGTTTCAGGAACTCTCGACTCCACCTGGGACGGCCACCTCAGGTTTCAGGAACTCTCGACACTCCACCTGGGACGGCCACCTCAGGTTTCAGGGACTCCCGGACCCCACCTGGGACGGCCACCTCAGGTTGAACAGACCCATTTCGGCGCTTACACAGCAGATCATATTTGATTTATAGCGGCCGACTGGTAGTCCCCAGATTCACGATGTTGATGTATGGCATGATAATAACCTCGTGTCATGATACCTCATGTGGGCTAATGTCTACCTGGCTCGACAGCGTAATAAGTCACCGGGCACCACGGGTTGCCTTCCCTCCAACGACCACTTTGAGGCTCTGTTAGCCCGGAGAGATGGGTGAAGGGGACCCAGTCGCCTACCTGGCCTGCATCAGTGGTAGGTAGGCATCGCCCTGGATGAACATGCAGAGTTATTGCGCAGATGCCACAATTGAACCTGTTGAGATCCCCGATCATATCGGTGAATCTCTCTCAATCGGACCAAATAATTTTGTGTCGGTCCGGTTAGTGTCGACAGGAAGCTAGCTATCAGTGGTGAATGTTAGTGACTTCAAACTGATATGCGACTGACCAGTGCAGTGGAGGGCTCTGTGCGAATCATCGAACGACGATCTCAATGAGATTAGCCATGTCTCAACTGCTACAATTCTATGTTGTTGAGACTTAAATCGGTGGTTCGTTTCCGTGGAAGATCTCAACATAACGCACAGCATCACACATGGGAGCTGAACGAGTAAGAGGTGCACCGGTTTCCTCCTGTACGACATGAGGGACGGCGTGTGTTGGCAACAGTATCAGATCATGGCAGCTTTAGTAGCATACATATACCGGCGTCTCGTCGTCCGGGCAGAAGGGTGTGGGAGGACGGGAGGGGGAGTGTCTACTGCTTAGCTGAGCTGTGGTGCGGCCGTCTGTTGAGCAGAGGCGGGGGAGTGTCTACTGCGGTCTGCTGAGCAGAGGCGGGGGAGTGTCTACTGCGGTCTGCTGAGCAGAGATGGGGGGTGTGTCTACTGCGGTCTGCTGAGCAGAGGCGGGGGAGTGTCTACTGCGGTCTGTTGAGCAGAGGCGGGGGAGTGTCTACTGCGGTCTGCTGAGCAGAGGCGGGGTAGTGTCTACTGCGGCCTGTTGAGCAGAGGCGGGGGAGTGTCTACTGCTTAGCTGAGCTGTGGTGCGGCCGTCTGTTGAGCAGAAGCCAGGGGAGTGTCTACTCCGGTCTGTTGAGCAGAGGCGGGGGAGTGTCTAATGCTCAGCTGAGCTGTGGTGCGGCCGTCTGTTGAGCAGAAGCCAGGGGAGTGTCTACTGCGGTCTGTTGAGCAGAGGCAGGGGGAGTGTCTACTGCGGTCTGTTGAGCAGAGGCAGGGGGAGTGTCTACTGCGGTCTGTTGAGCAGAGGCGGGGGAATGTCTACTGCGGTATGTTGAGCAGAGGCGGGGGAATGTCTACTGCTCAGCTGAGCTGTGGTACGGCCGTCTGTTGAGCAGAGGCGGGGGAGTGTCTAATGCTCAGCTGAGCTGTGGTGCGGCCGTCTGTTGAGCAGAAGCCAGGGGAGTGTCTACTGCGGTCTGTTGAGCAGAGGCAGGGGGAGTGTCTACTGCGGTCTGTTGAGCAGAGGCGGGGGGAGTGTCTACTGCTCAGATGAGCTGTGGTACGGCCGTCTGTTAAGCAGAGGCGGGGGGAGTGTCTACTGCGGTCTGTTGAGCAGAGGCAGGGGGTGTGTCTATTGCGGTCTGTTAAGCAGAGGCGGGGGGAGTGTCTACTGCTCAGCTGAGCTGTGGTACGGCCGTCTGTTGAGCAGAGGCGGGGGAGTGTCTACTGCGGTCTGCTGAGCAGAGGTGGGGGGTGTCTACTGCGGTCTGCTGAGCAGAGGTGGGGGGTGTCTACTGCGGTCTGTTGAGCAGAGGCGGGGGGTGTGTCTATTGCGGTCTGTTAAGCAGAGGCGGGGGAGTGTCTACTGCTCAGCTGAGCTGTGGTACGGCCGTCTGTTGAGCAGAGGTGGGGGGTGTCTACTGCGGTCTGTTGAGCAGAGGCGGGGGAATGTCTACTGCGGTCTGTTGAGCAGAGGCAGGGGGAGTGTCTACTGCGGTCTGCTGAGCAGAGGCGGGGGAGTGTCTACTGCGGTCTGTTGAGCAGAGGCCGGGGGAGTGTCTACTGCGGTCTGTTGAGCAGAGGCGGGGGAGTGTCTACTGCGGTCTGTTGAGCAGAGGCGGGGGGAGTGTCTACTGCTCAGCTGAGCTGTGGTACGGCCGTCTGTTGAGCAGAGGCGGGGGAGTGTCTACTGCTCAGCTGAGCTGTGGTGCGGCCGTCTGTTGAGCAGAAGCCAGGGGAGTGTCTACTGCGGTCTGTTGAGCAGAGGCAGGGGGAGTGTCTACTGCGGTCTGTTGAGCAGAGGCGGGGGGAGTGTCTACTGCTCAGCTGAGCTGTGGTACGGCCGTCTGTTGAGCAGAGGCGGGGGGAGTGTCTACTGCGGTCTGTTGAGCAGAGGCGGGGGGAGTGTCTACTGCTCAGCTGAGCTGTGGTACGGCCGTCTGTTGAGCAGAGGCGGGGGGAGTGTCTACTGCTCAGCTGAGCTGTGGTACGGCCGTCTGTTGAGCAGAGGCGGGGGGAGTGTCTACTGCGGTCTGTTGAGCAGAGGCAGGGGGTGTGTCTATTGCGGTCTGTTAAGCAGAGGCGGGGGAGTGTCTACTGCTCAGCTGAGCTGTGGTACGGCCGTCTGTTGAGCAGAGGCGGGGGTGTCTACTGCGGTCGCTGAGCAGAGGCGGGGTAGTGTCTACTGCGGCCTGTTGAGCAGAGGCGGGGGAGTGTCTACTGCTCAGCTGAGCTGTGGTACGGCCGTCTGTTGAGCAGAGGCGGGGGGAGTGTCTACTGCTCAGCTGAGCTGTGGTGCGGCCGTCCATCCCCACCGCCTCGGCTGCGGTCTGTTGAGCGCGTGGCCAGCCCGCGCCAGTCAGACGAGTCTCTCCGCCGCCACAGGCGGGACCGCAGCCGCCACCACAATAGCGCCCCGGGCGGCGGCACGCTATCGCCGCCACAATAGCCAGCCAGCCGCGGGCCTATCATTAGCTTCGTTAGGCCCGGTGGCCTATGGGCCCGTCGGGACTGCCTCTAGATTGAGATGTCAGAGCCAATGATGTCCCAGATGCGGCTGATAGTCGGCGCCGCCAGTTCAAATGGGGACGCGTTCGTATCGGCTCTGGTGCAGGTGCCGTGTGTAGACAGAGGTGGTTGCCGGCCGGTGGGCTCTGGCTCAGGTGCCGTGTGTAGACAGAGGTGGTTGCCGGCCGGTGGGTTCTGGTGTAGGTGCCGTGTGTAGACAGAGGTGGTTGCCGGCCGGTGGGCTCTGGCTCAGGTGCCGTGTGCAGACAGATGTGGTTGCCGGCCGGTGGGTTCTGCCTCAGGTGCCGTGTGTAGACAGAGGTGGTTGTCGGCCGGTGGGTTCTGGTGCAGGTGCCGTGTGCGGACAGAGGTGGTTGTCGGCCGGTGGGCTCTGGTGCAGGTGCCGTGTGCAGACAGAGGTGGTTGCCGGCCGGTGGGCTCTGATTCAGGTGCCGTGTGTAGACAGAGCTGGTTGTCGGCCGGTGGGTTCTGGCTCAGGTGCCGTGTGCAGACAGAGGTGGTTGTCGGCCGGTGGGCTCTGGTGCAGGTGCCGTGTGCAGACAGAGGTGGTTGTCGGCTGGTGGGCTCTGGCTCAGGTGCCGTGTGTAGACAGAGGTGGTTGTCGGCCGGTGGGCTCTGGCTCAGGTGCCGTGTGCAGACAGAGGTGGTTGTCGGCCGGTGGGCTCTGGCTCAGGTGCCGTGTGCAGACAGATGTGGTTGTCGGCTGGTGGGCTCTGATTTAGGTGCCGTGTGCAGACAGATGTGGTTGTCGGCTGGTGGGTTCTGATTCAGGTGCCGTGTGTAGACAGAGGTGGTTGCCGCCCGGTGGGCTCTGGTGCAGGTGCCGTGTGCAGACAGACGTGGTTGCCGCCCGGTGGGCTCTGGTGCAGGTGCCGTGTGCAGACAGACGTGGTTGTCGGCTGGTGGGCTCTGATTTAGGTGCCGTGTGCAGACAGACGTGGTTGTCGGCTGGTGGGTTCTGGTTCAGGTGCCGTGTGTAGACAGAGGTGGTTGCCGGCCGGTGGGTTCTGGCTCAGGTGCCGTGTGTAGACAGAGGTGGTTGCCGCCCGGTGGGCTCTGGTGCAGGTGCCGTGTGCAGACAGACGTGGTTGTCGGCTGGTGGGCTCTGATTTAGGTGCCGTGTGCAGACAGAGGTGGTTGTCGGCCGGTGGGTTCTGGCTCAGGTGCCGTGTGTAGACAGAGGTGGTTGTCGGCCGGTGGGCTCTGGCTCAGGTGCCGTGTGTAGACAGAGGTGGTTGTCGGCCGGTGGGTTCTGCCTCAGGTGCCGTGTGTAGACAGAGGTGGTTGCCGGCCGGTGGGCTCTGGTTCAGGTGCCGTGTGCAGACACAGGTGGTTGCCGGCCGGTGGGTTCTGGCTCAGGTGCCGTGTGTAGACAGAGGTGGTTGTCGGCCGGTGGGCTCTGGCTCAGGTGCCGTGTGTAGACAGATGTGGTTGCCGGCCGGTGGGCTCTGATTCAGGTGCCGTGTGCAGACACAGGTGGTTGCCGGCCGGTGGGTTCTGGCTCAGGTGCCGTGTGTAGACAGAGGTGGTTGTCGGCCGGTGGGCTCTGGCTCAGGTGCCGTGTGTAGACAGAGGTGGTTGTCGGCCGGTGGGTTCTGCCTCAGGTGCCGTGTGTAGACAGAGGTGGTTGCCGGCCGGTGGGCTCTGGTTCAGGTGCCGTGTGTAGACAGAGGTGGTTGCCGGCCGGTGGGTTCTGGCTCAGGTGCCGTGTGTAGACAGAGGTGGTTGCCGGCCGGTGGGTTCTGGCTCAGGTGCCGTGTGCAGAC
The DNA here is from genome assembly GCA_034440575.1 of Imbricaverruca yamaguchii. Taxonomy (NCBI): domain Eukaryota; kingdom Metazoa; phylum Arthropoda; class Thecostraca; family Neoverrucidae; genus Imbricaverruca; species Imbricaverruca yamaguchii. The sequence goes on from JAOTOL010001446.1 coordinate 531,780, forward strand.
ACAGGTGGTTGCCGGCCGGTGGGCTCTGGCTCAGGTGCCGTGTGTAGACAGAGGTGGTTGCCGGCCGGTGGGTTCTGGCTCAGGTGCCGTGTGCAGACAGAGGTGGTTGCCGGCCGGTGGGTTCTGGCTCAGGTGCCGTGTGTAGACAGAGGTGGTTGCCGGCCGGTGGGTTCTGATTCAGGTGCCGTGTGTAGACAGAGGTGGTTGCCGCCCGGTGGGTTCTGATTCAGGTGCCGTGTGTAGACAGATGTGGTTGTCGGCTGGTGGGCTCTGATTCAGGTGCCGTGTGCAGACACAGGTGGTTGCCGGCCGGTGGGTTCTGGCTCAGGTGCCGTGTGTAGACAGATGTGGTTGCCGGCCGGTGGGCTCTGATTCAGGTGCCGTGTGCAGACACAGGTGGTTGTCGGCCGGTGGGTTCTGGTTCAGGTGCCGTGTGCAGACAGAGGTGGTTGCCGGCCGGTGGGTTCTGGCTCAGGTGCCGTGTGTAGACAGAGGTGGTTGCCGGCCGGTGGGTTCTGGCTCAGGTGCCGTGTGTAGACACAGGTGGTTGCCGGCCGGTGGGTTCTGGCTCAGGTGCCGTGTGTAGACAGAGGTGGTTGTCGGCTGGTGGGCTCTGATTTAGGTGCCGTGTGTAGACAGAGGTGGTTGCCGGCCGGTGGGTTCTGGCTCAGGTGCCGTGTGTAGACAGAGGTGGTTGCCGGCCGGTGGGTTCTGGTTCAGGTGCCGTGTGTAGACAGAGGTGGTTGTCGGCCGGTGGGTTCTGTCGGTGCCGTGTGAAGGTGGGGTTGGGTGATTCAGGTGCCGTGTGTAGACAGAGGTGGTTGCCGGCCGGTGGGCTCTGGTGCAGGTGCCTGGCTCTGGTTCAGGTGATATGCTGAAAAGACAACTTGCGGAGGGAGTGGTCGCTTCGGTGTAGCTCGTGCTTGGAATCGCGCCATATGACGCATTTAACGCTTGGATTTCCGCCATATGACGTATTTAACGGCATGGAGATAATTTTCCCAAAATATGTATAATTTTGAATAGATGTGGAAGATCTGACTATGTGACACGCTCACCAAGCGATGCTGATCTGCATCACGGCCATTTTCATTATTTGCAGATTTGATTGTCCGTTTACGACCAGCTGCATTCGGCATCAGATAACCTCAGAAAAGTCCATATAAAGTACAAATATGTGGCGTATTATGTGGCTTATTAGCTTCCCTATTATCTGGCATACTTGGACCAATTGCACTCGGTAGCCTCATGGCTATGGGTTCGACGTTTCTATAGTTATGCACTACAGTCAGTGTTTAGTGTTGGGTTTTATTGTCATGTACCATATCGTCGGTGATTGGTTTTGTGTTCTGCGTTTCTGCGGCTATGCACTACAGCGTCGGCGCCGGTGTTGGGTTCTGCGGCTATGCACTACAGCGTCGGTGTTCGGTGTTGGGTCCTGCAGCTATGCACTACAGCGTCGATGTTCGGTGTTGGGTCCTGCGGCTATGCACTCCAGCGCCGATGTTCGGTGTTGGGTCCTGCGGCTATGCACTACAGCGTCGGTGTTCGGTGTTGGGTCCTGCGGCTATGCACTACAGCGTCGGCGCTGGTGGCAGCGGAATGACTTCTCGCTGGTCACCCTCTCCTCTGAACATTTGTGAGCAGTGGCTGAACGGTGAGTCGCGCGCTTTTGGACGTGGCCAGTGCGGGCTGCATCACTTGACTTCCCATCGGCACCACTCTGAGCGGCTATTTCCCCTGTTGAGAGTTTCATTTCCGCTCCCCTCCCGCCGGACAATCCAATAGAGTCGGCCCGCCGCCGCCGGCAGGCCACCCTCTATTTGCTCAGACGGTGGTCGCATCATATCGGCGGCGGCCCATTGAGCGGTGCGGACGCTGCCGATCCGGCTGGCCGGATTTGGGCGGTCGGAGCATTGAGGTCGACAGACGGCCTGGTGGATCAGCGGCGGATCAGCGCGCGGCCCGGCGGCCTCCCCCGAGACGGGCCTGGTCTGCTGATGACGCCTCCCCGAGACGGGCCTGGTCTGCTGGTGACGCCTCCCCCGAGACGGACCTGGTCTGCTGGTGACGCCTCCCGACGCGTGCCGCCTCCCCGAGACGGACCCCCGAGACGGACCTGGTCTGCTGATGACGCCTCCCCGAGACGGCTGATGCCTCCCGAGCGGACCTGTCTCTGGTGATGACGGACCTGGTCTGCTGGTGATGCCTCCCCCGAGACGGACCTGGTCTGCTGGTGACGCCTCCCCCGAGACGGGCCTGGTCTGCTGATGACGCCTTCCCCGAGACGGACCTGGTCTGCTGATGACGCCTCCCCAGAGACGGACCTGGTCTGCTGGTGACGCCTCCCCCGAGACGGACCTGGTCTGCTGATGACGCCTCCCCCGAGACGGACCTGGTCTGCTGTTGACGCCTCCCCCGAGACGGGCCTGGTCTGCTGATGACGCCTTCCCCGAGACGGATCTGGTCTGCTGATGACGCCTCCCCGAGACGGACCTGGTCTGCTGGTGACGCCTCCCCGAGACGGACCTGGTCTGCTGGTGACGCCTCCCCCGAGACGGACCTGGTCTGCTGATGATGCCTCCCCCGAGACGGACCTGGTCTGCTGATGATGCCTCCCCCGAGACGGACCTGACCATCTCTGACGCTCAGAGATGCACTAAACGTCAAGAATGTCACCTACAAGCATTGAAACCCATACATCTGTCACCTTTCGAAACTTTCGGATTTTACCTAACCTTCTCCAATAGCACAAGTCAAATAGCACAGGTCCCCCAAATCCGCACGCCTCTAGCACATCGCTGATCGTTCGGTGAAGATTTCATTAAGATAGAGGCAGATGTTGCCGAGATCGGCCATGTCTGTGAGCCCCCAAAAAATCGGCGATTTTGCGACCTTTGGCTTGACCCAACGCCACGAAAGTGCAAACCGCACGCCTCTGGCACACAGTCGATCGTTTGGTGTAGGCTTCATGAAGCCAGCGGTTGCCAAGATCGGTCATGTCTGCGAGATGGTGTCTGTTGAATGGTGTATGTGAGATGTCTGTTTTTTATACTATCCCGTTGGCAGGTGTCCGTCGTACGTCGTTTTCCATACAAACGCATGGGAACTGCGCCGCAATCGAACTGAACTGTCACGGCGTATCTGTGACAGCCTGCTGGTCATGGCTCATTCTAATGCAGCTGGCTGCGTGCAACCGATATTGTGCACCGGGATCTGTCCCAAATGAGTTAGCGCTTTCAAGTGTCCTGTTCCGAAATTGCAGTGATAACTTATCGAAATATAAGCCAATAGTTTGTGAAATAACTAAAAACAATCTGTAAATGGAATACTTTTGCGTTAAAATATCTTTCCTGAAGTGACATATCTTCTTTATGTGGTGAATACTTTTCCTTCTTCGAATAATGATTATCTGCCACAACAACGGCACAGTTTCAGCCTGTATCTGTCACTTACGCTGGTAGGCCAGTTGGCAGGTTGGTGCACCTCTGGAACGAGGGAGCGTTGGCCGGTGTATCATTGGATCTGCAGTCACATGACTTGCTGATCGAATACAATCGCACGTGATCATGTAACCCGTTGCGCAAGTCAAACGAACTCTTCAGTGTCCCTCCTCAACATGAGCGATACTGCGGCAAGCTTGCTTTAGCGATGTTGATCTTGCCTGTACATGTGGTGGCAGGTAGCGGCCAGTATTGTTCCGTGGCGCCAGCTGTGTGAACGTCGTGACTGCCCGGCGTCACAGCGCCGTCCGGTCATCAACTCTGGCCACTCAATTCGCCGGCTATCAATGTAATCGGCGCGGCGGCGGTGAGTGTGTGGCCGGAGCCGTGCGGAACGTCTCGGCGGCGGCGTGGCGCGCCATCGTCTCGCGTCACGAGCGTCGCCACACTCACCTGTCGGCTCAATTAGCCGGCCGCTGAGTGCGCCGCCGCCGCCGCCGCCGCCGCCGCCCCCCGCGCTGCCGCTGCGGGAGCCTGTGGTGCCCGCTGCCGGCGGACGGCAGCGTGGGGCAGGGGGGGGGGGGGCGCACGTGCGCTGCCCGCCGGTGGCGGTGGGGCTGCTCTCCGCGGCTGGTGTGGTCCGTCGCCGTCCGTTAGCGGGCCGGTGGAGAGCGTGAGCGCTGCTGACGTGGCCTGCCTCCGGTCAGCGCCGACTGCAACAGGTCGCCAAGCAACGGGAGAAACAACATGGAGATGGCGGCTCGAGCAGGCCTGCCGTGTCGCTGCGACAGCCAACACGAAACTACACTGGGCAGCGATAAATGCATGATGTCGAATATAATGATGGAGGGATAACGAGATAGAAAGGAAGAGAAATAGAAAGATAGAGAAATAGAAAGATATAAAAATAGAAAGGTAGAGAAATAGAAAGATAAAGAGATAGACAGATATCAATACAGAAATATCGAGAGATAGAAAGATAGAGCTAGAAAGATAGAGAGATAGAAAGGTAGAGAGTAAGTAGACAAGTAAATATATAGATAGGAGGAAAGGTGGAGGGACGAAGAGATGGAGAGATGGACAGATGGATGGATGGATGGGGAGATCGAGAGATGGGGAGATGGGGATACGGAGAGATGGAGAGGGAGGATCTAAGGAAAGAACACTCACGTAGCCTTCTGGGGTACAAAACATAGCATACTTAGGTATCTCGGGCGGGGCCTTCAAACAATATTCCTTGCAAAGCTGGAATATGACATGTATGTAGCAACATGTCGCGCAACACTTGGATTTGCAATGCACTAATATTAGCGGCACATTTTGGCCGTGGTGTGTACCACTATTCTTCACATCTTGCCGTGCAAACAACCAATATTCCGCATGGCGTTTGGGCATGCCAATACAAGCCGGTGGTAAGCCCTTCTGCACAGCATTAGCCGACGGAAGACTTGTAGCCAGTACGTGCCAATTATATCATCTTTATGGTCGCGCACGTATGCTTCGGCGTAACTGCGAGATAATCTCTGCCATGCTTCACCGTTTCCTACAACAGCATCAGAGCAATGCCTTCGGAGAGTTTACGATGCCAATTTCTGCACATCAGGAGCTGCACCACTGATAGTTAGTGAGACTTGTCTATTGCATAATTGCGGGGAATGCGGCGCCGCGGGGTGTCGCTGACGGGCTTGACCCCAAATGTCTGCCGTGCAGACTGGTATTGTGGATCACTCTTAGCGGAATACCTGCCCGAGATGTGCCCTTGTCAGACTGATTTACCTTCCTCTGAACGTACCATTTCGCAGGTCAATGGATGAAATTTGCAGTGATGGTGGGTACGCTTTATCACATTTCTGACAGCAACAAGTTCGGAATAAATTATCGTAGAATGGTTTCAAATGCTACTTAAGGAACCTTTCCGTGAATAAGAGGTGAAATGGCCGGACTCGCCCTGCGTTGGTATTGATTGTCAAATTCGCGTGTATAACTGCAGCACACTTATCCTGCCTCCTATGTTGGCACACGACACTCAAAGCTTCTCCTGAGCGAAATACTGTGCCATGTAATCAGGTTTTCACATGCTGTCTGCTATATTCATGCATCTGTTAATTTTATCTGAACACCATATGCGTCATATGTATGCGGCTCAACTGGTGGTAATGTTTTCCCAACACATGTGGCCCAGGGTGGTAATACTTTAACAACACATATGAGCCAGGCAATCGAAGAATATCACCGGCGAGAAATGAAAACATATTGTCAGAGAAGCACTTGCTTCCCCAGACAGTATGAACTCGTCACACTCGATTTGAATATCAGCGGTGTCATGATCCATCACTTTTAATAAACCAGCCACTAGCCATTTGATAAGCCAGCCAGCCTTCCGCCCCTTTTTTGTACCGATCGCGAGCCGCTCCGCTGGAAAGCAATGAATGATGTCTTTAAATTTGGCCAAACAATCCTCATTATATTTTGTCCCTATGAAGTGCTTCGAACCAAAATTCGGTGATCATAATATTTTGACTACTAGGATATCAACAGCCCACTGGAAAATCGATGTGACAAAAGATACCATTTAAATATGTGTAAGCTACGAATGCTCGATCGATTATGACACTTCATCTTCAGAATGACCATGCATTGTTGCAGTGTCATAATGAATATTCATCTCCGATTGACACGGCATAACAACCGGTGCTTGAAACTCATCCCTCATCATACAAGAGAGATGACGCGAGTTTAATCCTGCAAAAGCATGGCACCACAGAGATCATCACGGCCACGGCACCACAGAGATGATCATGACCATGGCACCACAGAGATCATCATGGCCATGGCACCACAGAGATCATCATGGCCATGACACCACAGAGATCATCATGGCCATGGCACCACAGAGATCATCATGGCCATGGCACCACAGAGATCATCACGGCCACGGCACCACAGAGATCATCATGGCCATGGCACCACAGAGATCGTCATGGCCATGGCACCACAGAGATCATCATGGCCGTGACACCACAGAGATCATCATGGCCATGACACCACAGAGATCATCATGGCCATGGCACCACAGAGATCATCATGGCCATGGCACCACAGAGATCATCACGGCCACGGCACCACAGAGATCATCATGGCCATGGCACCACAGAGGTCGTCATGGCCATGGCACCACTGCGATCGTCACCGCCATGGCACCACAGAGATCATCATGGCCATGACACCACAGAGATCATCATGGCCATGGCACCACAGAGATCATCATGGCCATGACACCACAGAGATCATCATGGCCATGACACCACAGAGATCATCATGGCCATGACACCACTGCGATCGTCACGGCCACGGCACCACTGCGATCGCCACGGTCATGCACGATGAAATGGAGCGTGTTTTTATGGCTGAGGACACGCAATAATTTTCATTTAGCTCGACACCAGCAATCTTGCTAGATTATATATAGTGTGTCATCGTAAATAATGTATTGTACTGGTTTCTGTGTCCTCGTACTTGTTGTACCTACTGGTTACCTTGTAAAGAATGCACACACAACTTCCTGGCATCCCACCAGAATAACCCGCTAGCACTGTTCCTGGTATCCAACCCGAATATCCTGTGAACACTATGTTCCCGGTATCCAACCCGGATACCCCGCTAACACCATGTTCAGCGTATCTAGTAAAGATACTTATCGCTATTTTCGTCCTAAGTATTCTTACGAGACTGGATTTCAGTTACGTGTGGCCGACGAATTAACGCGCGAACCACAAGGGGCTTTGACATACGTGTGGTCACCGAATTAAGTCCGTGTCACGGGAGGGGAGATTTGACATCCGTTCGGTTGTCGAATGGCCATTTGATCCGCCAGTCACTGGGAGGAGGGGGGCTCCCCATTGGTTTATATTGAACGGTGCTGAAACCGCTGCCGCTGGCGAGCTCAATCGTGTGACGCCCTCAAATCAACAACTAAGCTACGGCTCAGGAAACATTCAAGCCCAACGTCATTACGGCAGGGTAAAAATATTGTTTTTTTCATTAGGCGTGAGATGTCGAAATGAGCATAGCAGGATGTCGAAATTTGATATGTAATTAGTGTAATTTAAAATGTTTTTGATGTCTTTCAGACTAAAATTTGAGTTTATGGTATAGGTGATTATGACTGGACCTTTATCATTTGTTTTAAGATTCATAATTTAAGAAAAGATGTATTCTGGATAAGGATAATAATAACTATGATGAACTGGTATTTTATCCCATATCACATAGGTCACATCCTTTCCCATATCCCATATCACATCCTTTACCCAAAATGTTCGTGTGACACCATTCCATATTGAGGGCATGCACCTGCTATTTATAAACAAGATACAAGTTATAAACAAGATATAAACAAGTTACAAAGGAGACATAAATACTTCATATCAAGGAGCAGAATGCTGATACTTCTTGGAAAAGGATGTCGATTGAGTGTTCAGAAAGTGGAATAATTTATCACTGAGCAACTTTGATAACCCTACATATTGTATTCAATGCAGGGCTTCATTGCTTGCTGAATAAGGACTTAAGGAGTGCTGGATGTACCGGGTTTAAGGATACTGGGTAGACTATCTGAAACAGAAGAGGCTCTGTGATACGGTTTCAGGAGATGTCCTGATCAGCGGCCATTGGTGCACCCCAACTATAGCATATTTGAATTGTTGAAGGGCATCAGGATGTCTTCAGTTGAGTTCATGTTGGCTTCATAATCAGCAGCAAGAAAGCAAGGATGTCAGAAAAGCCATAGACAGGGAGGTCGATTGAACTTTCATTAGGTGGTATTTTCCACCCATTTTCTTGAAAAATTTCACACTGCATTACGGGTAGGACCAATATAAGACCAATAAGAAAAAAAATATAACAACATCGAAATATTTATAGGTGCTCACATGTGTACACAAATTCCTCGATGAATGGAAGACTCAATATAAGTTCACGGCATTGAGAATACATTCAGACATGGGAGGAATGCTTTCCCGTGTGTTAGGTAAATCTGATTTACCCACGACCTGATTAACGGTGATAGTAGGTCAACTTTATGTGTGCTTTGGATGAGTTGTTTTCTCGGTTTCATGCGCGTTCAGGTGCAATGGTGAGGACAAAGTGTGCATGGGCGGACCCTAGACCCACCAATAGTCCAACGCATGACCACACATCCATGATAAAATTTGGGAACCTGGACTGCTTTGAAAGTTTTTCTTTAAATTGGTAGATATTTATTGTTTTATCTCCTTTAGGACCAAATGGACATTGGATTCGAATTCATCACTCAAAGTTGGTCTGGATTAATCCCCAAATGGTTCCCTGGGGTAGGAACTGCATTGACGACAACACAGTGTTGGATGTATAACGTGATGCACAATGTGGCAGAACTGGGACGACGCTTGACATTTTTGACTACACACGATTATATAATTTCCATCTTATTACCAAATGCGTTTTTATACAAACTAATGAACACGCATCGCGTGCAGCAGGTCCATGCAAATGTGCGGTAACCTCACATGACCTCATTCAACCTTGGCCTGATTTTACCTCATGCATGTGATATATGCACATGATGGCTCTTGCTCTGTTGCCTGAGTATTGCTGGAGTATTCACCTGTGCGAACCATTTGACATATTGTTTTGCAGAATTAAACAATGGCCCATAATATTTAAACTCCTTTATTACACTTGACCTGTGGCATCATCGGTAATCTCGAGGTCCAAAGACAACATCTGACCCGGTGAATGTTGTTAGGCTGTTCATTGCGCTCGGTTTCACTTCGCTTCGTCTATTGGTTCTTGAGTCCCGAGGGGCAGGCACTCCCCCACCCCTCCTGAGTGACTGCTGTTTGGGAGAGCACGCCAGTAACTGGCGGCTTGATCGCCGGACATTGTCCAGTATCCCACATGTCGACCGTCAGTCCGGACGTTGCCCAGTATCCCACATGTCGACCGTCAGTCCGGACGTTGCCCAGTACCTGGCTGCTCTGCGGAAATTGTTGGCCAGCTGGATATAAAAAAGTGTTATTCCTCCTCTAGATTAAAAGAAACTTCCTCAGCGTGAGAGTTCGACCACGGATGCACCACATGTAAGGATACACTACTGAATCTGCTTGGTTTTGCAATCGAGGTTTGTTTTCCCCGAAATAATGCAACGCTCCTATATTTTGACCTTGCCTTTGTATTCATAACCATACGTATATCCAAAAGCATGCCTATACTTCAGCGTGCTGCTGATTTCTCGAGTTGCAGGTTGAGGTCTGCACTGGCCCGGAGTTTGGTGGTAAATGTTACACGCCATAATATCACCTATAACTGCTGTACCGTCACCATTTAGCATTCCTAGCCGTACCGAAAATAGCTTCACAGAGTGTAGTCGTTTGTAGCCATCTAAATAGGCTGACATTTTCCGCGCCGGACCTGTGAACGCGTGGACGGGAGGTGCTAGACCTGTGAAGGTGTGGACGGGAGGTACTAGACCTGTGTAGGTGTGGACGGGAGGTGTGACCTGTGAAGGTGTGACCTGTGAAGGTGTGGACGGGAGGTGTGACCTGTGAAGGTGTGGACGGGTGGTGTGACCTGTGAAGGTGTGACCTGTGAAGGTGTGGACGAGTGGTGTGACCTGTGAAGGTGTGGACGGGAGGTGTGACCTGTGAAGGTGTGACCTGTGAAGGTGTGGATGGGAGGTGTGACCTGTGAAGGTGTGACCTGTGAAGGTGTGGACGGGAGGTGTGACCTGTGAAGGTGTGACCTGTGAAGGTGTGGACGGGTGGTGTGACCTGTGAAGGTGTGGATGGGAGGTGTGACCTGTGAAGGTGTGACCTGTGAAGGTGTGGATGGGAGGTGTGACCTGTGAAGGTGTGACCTGTGAAGGTGTGGACGGGAGGTGTGACCTGTGAAGGTGTGACCTGTGAAGGTGTGGATGGGAGGTGTGACCTGTGAAGGTGTGACCTGTGAAGGTGTGGATGGGAGGTGTGACCTGTGAAGGTGTGACCTGTGAAGGTGTGGACGGGAGGTGTGACCTGTGAAGGTGTGACCTGTGAAGGTGTGGACGGGTGGTGTGACCTGTGAAGGTGTGACCTGTGAAGGTGTGGACGGGTGGTGTGACCTGTGAAGGTGTGACCTGTGAAGGTGTGGACGGGAGGTGTGACCTGTGAAGGTGTGGACAGGTGGTGTGACCTGTGAAGGTGTGGACGAGTGGTGTGACCTGTGAAGGTGTGGACGGGAGGTGTGACCTGTGAAGGTGTGACCTGTGAAGGTGTGGATGGGAGGTGTGACCTGTGAAGGTGTGACCTGTGAAGGTGTGGACGGGAGGTGTGACCTGTGAAGGTGTGACCTGTGAAGGTGTGGATGGGTGGTGTGACCTGTGAAGGTGTGACCTGTGAAGGTGTGACCTGTGAAGGTGTGGACGGGAGGTTTGAGCGCGCGCCGGCGGCAGCCCGTAGTGCACGGTCTCGGTGTTCGCTGACCGTGTCAGGGTCCGCCAGCTCATACTATCTCGCAATGACCCTTCACCCGAACCGTCTGAAATCCACTTATAAATCGGCAATAGAGGTCTCCGAGCATTCGCCGCCTCCGGGCCTTCACGCTCGGAATGTCCGAGGTGCTTATAATGAAAACATACGTAAGATAATGGAGAAGAATGATGAAAGATTACCATTTGGTGGTGCCCATCTGTGCGGCTGGGATTAAGGAGCGCCACGGATGTCAAGAATTCCATTTATTCTTCCATGGCTGCGCCACATTATGATTAGGGTTCAGCGCGCGGAGTCGCTCAGGGGAGGACGATTTATGATCGTTTCATCCGTTAAATGAACAAGTGATGTGAAGTCCTCCGAAGTGAAAGTCTCTTCATGATTCAAATTGGTGTCTCTGGCAACATATTTTGGCTCGCTATCTCTGATGTTGGGCCTCTGGACTTTGAGATTATTTTATTTCGGCCACTCGATTCGATTTTTCAGTTCAGTTTTCTTTCGATGGAGCAGGGCTGATGTCATGTGATATTCCATGCCACGCAAAGCAAAACTTGAGGATGCAAAGAATTTGAGTTGGCTAGGCCCATCCGATGTTACGCTTCAGACGACCAGCAACTTCACAGATGAAGAACTCTGAACTTGTCGAAATCATCATATTGCAGGCTCGCATATGCAATCGCAATCATTCGTGATATAATATGGAGTGGAGTGGAGATATAATATAGTCTCTCTACCAATGAGAATTTGACAAAATACGCAAGCGTGTGCTGTATATCAGGGTATGCAATGTGAAGTTCTTCAATCTCATCCCAACAATGTTGACTTAGCCTTCATTCATTTCATGTATTCGATTTCGTTGAAGAAAACAAACTATGTAGTATTTTACTATGATTGCATGCTAAGCTCCTTTAACATTCTTTACTTTACTTCACTTGAACAACTCATGGCTTTTCACCTCATATTCGACATACATATCATCATAATACAACTCGGCTGCATTAATTACGAATAAATGACTGTGAAGGGGGAAGCGTGCTCGAATCCCACTGAAGTTTCGCGAAGGGAAACACACAGCCGTTATTTTATTTTGAAATACAAATATTACGTAGGTCGAGATGGAAGTTAAATACGCATATAGAGTTTGTTAAAATGTAATTACTTTCGTGAATGGGACTAAAACGAAAAAAGACCTCGGTTTCCCCAATGTGCTAGGTTTCTGCATTATTTCTTCTTATTTAAGACAAAGTCAAGGGTAGGTGAATGAATGTTCGCCACCTTGGTCTCAAGGTAGCTGTTTCTGATGATAGAAGCCATGTTTTAGAGTACATAATACCTCTGCAATCATGTCGATCGGACCCTTTGTCTGCGTGTGGCCCCTACAAAATGCGTGGAACCTCATTCAGGTCACATTTACCTATGTCACCGTACCTTTCCATTTAGAATCTTGAACAAAAATATATTCCGAAATGAATTTTAAGGTTCGCACAATGGTGCTCCTACTACGATATACTTTTGGCATGCACATGGCAAAAACGCCATAGCAAGAACCTGATGTATACCAAATACATTCGCCAAATTATTTATTGTGGTGGGTAGTTGCACTTAATTGTTGTTTATGTTGTTGTGATTCACTGGATGAATGAGACAATGAATGACTACGTAGCTGTTGAGGTTGGAATTTGTTGCCTTATCTGAGGTGTTTTTGCAGAGTGTAGTGTAGCATCCATAGCCCGCGCCAAGCCGGATGAATCGTCTCCACGCCCCGAGGGACACACCGGTCAGGGATGGTCATGGCAAACACCCAGAGCTTGTTTTGTCGGCCTAAAATGTATTTTCAGAATGCATATCACCAGCGTATGCCAAACCAACTGAGCCATCCCCGAGGATCATGTAGATATCGATGGCCACGGGCCAGGGAAGGTGGCAAGAAATACTTGTTGGTTGTCAACGTTTCAGGAAGTGTCTAAGCCTGACTCCCACGGTGCGGCGGAGCAGGCAACATTTTCACCTCAGGTGAGCAGCCTCTTTAGTTGGGTGAACTAGGAGCTCTATCGCCAGCGAATTCTCTCCACGCTGAAGTATTGGAAGAGAACCGATGATTTTGCTTCCCAGATAAATTAGCATGGCAGAAAAACTTGCAATGTTGATGCCGTATGCTAGGAACACGCGCAAAACAGCTAATTATTCGCCCAGGGTTCACTTCCTTCCTCCGCTGTTGAAATGTACGGGACTAGGGGAAACACGACCTCCGTCATGACTTGGTTTGGAATAGTTGCATAATTTATATAACGTGAACTTTGTTGCCCAACAGTGAACAATGTAAAGGCAATAGTTTCACCATGACTGCCGAAGTCGTTATACCGCAGAGGCGTCTGTATTCTGTCGGGTCTGGGCCGAGCGGTGTTCTGCCGAGTCTAGTAACCCAGCGGTGTTCTGTCGAGTCTAGTAACCCAGCGGTGTTCTGTCGAGTCTAGTAACCCAGCGGTGTTCTGCCGAGGCTAGTAACCCAGCGGTGTTCTGCCGAGTCTAGTAACCCAGCGGTGTTCTGCCGAGTCTGGTAACCCAGCGGTGTTCTGCCGAGTCTAGTAACCCAGCGGTGTTCTGCCGAGTCTAGTAACCCAGCGGTGTTCTGCCGAGTCTGGTAACCCAGCGGTGTTCTGCCGAGGCTAGTAACCCAGCGGTGTTCTGCCGAGTCTAGTAACCCAGCGGTGTTCTGCCGAGTCTGGTAACCCAGCGGTGTTCTGCCGAGTCTAGTAACCCAGCGGTGTTCTGCCGAGTCTAGTAACCCAGCGGTGTTCTGCCGAGTCTAGTAACCCAGCGGTGTTCTGCCGAGTCTAGTAACCTAGTGGTGTTCTGCCGAGTCTAGTAACCCAGCGGTGTTCTGCCGAGTCTAGTAACCCAGCGGTGTTCTGCCGAGTATAGTAACCCAACGGTGGCCAGACTGGAACGGTGAGGCGTATATTTGATCCATTCGATCTCCAACAAAATGTTCAACAACACATCTATGCTTTCTCTTCTTCGGCTTTGTAACTCTTTGCAGAAACACTGCAGGTTGCTTGCAACTGCATTCAGAAGGCGCACACAACGTACAGAAGTGGCGGGGGTTAACACGCGTCCTGAATGGGGGGGGAGGAATCCGCTCGCCCCTCTGGTTTTTCGTACATAACTCCGGAATTTACCGGGCGATATACGCCATTGTTTACGTACCTGATTAAAAATGACCCGCGCTTTGTTTAGAGCAAGAGAAACGAAAATCGGCCGACATTTTGTTCGAGTAAGGGGTCATTAAAGTAAAAAAATATTTAAAAGCGCCAGACCACAAAAGTCGGCGCACATGCGCTCCCGTATATTGTCAAAATGGAAGTGTTCTTGGCAATACCAGCGACTTATTTGATGTATATTGTTATGCTTTATATCTTCAAAGTCATGTTGGGTCACCGAGATCAGGTCAGGTCAAGTTCATGGCAGGTTAATGCAACAAAACTTGGTTAACTGGAATGCTGTCATAAATGGAAATAACTGTCATGCGATTGATGTCACCCTACACATCCTGAAAACTACCGTTTGTCATTGTTGTCGGGGTAGTCGGGCGGGTTTCGTAAACCGGAACAGGTAATGACCTGATAAAGTGCTGTTATATAGGTGACCTGAGGTCAAATTCCGGGTCTAACATCTGTATTGCATCATTACTAATGTCCAAAACATAGCTGTTGTTTATTTTGGAGCATTTAAACACAATCACAACTATCCATAACAATGGCAAGCCACGCCACGCAAAACCTGAAAATTTGACCTTTTGACCTCATTTCACCCGAAGATATTGACCTAAGGTCATGTAATTTGCTCAAAATATAATTAACTACCGTACCCATCCGCCCTACGAATTTCATTACTTCAGCTTTGATAGGAGCCGAGATCTTAGGGGGCGGAATCCGCCCCCACCCAGTGCGGGTAATTTTCAGAGGCCCTCCAGGGCGCGCGTTACTGTGTGCCGGATCATAAAGATCATTTGCGCCGCCTTTAAAGCGAGTGTGTTTTGCATCAAAGCTAAGAGACGAGCGTACATCTACGTTCAGGGAGTTTTACGTCATAGTGTGTGTGACATTAAGGTGCTGAAGACGGGGGCTGGGAAGGGGACATCTCCTGGATATCCAAATGGTTTTAGTTTTACTTTACTACTCCGCAAGATGACTTGTAGTTTGGGTGGGGAGGGTGATTTTGAGAGTGATGAGGGCTGATGTTGTTAGGGTGTCGGTTGTTAGGGTGCCTACTCTTGTCGAAGAGCACCGAGGGATCTTTACCGTACGGACAAAGAGGTGATTGTCCATACGGCCTGCCACGTTGTCCGCCGCGTGTTAGTTGTTAGCAGCGGGTTAATCTAAGCATGCCATGCAGGGTTGTCAGTGGGGTTAGCACGGTCCTTCGCAATTCGGTTCATCTACTTTCGCTGTACAGCTGGGTAGACACTTTACGTTATGAGTTGCCAGGTGAATGGATTCATTTACGTCTGACGGCTCCTCTGGACAAAATATTTTTACGTTATGTTAAGTTTTTTCTTAATTTTTCCTAAAGCGAGCCGGCTCATCCTCGTTCGTCGGCACCGATGGGTAACCATTTTGTATAATTGGGAAGCGAATCGGTTCATATACATCCAACGTCATTCGGGGATGGCTATTTACGTGTTTCCTACGAGTGTATCGCCGGCATGTGTTGCGTGTTGAAGTGAGTGTTGGTGGTGTAGCGTCTACAGTGTTCCGGCTAGCTTTTTGGCGTACAGATATTCAAACGGCAGTTGGAAGAGTTATGGGTGTTTGTCATCCAGAAGCGATGGAAGCGCCATGGTGATGCCTTCTTTTTGGCAGAAGGACTTAGGTGGTTGTTTTTGAGCATTAAAGATACAGCAGTCCAGCAGGACGTGGTCTATGCTTGATGTGGTGGTGCAGGTGCCGCAGTTAGATGTATACTGGTCATCCTATAGTTGAGGCTGTTTTAGTTGAGTGTAACTAGCTCTACGCCTATTGAGGATGGCTTCCTTTTGTCGGCGATATTTACTTGATGTGTTGCATATCCCTATCCTTGGTTTGATGTTATGGGTGTGGGTGGATTTGTGTCTTGTAGAGATGTTTTGTGTCCATGTGTTCTAGTAATGCTGACGTATGCGGCGTTGTAGAGTGCTTTGCGATCATCCACTGAATGTTCCATACTGGGGTAAATGCTCAATGTTAAGGCTTGCTTTGCGAGCCGATCTGCTTCTTCGCTAGCTGAGATGTTGACGTCGCCCGGAATCAAGATGGAGGAAAAGTCATTTACTTTATGGACCACGATTTGTTGAATTATGTCCAGAACTGTACGTGGACAGTCGTGGGTGTTGTTAATCGACTGTAGGACGGATTTGGAATATGATCAAGATTGCTACGTCTCATGAGAACGAAGATCGCGGCCAGAATGGCCGGTGTTTGAACGGAGTAGATGGAGAAGCTATCCGGCGAACGCTTGGGAAGTCTAAGGCCTGATCCAGTGATGCCGATGCCTACCCTGGCCTCTTAGACATAAAGACATAAAAGATTAGTGCAACTATGAGCCACAAGGGCCCTTCTTGGTTACACTGTGTACACTCAACCTGTTGCCCACCAAATCCGTCGATCAGCCCTTCCTGTAAAACTTAAAACAAACCCTCTATTCTTATGATTTTCTATGCTGTTTTTAAAGACGTTCAATGTGCTGGTACTTACAATGGTTTGTGGCAGTTGGTTCCAGTGTTCTACTACCCTGTTGGTGAAGAAAGACTGTCTTAACCTTGTTCTGCTGTGGTAAACTTTAATTTTGTATTGATGACCTCTGATTGCAGCATTTCTGTTAAATTCAAACATTTCCCCACGATATCCCCTCTCCAGACCATGGACAAATTTAAAGACCTCGATGAGATCTCCTCTCAGCATATATCTAAGTGAAAACATGTTCAATTTCTCCAATCTTTCCTCATATGCCAGGTTGCTTATACCATTAACCATTTTGGTAGCCCTCTTTTGTACTCTCTCTAAAAGCCAACAATCTTTTTCATAGCTAGGAGACTAAGCTTGGATGCGGTATTCCAAATGTGGCCGGACATGCCTATTGTTTCGACGACCCGTGAGTATGAGTGTGTTGTGATTGCTGTCATCGGCGAGTTTGTGGAAAGTACCAAGAATTTTCGCCGATGTGATTACCGATTTATTTTCGGAGAGCGAGTACTCGACCTTTGGCTGACGGAGGGTCCAGTATGGTTTAGTCGGCAGTCGAGCTGGCTGCAGTGGTAGGCATTGTAATCTGAGAGAGCCATGGAAATTTGAACATTATATAGTGGCAAATATTTGAACACCATATGTTAGAAGTTTTCCAAAATCGGCTCTTGCGAAATCGATCAGGCGTAAAGCAGCATTGTGCCGGATGGATTTTAATGGATTTGATTTTAATGTGGTAGTGGTTCAGCTATTGTGTCCTGAAGCCGAGGAGTAGCGTGACCGAGTCTACTAGGAGGCTGGCTATCAGTGTGTTTCTGAAGGCACCTGTTGTGTCACTAATACAGTTGTTTTGAACGATTTTGAACCTTTTGCTCTTTTTTTTAAATGGTGGCAATGATGATGCTGTTGTATTCTAGGATGGGTCGTATGATTCTTGTGTGGAGTCATAGTAACGTTTTCCTTTCTCCACCCAGTCTGTGCCTGCAAGTCCACGGAGTACGTTGACGCGCTTCGCGCATCGCTTTGGGATGGTGGTGAAGTGTGTTGAAACTAATATTTTCGTCCAAATGCACTCCTAAGAACTTACATTTTTCACCCGTTCACAATCGATGGCTTTGCCATCGATTTTAAGTAGTGTTGTGGGTATGGGGCGGAGACCACTACGTGTGACTTTGGCCGAGTCTTCAGGGTGAAGCCCCACGTTTTGCAGCACTTCAAGATGTGGTCTATCACGCTCGGTCAGACGCGTTTCATGCCTTAACGTTTTCATGGATATCACGCTTTATGGCGCACACAGCGCACATAGCACATGGACATCACGCTTTATGGCGCACACAGCGCACATAGTACATGGATATCACGCTTTATGGGGCACACAGTGCACATGAAACATGAATATCACGATTTATGGGACCGTAAAACGGATCACCTTTATGGGAAACCACAAAAAAAATACTTTATGGCGCACACTGCGCACAGAAAGCATGAATATCACGCCTTATGCTCATGGTGTACGTCCAATGCTACCTCAGCTCTTCAGTTCTAATCTGATTCCACACCGTGAATAGTAGCCATTCGGGCTGGCCGCTCCCAGCCGGGCCAGTTCATCAGGCTGTTGCACTCTCATGCGCAAGATGCGTCGGTCGGGTTTGTAAGAGAAATTCGTGAATTAAAACGCGTATATAAGCTTGCTGCATGGTTTGCAGCCGGTTGGTGCCGCCCATTACCTGCAAACCCGGCTCTCTATGTATGTAAATGACTGGGAGCTGAGCAGGCGGCGTCTGGCGAGCCGCTGCAGAAGAGGCGCTGATGGCCGAATGTGGCGCGTGGCCGCCACTGCAGTGGTGGTGCCCGCCGCCAAGAGGGGCAAACCTCAGCTTCGAGTCGTACATCATCCATCCATACCGCACCGGATCGAACACAAACTGTTCACGAATATTGCGTCCGCTTTCGAACAAAGTGCAGTGGCATGGAGATGGAAATGCAATGGCAATGGCCCCGGATAATGGCATGGCAGATCTGGAGAAACGATTGGTGCAAACTTCAGCCCGTCCAAATTGTCCTGGACCACGCGCACCGTCAGCGGTGGCTGTGTAGCCTGGAGCCGTGGTGGCTGTGTAGCCTGGAGCCGTGATGGCTGTGTAGCCTGGAGCCGTGATGGCTGTGTAGCCTGGAGCCGTGGTGGCTGTGTAGCCTGGAGCCGTGATGGCTGTGTAGCCTGGAGCCGTGGTGGCTGTGTAGCCTGGAGCCGTGATGGCTGTGTAGCCTGGAGCCGTGATGGCTGTGTAGCCTGGAGCCGTGATGGCTGTGTAGCCTGGAGCCGTGGTGGCTGTGTAGCCTGGAGCCGTGGTGGCTGTGTAGCCTGGAGCCGTGATGGCTGTGTAGCCTGGAGCCGTGGTGGCTGTGTAGCCTGGAACAGCGGTGCAGCTCCAGGCTATGAGTTGGTGGCACGCCACGGGTTGAAGGTGTGTCTTTGGGACGACGAACTGCCGTGTCGGTATTACGAACCGTTCTTTATGGCACGGCTGGCTAAAATCCTTTCTACATCCTCATCCGTGTGATTCCGGTCATCCACCAGAGTGGCCACTGGGACGCTCTCACGTTGTGCCCAGTAGCCGTTGGCCGGTATTGCACTGCGGGCCGTTTCCCGGTCCTTGTCTGGCAACCTTCTGCAGAGCTACATCAGGTGCACCAGATTCGGCGCTTCGTCTGTGATCCGCCGACACGTGCTGTGCTGAAGCCAGCCCCGGACGCCTGGTGATTCAGCACGAAGAGCACCGGTCGCGTCAGATGTGGACATAGGTCGTGCTCGGGCGCAGGCTCGGACGCTCGCGGGGTGCGATCTGCAGGGGTCATCCGTCTCGCCCGGCACAGGGGCAAGGGTTCCTGTGTGGCAGGGTCAACCACCTCGCCTGGTGCAGGGGCAAGGGTTCCTCTGTGGCAGGGTCAACCACCTCGCCTGGTGCAGGGGCAAGGGTTCCTCTGTGGCAGGGTCAACCACCTCGCCTGGTGCAGGGGCAAGGGTTCCTCTGTGGCAGGGTCAACCACCTCGCCTGGTGCAGGGGCAAGGGTTCCTCTGTGGCAGGGTCAACCACCTCGCCTGGTGCAGGGGCAAGGGTTCCTCTGTGACAGGGTCAACCACCTCGCCTGGTGCAGGGGCAAGGGTTCCTCTGTGGCAGGGTCAACCACCTCGCCTGGTGCAGGGGCAAGGGTTCCTCTGTGGCAGGGTCAACTACCTCGCCTGGTGGCAGGGGCCAGGGTTCCTGTGTGGCTGGGTCAACCACCTCGCCTGGTGCAGGGGCAAGGGTTCCTCTGTGGCAGGGTCAACTACCTCGCCTGGTGCAGGGGCAAGTGTTCCTGTGTGGCAGGGTCAACCACCTCGCCTGGTACAGGGGCCAGGGTTCCTGTGTGACAAGGGTCAGCCACCTCGCCTGGTGCAGGGGGGGTTCTCTGTGGCAGGGTCAACTACCTGCCTGGTGCAGGGGCAAGTGTTCCTGTGTGGCAGGGTCAACCACCTCGCCTGGTACGGGGCCGGTTCCTGTGTAGGGTCAGCCACCTCGCCTGGTGCAGGGGCCAGGGTTCCTGTGTGACAAGGGTCAGCCACCTCGCCTGGTGCAGGGGCAAGGGTTCCTGTGTGACAAGGGTACCGTCGCCTTATACTGGGCGGGTTCGTTGACGGGCCGCCTGGTACAGGGGCCAGGGTACCTGTGTGGGAAGGGTCAACACTTCGCCTGATGCAGGGGCCAGGGTTCCTGTGTGACAAGGATCAGCCACATCGCCTGGTGCAGGGGCCAGGGTTCCTGTGTGACAAGATCACTTGAAAAACAACCACTGGCTTCAATCACTAGCAGCAATCACTGACTTTTTCTGAATAGCAATGCATACACAATGTAAATAGCTCTGATCTTGATTCATAGCATGTTTAACGTCGGCTGTGATCTGAGTCACTAAACCTAGCACGGCCTAGTAACTGACCACCGATCATTTGGTAAGTCATATCCCAGCGTCTTTCCCTATAGCACCATAGTATGTCCCTCTGGACCGCTCTCTTCATCGGATGTGTCTTTGAAAACGTTTGTTTGAAACAGCTAATTCACCTATTATTAATAAATTATTAATAATAATGACATGGATGACAGTTCATTCATGTGAAAACCACAAACGGAGTGGTGGAGAAGCCTTTTCAGGGCCTCTTCACCTCCCTCGCAGGGCCTCTTCAGGGCCTCTCCAACTCCGTCCCTCTATTCCCAGGAGGACAGGAGTGGCATGGTGTACCTCACGTGAGATAACATCAGCAGCAGGGAATATCGAGATCATTGGAACTATCCTCATTTTCGTGAAAGTTTCGTCCTTACCATCATCCTCTTTATTGTACTTTTGTAGTTACCGCTCATTATTGTGAAGCATCCCTATCTTTTTTTTTTCTTCTCCGAGACAACATTGCCTCCAAGACAAATTAAATATATTTTCTTCTTTTCTCCCACTGGATTTCCTACATTACTTAGCTTGATATTTCATTGAACCGGATCGGATCTATCAAATATTTCCAGCGCATCAGTCATCACTTTGATAACCACTTGTGCTGCCACCGGCTTGTCCCTGTGGAATTGATTCCGCCCTTCACTCAACTCACCCCGTCTCGGGGATTATTATGCACCCTGCACCACCTAAGGTTTCCGGCGGACAGTAGAAAAACGGCGCGCGGCAGCGCGCCTAAATTTGGTACGCCTTTTCCCGATTCCACGGTGAACGATCTATTCGGGTACAAGTGAGGTCACCTCCAAAAATGTTCAACTAGTCGTCACACTTTAAGGAATAAACATATTTGAATGAAGCTTTCAGCGTTTGCTTATTTTTAGGGATGCAATAATACGCACCAGAGGATTTTTTTCGTTTTTGACGACGTATTAGTTTCGCATATTTGCCTATTTGCACATTTTCAATAGCTAAAGTAAAACATTATGGCTAAAGTATGCATTTTTTAAGAGGGCAAGTGGACTTCAAACAATATTTCGCGGCCCGTTCTATCCATCGGAAAAAAATCAGGGAAATTGAAAGATCGAAATTGTGAAAATTTCAACCAAAATGTAACTTTTACCTTTGGGTGGGAAAACACATATTGCCTTGGTCGATTTTTCTTTTCTTTTCTAATTCCAAGTAATTTTTCTTTAAAATCTCCCCAAAATGACCTGACCAGAACCAAAAACATTATCTCAATTTTGATCACATAGACCGGCTGACATCCGTGTACCGACACGTACACCAGCTGCCTGGCGTGGGCTGACATCCGTGTACTGACACGTACACCAGCTGCCTGGCGTGGGCTGACATCCGTGTACCGACACGTACACCAGCTGCCTGGCGTGGGCTGACATCCGTGCACCGACACGTACACCAGCTGCCTGGCGTGGGCTGACATCCGTGTACTGACACGTACACCAGCTGCCTGGCGTGGGCTGACATCCGTGTACCGACACGTACACCAGCTGCCTGGCGTGGGCTGACATCCGTGTACCGACACGTACACCAGCTGCCTGGCGTGGGCTGACATCCGTGTACCGACACGTACACCAGCTGCCTGGCGTGGGCTGACATCCCTGTACCGACACGTACACCAGCTGCCTGGCGTGGGCTGACATCCGTGTACCGACACGTACACCAGCAACTCGTATCCATTAATGGCTGGGATCAGCCTGGATACGTGCATAAGTCGACAAAGAGATTTAAGAAAAAAACCAAAGGGATTGGTTTCTAGGCATCCACATGAGCTGAAATACACATAGGAAAGACCGGGGCTAGTTGATTCGCGGGATGGTTGATACAACATTTTTTAAAAAGTATGAAGCCGGTTGCCATTGCTACCACACATATTGCTGCTTGCGGTAAACACAAGCGCAAGTCCTTTCGACACATGGCTGCGTATTGGTGACGATGTGGCACATTTTTGGAGCGAAAGTAAATTT
Organism: Imbricaverruca yamaguchii; assembly: GCA_034440575.1. Taxonomy (NCBI): domain Eukaryota; kingdom Metazoa; phylum Arthropoda; class Thecostraca; family Neoverrucidae; genus Imbricaverruca; species Imbricaverruca yamaguchii. Next base: position 554,411 of record JAOTOL010001446.1, read on the forward strand.
CAATGTCTACGCTTCGCCTTTAAGTTCAGATTTGTCGTCCAGTTGCTAACTTTATAGGTGTCGGTTATCATTATCATGTTTTCTCAGCTTTGCAACGGTGAAATGCTTTTATCGTTTGCCATTACACCATACTCGCAATGCTGTACAACATGCTGCAGCCTGCACCAGAAAAACTGCGGGGTAAATTGATACAGCCTACATTAACTTAATCTGCCTGCAGCAACATCAATCTTCATCAACATTTTGCGGGCTGGAAATGCGATAAAATAATTACAGAATTACCTAGTTGAAGCAAGGTTTTTGCTGAAGCTGTTTCAAGATAACGTTACTCAATATTTCTACGAGTATTTCTCACCAAGGGGAAGAGACTGAAAGAAGGAATAGCTGGAGCTACGGAATCAACGGTTGAGGATTACACAAATGGCATAAACAAATGTCCGGAAAGGCACAAATCAGCCTTATTACTGGAACTTTGAAATATGCACCTTACAGGTGGAGTAAGCTAATGCCACCTATAAATAATATGCTTTACTTAACTGGGAACTATCAACTTTACATATCGTCAGTAACAACTTACCCCTACAGCGTGGCAAGATGATGAACCGTTATTTGCGCGATGTTTTGCTGTTTGGTGGAAAGCCCAGAGGACGCCATGAAAATCTTATCGGGGATGATACTAGAAGGCGTAGGCTTGACGCATGTGTAGCTATCTCCTCGCTACAGTTCCAAGGTGATTTTGTTTTTCCGAAGTTATTTTGAGTTTCGCTAAACCTGTATGAACTAGTTCCGGCCTCCCCTAGCTTGTTCGTTATTATTTTACTGGCATGTTTGGAAACCACCTTTCACCTCGTCACTTGTTATCATTGCGTTAACTTCACTATTTGCTGAGCACTAGATATGAGCTTTTGACGTTGGTTAGCATATATCTTTAAGCATTACACCACCCCGTGATATTTTTTTCGTGGTTTCATTGGATTACAAACTATGCCAGATACTGATGAGCATAGCATGTGAGGCTTCCACGTACGGAGAGACGAATCGGCTCCCATAGTATGGCTCCCGTGCGCCATCGGAGAACGTCCGGCATATTGCGCTGCCTCAGTGGCTCCAAATCACGTCAGGGCGCTGCAAAAGTACCGGCGCACTTCCGGGATCGGCGGCAGTACCGCCCCTCACCCCACCAGTACTGTGAGCCACGTCAGGTGTAATTAGCCGGCGGTCAGGAGCGGCTGCGGCAGTACTCCCCCAGTACTGTGAGCCACGTCAGGTGTAATTAGCCGGCGGTCAGGAGCGGCTGCGGCAGTACTCCCCCACCAGTACTGTGAGCCACGTCAGGTGTAATTAGCCGGCGGTCAGAGCGGCTGCGGAAGTACTCCCTCCTCAGTACCGTGAGCCACGTCAGGTGTAATTAGCCGGCGGCCAGGAGCGGCTGCGGCAGTACCGGCACTGTCTGTATCTGTATCTGCGGCAGACCGGCGCACTGTCTATCTCCTGTATCTGCGGCAGTACTCCCCCCAGTACTGTGAGCCACGTCAGGTGTAATTAGCCGGCGGTCAGGAGCGGCTGCGGCAGTACTCCCCCCAGTACTGTGAGCCACGTCAGGTGTAATTAGCCGGCGGTCAGGAGCGGCTGCGGCAGTACTCCCCCCACCAGTACTGTGAGCCACGTCAGGTGTAATTAGCCGGCGGTCAGGAGCGGCTGCGGCAGTACTCCCCCCCAGTACTGTGAGCCACGTCAGGTGTAATTAGCCGGCGGCCAGGAGCGGCTGCGGCAGTACTCCCCCCACCAGTACTGTGAGCCACGTCAGGTGTAATTAGCCGGCGGTCAGGAGCGGCTGCGGCAGTACTCCCCCCACCAGTACTGTGAGCCACGTCAGGTGTAATTAGCCGGCGGTCAGGAGCGGCTGCGGCAGTACTCCCCACCAGTACTGTGAGCCACGTCAGGTGTAATTAGCCGGCGGTCAGGAGCGGCTGCGGCAGTACTCCCCCACCAGTACTGTGAGCCACGTCAGGTGTAATTAGCCGGCGGTCAGGAGCGGCTGCGGCAGTACTCCCCCACCAGTACTGTGAGCCACGTCAGGTGTAATTAGCCGGCGGTCAGGAGCGGCTGCGGCAGTACTCCCCCCAGTACTGTGAGCCACGTCAGGTGTAATTAGCCGGCGGTCAGGAGCGGCTGCGGCAGTACTCCCCCCCAGTACTGTGAGCCACGTCAGGTGTAATTAGCCGGCGGTCAGGAGCGGCTGCGGCAGTACTCCCCCACCAGTACTGTGAGCCACGTCAGGTGTAATTAGCCGGCGGTCAGGAGCGGCTGCGGCAGTACTCCCACCACCAGTACTGTGAGCCACGTCAGGTGTAATTAGCCGGCGGCCAGGAGCGGCTGCGGCAGTACTCCCCCACCAGTACTGTGAGCCACGTCAGGTGTAATTAGCCGGCGGTCAGGAGCGGCTGCGGCAGTACTCCCCCACCAGTACTGTGAGCCACGTCAGGTGTAATTAGCCGGCGGTCAGGAGCGGCTGCGGCAGTACTCCCCCCACCAGTACTGTGAGCCACGTCAGGTGTAATTAGCCGGCGGTCAGGAGCGGCTGCGGCAGTACTCCCCCCACCAGTACTGTGAGCCACGTCAGGTGTAATTAGCCGGCGGTCAGGAGCGGCTGCGGCAGTACTCCCCCCCCCAGTACTGTGAGCCACGTCAGGTGTAATTAGCCGGCGGTCAGGAGCGGCTGCGGCAGTACTCCCCCCACCAGTACTGTGAGCCACGTCAGGTGTAATTAGCCGGCGGTCAGGAGCGGCTGCGGCAATACCGGCGCACCAACGACCGGTGCTGTTAGCCACGTCAGGTGTAATTAGCCGGCGGTCAGGAGCGGCTGCGGCAGTACTCCCCACCAGTACTGTGAGCCACGTCAGGTGTAATTAGCCGGCGGCCAGGAGCGGCTGCGGCAGTACCGGCGCACTGTCTGTATCTCCTGTATCTGCGGCAGTACCGGCGCACTGTCTGTATCTCCTGTATCTGCGGCAGTACCGGCGCACTGTCTGTATCTCCTGTATCTGCGGCAGTACCGGCGCACTGTCTGTATCTCCTGTATCTGCGGCAGTACCGGCGCACTGTCTGCATCTCCTGTATCTGCGGCAGTACCGGCGCACTGTCTGTATCTCCTGTATCTGCGGCAGTACCGGCGCACTGTCTGTATCTCCTGTATCTGCGGCAGTACCGGCGCACTGTCTGTATCTCCTGTATCTGCGGCAGTACCGGCGCACTGTCTGTATCTCCTGTATCTGCGGCAGTACCGGCGCACTGTCTGTATCTCCTGTATCTGCGGCAGTACCGGCGCACTGTCTGTATCTTTATCTCCTGTATCTGCGGCAGTACCGGCGCACTGTCTGTATCTCCTGTATCTGCGGCAGTACCGGCGCACTGTCTGTATCTCCTGTATCTGCGGCAGTACCGGCGCACTGTCTGTATCTCCTGTATCTGCGGCAGTACCGGCGCACTGTCTGTATCTCCTGTATCTGCGGCAGTACCGGCGCACTGTCTGTATCTCCTGTATCTGCGGCAGTACCGGCGCACTGTCTGTATCTCCTGTATCTGCGGCAGTACCGGCGCACTGTCTGTATCTCCTGTATCTGCGGCAGTACCGGCGCACTGTCTGTATCTCCTGTATCTGCGGCAGTACCGGCGCACTGTCTGTATCTCCTGTATCTGCGGCAGTACCGGCGCACTGTCTGTATCTCCTGTATCTGCGGCAGTACCGGCGCACTGTCTGTATCTCCTGTATCTGCGGCAGTACCGGCGCACTGTCTGTATCTCCTGTATCTGCGGCAGTACCGGCGCACTGTCTGTATCTCCTGTATCTGCGGCAGTACCGGCGCACTGTCTGTATCTCCTGTATCTGCGGCAGTACCGGCGCACTGTCTGTATCTCCTGTATTTGCGGCAGTACCGGCGCACTGTCTGTATCTCCTGTATCTGCGGCAGTACCGGCGCACTGTCTGTATCTCCTGTATCTGCGGCAGTACCGGCGCACTGTCTGCATCTCCTGTATCTGCGGCAGTACCGGCGCACTGTCTGTATCTCCTGTATCTGCGGCAGTACCGGCGCACTGTCTGTATCTCCTGTATCTGCGGCAGTACCGGCGCACCCCCGACCAGGAGCACTGCGTGCTGGTAAGCCGTTGCTCAGGTGATCCTTGTAATTCGGAGTATCTAATGAAACGGTAGTCGACGCCGGCGGGGGCGCAGCACTCGGGCACCGATCGTGGGAACGGGCCGCTGTTCAGGTGCAGCTTCCACGAGCCGCCGGGCGGGGCGGGGGCGTACTGCACGCCCTACGGCCACTGGCCCTCCTCCGTCCCGGAGATAACTCCTGGGGCGGGAACGTCCACTCAGCGCTGACACACCATCTGGGTTTGCCCGCAGTCGCCGCGTGTAGGCACAGTAGGCGATACCGCAACCTGACGGTACGGAGGGTGTGCTTTTTAGTCCTGCGGTACGGAGACCCATGACCGAGCCTGTTCATTCCGATTACAGTCTCGTTGTCCGGTTTTCCCACATTGCGAACAAGCTAGAACGTACAGACTTCAATATATTGATACCGTGTTGTTGAGAAATAAATAGCTAGCTGAATACATGGATAAATATATACATATATATATATATAGAGAGAGAGAGAGAGAGAGAGAGAGAGAGAGAGAGAGAGAGAGAGAAGAGAGAGAGAGAGAGAGAGAGAGAGAGAGAGAGAGAGAGAGAGAGAGAGAGAGAGAGAGAGAGAGAGAGAGAGAGAGAGAGAGAGAGAGAGAGAGAGAGAGAGAGAGAGAGAGAGAGAGAGAGAGAGAGAGAGAGAGAGAGAGAGAGAGAGAGAGAGAGAGAGAGAGAGAGAGAGAGAGAGAGAGAGAGAGAGAGAGAGAGAGAGAGAGAGAGAGAGAGAGAGAGAGAGGGAGAGAGAGAGAGAGAGAGAGAGAGAGAGAGAGAGAGAGAGAGAGAGAGAGAGAGAGAGAGAGAGAGAGAGAGAGAGAGGGAGGGAGGGAGGGAGAGAGATGGAGTAGAGAAAGGGATAGAGAAAGAGAAAGAAAAACGGAAAGGAAGGGGAATGAGCGGGGTATGCATCGGAGCTTCTCACACCTTGTCGTATCGCAATGTACAGGACGCACCAGAGAGTCAGATATTACAATCCGACTTCACCGCGAATATGCCTTCACTGATAATTCTTCGCAATGTGGTGCTACTTCTGATTTGTCACAAACATCTTGATGCATAGTTGATTCTCAGTCAAGTTGGTTCAGAAATGTTTTCTTTCCCTGATGGAGTTCATGGTGGTGACATTTAGCCTCAACCAAGTATCAAGTTGGTCTTCATTGAGACGGAAAATATAAATTGATCCAGCTAACACTGTATTGATAACTTGAGCTTTCGGTTCTATACCATCCTCAGTAGTGTCAAATCATTAAGACATCACACCGTGTGGCTATTTAGCAGATTTGTATGCAGGTGGAAGGAGTGGCCATAAGGAATGCTCTCCCTCCTCCTCATTGCAATCGCCTTCGTGTACGTTTTTTTTTGGGAAAACATTCCACAGAAAGTGTCCTTGAAACCCGCGGTGTGCTTGCACTGCATTGGCGATATATTATGCATCTGGTCGCAAGGAATGACTAGTAAAATGGAGTTTTGCATCAAGATCAATACACAAAATCCATACATATCGCTTTCTATTGAGCACTCTTTCCATGGCGAAGGTATTCCGTTTTTCGATGCTTTGTATTCACCGTTTGTTATGACGGTTCATATTCCACGGAATTGTATGTGGAGCATATGGCGGCACCTAATATTCTTCACTATCAGTCCACCCACCCCGATGAGCACAAAAGCATCCGTTCTTTCCTTTTAGATGACTTTGGTAACACAGGTTTCGTCAGATGAAGATGCCTCTAGGTAGAGAGTCATATACTTAATCATCGAAATCGGCTACCCCAGGAATCGAGTGGGTTTGGCTGTCCAGAACGCGCTAAGGATCGACCTGAACATACGCATCCCCACAAACAGCATATAGGGAAGATGAAGCGCAAATACATCTATGTCAGGCTCCCTTTCGTGCATGATGTGTTGTTTAGGGGAGTTTCCCGAATCATTAGGTGCTCATCTTGGAATCAGAGCACCTAGGATTGTGGGACCAACACTAACATCTAAACAGGTCACATTATCCCTCGAAAGTCCCCCGTGTCCTTCGGGGCCAAATTATGCTGCATTTGCAAAAAAAGGTTTGGAAGAAAATGCACTAGAAAACAAGTTGTCAACAAAATTTCATGTCAAAAATGCCCAGGTGAATTGTATATAGGAGACACTAAACATCCAGTAAGGGAACAATTCCATGAACATATCTGTGATGTACAATTAAGGCATGAACATCAACCACTGAGCGAGCACATTGTCGCAACCATGGACCATACCAAAACCAACAGGATTTTGCTCTTGAGATATTGGACACGGACAGAGACAACGCTAACCCAAAAAATATTACAGTTTTTTACAGACTGTCAGGTCACGATGAACACGTCCTGGTGATCCTGGTGAATGATTTAGTTTCACCAGTTAACTTCCATCAGTGTTCCTTGCTACAACTTTTCATCCCGCCATTTCCCTAGATGCTGATCTTAGTTGACCTTATCGGCAATGTTTCAGTGCGGTGTCTGTTTATCACTGGCTGAAGTTTACATTTTGTTGTTTTATGTCCGGCGAAATTTCGACGGCAAAAGCAAAGATGCATTCGTAATTATGTGTGTGTTGCTCATGGTGTTTAAGTCGCATGATTGTATTTTCGACCTGTGCTGCAACACTCCTGACGATGGTCGACAACCGAACGCTCGAGCTGTCAACGAAGTGTTAGCTTGCACAATTTCTATTTTCCCCTGTCAATGAAGGCCAACTTGATACTTGGTTAATACCAAATTTCCACCGCCATGACCGTCGGCCACCCCATCTGGATCACACCACACCGACGATGGTCAGAAGATCGTTCCAATGAACCCGTTGTTGCCCAATCAGCACGTGCGCCGCGTGCGGTGGTAATAGCTCACACCGCTACCCGGCCGACTACCCGCAGTCATGCTCTCACCACCGGCGTGCATGTCTGCCGAGCATAGACGGCAGCGCCGGCTGTTTCGACGTCCAGCGGCCTCTCGGTACCGAGAAGCACAACGGCAGCCGGTGCCACACAGACGGCCATACGCTCCGTAGAAGCCACTACAATCACTGTGATCTCAGTGTTCGCCGGGGTTCCAGTGTCGTATTTGCATGGGGAAATCGAGCCCTCTACACAGAGGCAGAAAGAAAACACTAGCCAGCTGTGCGCCCCGAGATGCCAGCACACCACCACCAGTGGCATTATTATGTAGATGTTCGCCAGCCGCGGTTTGTGTTGTGCATATCGCTGTGCAGCACACTTACAAATTCACTTACAAATTCGGGCTGTATGCCTAATATAGGGAAATACAAGTCAAAACTGCACCATCACGTTCGCAAATGCGGAGTAAATGAGTAGGTGTGCTTCCAGATATTGCATCGCACGTCTATGCTCAGCGCCACGAACTTTAGGTGGGAGCGGTAGGACATGATGGTTTTGCGGTTCATTTTTTCCATGCAACGCCCATGGGCGTAATGCCTAACTTCATCACGTTTCAGGTACACGTCCAGCACCCACCTCCACCCACACCCCCACCCCGCACCATTCCACCCTTGCGCCGCCCATGCACATAGTCATATTCACGCCATGTTAGCGTTGTTCAGAATGTTAATATCTGCAATGACCAACTCACCCACACTTGGAATGCCTACATAAAAGTGAAAAAATGAACCATACAAAACGAAGCCAAGACCAAGTTAAGATGTCAGATAGCTAGAATTCCCCGTAGCCACACACTACAACACGCTAAGTAGCACAATGAGCTAGTCCTAACAACCCGCATCCTACGTTTATGCAATAACTCAGAAGCAAATTTAGTGTACTTTAAAACCAGATCAAATTGAACTGTGATATAAAATACTGATGAACACGTGGTTCTCTATTCGCCGTCACTATACAAATGACAAGACGTAGTGAGCATGGATCACGTTATTTACCCCTTCTCAGGCCAACTGGTGTTTACTCTGGCGTAGGTCAGATTTAACACATCCTGCACCGCAAGAGGCCAGCCGACTGGCAGAGGGGTGGGGTACGGTGTACCCGAGCCCGAGACACTGCCATGCAGCAGATAGGTACATCCTGTACCACAAAAGGGCAGCCGTCTGGCGGGGGGGGGGGTGTATAGTGTACGCGAGAGGCCAGCCGACTGGCGGAGGGGTGGGGTACAGTGTACCAGAGCCCGAGACACTGCCATGCAGCAGATAGGTACATCCTGTACCACAAAAGGGCAGCCGTCTGGCGGGGGGGGGGGTGTATAGTGTACCCGAGAGGCCAGCCGGCTGGCGGAGGGATGGGGTACAGTGTACCAGAGCCCGAGACACTGCCATGCAGCAGATAGGTACATCCTGTACGACAAAAGGGCAGCCATCTAGCGGGGGGGGGGGGGCGTGTATAGTGTGCCAGAGCCCGAGACACTGCTGTACCGTGTGGAGGTACATCCTGTACCACAAGAGGGCAGCCTTCTGGGGGAGGGGTTTGGGTCACAGGCGCGATATAGCTCACCTCTGAACAACATCCCGGGTTGACGCCTTCAGGCAGGCAAATGCTCCGGCTAAAGTGCATTGGAAGGCACAAGTTAAATAACTAGCTGGACCCCGAGTGCCTACGTGAATAGCGCCCATCAATGCTCACATTGAACACTTCAGAAATAGCAAGAAGCTATTATCAACCTGTAGGGAGTTTCACCAGCGGGCCATCGAAGGCCAGGCAGTAAGACGTCGGTGCACCCCGACCACAGCACTCCCAGCGGCGTCCAGCCATTACCGTGCAGGGATAATGATGGCCGGGCTAGAGCCGACCGGCATACATTCACATGCAAGCAGGATCACATGGTACCATATCGAAAGGGCCGCGTGCACTCGGTAGGCAGCAACTGGTGTTCATAGCCATCCTCCTTGCAATTTATTGCACAAGGTAGTCGCGCCATTGCTGCTGCATTCGGCTGGTAGCATCTGACCGAGCCTGTCTGACCGTATGGTGCAATGAGGTGTGCTGTCTGTGTCGCTGCTACATTCGGCTGGTAGCGTCTGACCGAGCCTGTCCATATGTCTGGCCGTTTGGTGCAGTAAGGTGTGTTGTCTGTGTCGCTGTTACATTCGGCTGGTAGCATCTGATCGAGCCTGCCTGGCCGTTTGGTGCAGTGAGGTGTGCTGTCTGTGTTGCTGCTACATTCGACTTGTAGCGTCTAACCGAGCCTGTCCATGTGTCTGGACTCCCCCTGACCCACACGCCACCGTATCGCAGTTCTCATCTCGGTGCGCTATTCTCTCCGGCCCATTTATCCCGCCGTCTCGAAGTGGTCAGAGAGCTGACCGAGATGTTAATTATAACGCCAAACCATTAAGCAATTAACTTTAGTAGATATGGCGACTGGCGCCATAGCACTACGGTCCGATAGATATGGCAACTGGCGCCATAGCACTACTGTCCGATAGATATGGCAACTGGCGCCATATCACTACGGTCCGATAGATATGGCGACTGGCGCCATAGAACTACGGTCCGATAGATATGGCGACTGGCACCATTGTATCACGGTACGGTTGATATGGTGCCGTGGTCTGAATATTGATCCCACGGCCAACAAACCAGTGCCTAATATATTTGTGCTGTAGAGACCATTTCCATATAAGCATACGCACGCAGTGAGCAAATGTGTTGTGCCGTTGCCCATGTTTGGACGTGACAAGCACATAAAATCAAGAGTCGTATGCTCTTTATTCTTTATAATGACTCCTTTTCACATTAGTATGTATCATTGGGCGCTGCCCAGATAGCACATCCGAGAAGGCTGAGCATGTTATCTGTTCAAAATGTGGAATGACGCAAAGGGCACATCGTGTTTTTAACTCCATCGGCGTATTTTGAACTCAACTGAGGAGAAAACGAGCTATTACCTTGATGAGGTATTATTCCAGGTGATGGGAAATCACTTCCTACCATGAATAAAAAATTTCGCCAGCCGATAGCTTCCGTCATCGCTCACTCCGCCCCAAAATGGCTGTTGTGCATGGGATACCAAGAGAACATTCCTGACTTTGTCCTGCGTTAATCCTATGGATCTGTTGTAGGGGTAATTTCAAGCATCCGTTTAATATTAGTAAAATGGTACCAGCAATGACACACTCAGTATGTTCTTTATTGGGCGGGCTCGACCGAAAACAATGCAATGAAAAAGAGAAGAAAGAGAACTTTCGGCACGCTTCGTGCGCCGAAAATTGTTCGTTTTGCATTGTGAAACTCACAAGATTTCTGGCTTGATGTAGTGTATGTTTGGTTGCTAGGGAGGTCACAGTCCCCTTTGGCTGCGCCTTTGGAATTGGATACCGTAACATACTATTGTTGGAAAATAACGATTCCCATGTTTGGAATTGTCGTTTCGTAATAGCTAGTGCTGTATTTGGTGAAGCTGAACGCATTATTTCCGAGGCCAGGGCAGAGACAGACCAGCGATATTGTCTGCGTGCACATGCACATGCAGCCGTCTGCAAGATTTGCTTGCAGGTCTACTGTTAGCAACAGAAGCCCGATCATCCGTTGGCTGGTCAGCTCATCCAGATTTTCTGCCGCCAGGGGCGCTAGCGTACAGCTGGTCACGGCCTCTCCCAGTCGTGATCGTTCGACCCTTCCGCCAGCGCAGCTGACGAGAGCTTTGGCCGGCGCTCCGCCGAGTCCAATCGCTAATTGGTGGCGTTCATCACGGGCTGATGGTTATCACACAGTTGGGCTGATTTGATGAATCGTGAAAACCGGCGCTCGACCCGCGGGCGGTGCGGGCCGTCACCGAACAGGTGCAGCAACTGTCGCTGCCAGCCGACCCGCGGGAGTGCCGAGAGACTCACGACAGGTGTCATCCCCTCACCTGAGGCGAATACCATCCAGTGTGGTGCCGGGAGACTCACATGTGTCACACACCTCACCTGAGGCGAGTACCATCCAGTGTGGTGCCGAGAGACTCACGACAGGTGTCACACACCCCACCTGAGGCGAATACCATCCAGTGTGGTGCCGGGAGACTCACGACAGGTGTCACACACCTCACCTGAGGCGAATACCACCCAGTGGGGGGCCGGGAGACACAACAGAATAGTGTCACACACCTCACCTGAGGCGAATACCATCCAGTGTGGTGCCGGGAGACTCAACAGGTGTCACACACCTCACCTGAGGCGAATACCATCCAGTGTGGTGCCGGGAGACTCAGACAGGTGTCACACACCTCACCTGAGGCGAGTACCATCCAGTGTGGTGCCGGGAGACTCACGACAGGTGTCACACACCTCACCTGAGGCGAATACCATCCAGTGTAGTGCCGGGAGACTCACGACAGGTGTCACACACCTCACCTGAGGCGAATACCATCCAGTGTGGTGCCGGGAGACTCACGACAGGTGTCACACACCTCACCTGAGGCGAATACCATCCAGTGTGGTGCCGGGAGACTCACAGGTGTCACACACCTCACCTGAGGCGAATACCATCCAGTGTGGTGCCGGGAGACTCACGACAGGTGTCACACACCTCACCTGAGGCGAATACCATCCAGTGTGGTGCCGGGAGACTCACGACAGGTGTCACACACCTCACCTCTGAGGCGAATACCATCCAGTGTGGTGCCGGGAGACTCACGACAGGTGTCACACACCTCACCTGAGGCGAATACCATCCAGTGTGGTGCCGGGAGACTCACATGTGTCACACACCTCACCTGAGGCGAATACCATCCAGTGTGGTGCCGGGAGACTCACGACAGGTGTCACACACCTCACCTGAGGCGAATACCATCCAGTGTGGTGCCGGGAGACTCACGACAGGTGTCACACACCTCACCTGAGGCGAATACCATCCAGTGTGGTGCCGGGAGACTCACATGTGTCACACACCTCACCTGAGGCGAATACCATCCAGTGTGGTGCCGGGAGACGTCACACTCACCTGAGGCGAATACCATCCAGTGTGGTGCCGGGAGACTCACGACAGGTGTCACACACCTCACCTGAGGCGAATACCATCCAGTGTGGTGCCGGGAGACTCACGACAGGTGTCACACACCTCACCTGAGGCGAATACCATCCAGTGTGGTGCCGGGAGACTCACGACAGGTGTCACACACCTCACCTGAGGCGAATACCATCCAGTGTGGTGCCGGGAGACTCACATTTTTTATACACCACCCAGGCGAATACCATCCAGTGTGGTGCCGGGAGACTCACGACAGGTGTCACACACCTCACCTGAGGCGAATACCATCCAGTGTGGTCACGACAGGTGTCACACACCTCACCTGAGGCGAATACCATCCAGTGTGGTGCCGGGAGACTACGACAGGTGTCACACACCTCACCTGAGGCGAATACCATCCAGTGTGGTGCCGGGAGACTCACGACAGTGTGTCACACACCTCACCTGAGGCGAATACCATCCAGTGTGGTGCCGGGAGACTCACGACAGGTGTCACACACCTCACCTGAGGCGAATACCATCCAGTGTGGTGCCGGGAGACTCACGACAGGTGTCACACACCTCACCTGAGGCGAATACCATCCAGTGTGGTGCCGGGAGACTCACACACGGCAGGTGTCACACACCTCACCTGAGGCGAATACCATCCAGTGTGGTGCCGGGAGACTCACGACATGTGTCACACACCCCACCTGAGGCGAATACCATCCAGTGTGGTGCCGGGAGACTCACGACAGGTGTCACACACCTCACCTGAGGCGAATACCATCCAGAGTGGTGCCGGGAGACTCACTACAGGTGTCATACACCTCACCTGAGGCGAATACCATCCAGTGTGGTGCCGGGAGACTCACGACAGGTGTCACACACCTCACCTGAGGCGAATACCATCCAGTGTGGTGCCGGGAGACTCAACAGGTGTCACACACCCCACCTGAGGCGAGTACCATCCAGTGTGGTGCCGGGAGACTCACGACAGGTGTCACACACCTCACCTGAGGCGAATACCATCCAGTGTGGTGCCGGGAGACTCAACAGGTGTCACACACCTCACCTGAGGCGAGTACCATCCAGTGTGGTGCCGGGAGACTCACGACAGGTGTCACACACCTCACCTGAGGCGAATACCATCCAGTGTGGTGCCGGGAGACTCACAGGTGTCACACACCTCACCTGAGGCGAATACCATCCAGTGTGGTGCCGGGAGACTCACGACAGGTGTCACACACCTCACCTGAGGCGAATACCATCCAGTGTGGTGCCGGGAGACTCACGACAGGTGTCACACACCTCACCTGAGGCGAATACCATCCAGTGTGGTGCCGGGAGACTCACGACAGGTGTCACACACCTCACCTGAGGCGAATACCATCCAGTGTGGTGCCGGGAGACTCACGACAGGTGTCACACACCTCACCTGAGGCGAGTACCATCCAGTGTGGTGCCGGGAGACTCACATGTGTCACACACCCCCCCCCAGAAGGAATACTAGTGTGGTCGGGTGTCACACACCTCACCTGAGGCGAATACCATCCAGTGTGGTGCCGGGAGACTCACGACAGGTGTCACACACCTCACCTGAGGCGAATACCATCCAGTGTGGTGCCGGGAGACTCACGACAGGTGTCACACACCTCACCTGAGGCGAATACCATCCAGTGTGGTGCCGGGAGACTCACGACAGGTGTCACACACCTCACCTGAGGCGAATACCATCCAGTGTGGTGCCGGGAGACTCACGACAGGTGTCACACACCTCACCTGAGGCGAATACCATCCAGTGTGGTGCCGGGAGACTCACGACAGGTGTCACACACCTCACCTGAGGCGAATACCATCCAGTGTGGTGCCGGGAGACTCACGACAGGTGTCACACACCTCACCTGAGGCGAATACCATCCAGTGTGGTGCCGGGAGACTCACGACAGGTGTCACACACCTCACCTGAGGCGAATACCATCCAGTGTGGTGCCGGGAGACTCACGACAGGTGTCACACACCTCACCTGAGGCGAATACCATCCAGTGTGGTGCCGGGAGACTCACGACAGGTGTCACACACCTCACCTGAGGCGAATACCATCCAGTGTGGTGCCGGGAGACTCACGACAGGTGTCACACACCTCACCTGAGGCGAATACCATCCAGTGTGGTGCCGGGAGACTCACGACAGGTGTCTACCTGGGCGAATACTCAGTGTGGTGCCGGGAGACTCAGAGGCACACACCTCACCTGAGGCGAATACCATCCAGTGTGGTGCCGGGAGACTCACGACAGGTGTCACACACCTCACCTGAGGCGAATACCATCCAGTGTGGTGCCGGGAGACTCACGACAGGTGTCACACACCCCACCTGAGGCGAATACCATCCAGTGTGGTGCCGGGAGACTCACGACAGGTGTCACACACCTCACCTGAGGCGAATACCATCCAGTGTGGTGCCGGGAGTCTTCCGTGCGGAAAAACAGGATGCTTTGGGTTGTCAAAGCTCTCTTCACAAATATTTAACATCCAAGTGTTGCTTCCGATCGCATGGTTTTGGTGCACCGCCGGTGGTCGCTGTCGCATCTGAGGTGGAAGGCTGCGACTCCATGTGATCGAGTTACGCCCGGACTATCTCTAATGACCTCTGTATCTCTATCCGAGGTCACTCTTGCCCGCCTCTGCACCTCGACCAGAAACTACTTCTGCAGATGCCTACCCCTCTGCCTTAGGCTACCTCTACTCTTGTCTACCCCTCTGCTCTTGACTACCGCTGCCAACCTCTGCATCTGCGCCCAAGAGTGCCGCTACCCATGTCCACCCGTCTGCCATAGACTACCGCTACCAGCCTCTGCATCTGCGCACGCCAAGAACCGCCACCCATGTCCACCCGTCCGCCATAGACTACCGCTACCAGCCTCTGCATCTGCGCCCAAGACTGCCGCTACCCATGTCCACCCGTCTGCCATAGACTGCCGCTACCCATGTCCACCCGTCTGCCATAGACTACCGCTACCAGCCTCTGCATCTGCGCCCAAGACTGCCGCTACCCATGTCCACCCGTCTGCCATAGACTACCGCTACCAGCCTCTGCATCTGCGCCCAAGACTGCCGCTACCCATGTCCACCCGTCTGCCATAGACTGCCGCTACCGACTGCCTCCTCTCTGCGGCCCCTAGTCGGGACACAAATCGTGGCCACGACCCCCTAATTAGAGCCGAGCACACCAATTAATGACGACCTGTCAGAAGTGGGGGCACTTTATGGGCCATTCTGACCTTGCCGGGCCGCGCACCCGCCTCAGCCACCGAGCCGTATGCTTTTTCTGCAGCGTTATGAGTGGATCAGGCGCTCCAGTAAATCCTGGATATGACTGGCGCCTGCTCCGTCTGAGATTTATAGTCGTTCATCCAGCGGCGCTTGATCCGCCGGGTTTGTATTGCGTGGAACGTTTGGCTGATTTAGACCGATATGGACACGTTTAAGATGACTGCAATGCCTTGGGAACCGAAATGTTTGGCAGTGAAAATTCGCTGTTATAAATTACCTTGCGTCATTATGTTTTAAAGCATAGTTACCATGCCAGACTCGCCGCTCCATGCGCGCATAAGTACGGGAGCGAGAACATAAGTTAAGTTGAGGAGATCTAACAGCTTTTACGTGTTTATCTGATCGTAAATATGATAGTAAAAGGATAGGACAATTCGGATATAGCACACAATTTTCACTGACAGATTGTATTGTACATCAACGAGATTAAGCAGTAGTTTTCTTCCAGAGCTGTTCCTTTCCTATGAAGCGAACAAAACGCAACTGCTCTACATGCATTTCATTCAGCCATTTAACTGCGCAATCGTTCTTCATCGGGTGTCCTTTGGAGAGCGCAGAACCAATTATCCCCCTCACCCACGAAAGCCGGCGCGCGGCCAGCTGAACTCAGCTGTAATACAGTCATCAACATATGGTTACCAGTTCTGGTGGCCCGGACTCCCCGTGATCGTCTCTGGTGTGGCTCTATTGGAGCCGGCCGGATCGCCGCCACCTAGTCACGAGTCGTCGGTGGCATGCTCGTATGCAGAGCAGAATATCGCCTGTCATCGCCTGTCAACGTGACGGCTGCCATATTGGCGCAGATCGGAGCGGCAGAAGGTGGTGTGGGCGTAACGGGAGCCATACTGGCGCAGATCGGAGCGGCAGAAGGTGTTGTTGGCGTGATGGGAGCCATATTGGCGCAGATCGGAGCGGCAGAAGGTGGTGTTGGCGTGACGGCTGCCATGTTGGCGCAGATCGGGGCGGCAGAAGGTGGTGTTGGCGTAACGGGAGCCATATTGGCGCAGGTCGGGGGGGGGGCAGAAAGGTGGTGTTGGCTTCGAGAGGCACGGGCGTGCCTCACGACCTCATAGCTCGAAGAGTGCTTCGCTGGGCAACGTGTTTTGAACTTTCAATATATCAGAGTAGAGTCAGCCTCTGATACTGTGAGTCGAGGTCTCACTGGTAGGTAGACACCCTTTACATCATTCAACTTAGTCAAAGGTAAATTGCGAAGTAGTCCTTGAACACATTTAGACCTTGGCAACAACGCAAACGCATATTGTGGAAAATCATTGGTACTGGAATTCCTTGGAATGCTGAAAGTATCGTGTTTTCGGGAAAATAGCTGTGCTGGAGTTCACTGGTCTTATATGTTTCACCAGCCAATACTTTTGTTGTCGCCAGCGCAGACATGTTGACATCAAACTGAATCTGTCAAACTGCATTAGTAAAGTTTTCATCCAGTTTCCTCATGTGATGCAGATTGAGAGGAATTTGTTGCAGCCAACTGAGCAAGCCAATAATAATAATGCAAACTATGGGTGGCAGATTCTGCGAGAACCCCGTGGCTGGTGTTCTGCGCCGTCCCGTTAATAACAACATTCAGCGTTAACTCGGTGGCATCGACTGCAGATCAAGAGCTCGAATGCGGTCTGCATTTCATTAGAATATTCCACCGCTGCTGATGCAAACTAAAGGAAAGTTGGCGGGCGTCTCACCGAAGTTAGTCGTGCAGCTCGGTGGCCGCTACGCGGTCTTGTTCCTTCCCGTCCGGCTCGCTGGACCGTGTGTTCCACGGACAGAACCTTACACATTATGCACAAACTTGTTATAGCTGCCAGGGTACGGCCACGATCATAGCAACTGGCACGGCCACGATCATAGCAACTGGCACGGCCACGATCATAACAATCGGTACGGCCACGATCATAGCTACTTGCACGGCCACGATCATAGCAATCGGTACGGCCACGATCATGGCAACTGGAACGGCCACGATCATAACAATCGGTACGGCCACGATCATAGCTACTTGCACGGCCACGATCATAGCAATCGGTACGGCCACGATCATGGCAACTGGAACGGCCACGATCATAGCAACTGGCACGGCCACGCTCATATCGATTGACACGGCCACGATTATGATATGACCATGACAAGGGCGACGACACGTTTATCCATGTGCTCTCCCGTCGCGAATGCGGCCGACCATCGGAAATCCATCGACCGATCGGCGGTCGGATGACAGGAGAGGACGGGAAGGTGTGCGCTGTCGGCAGCGGCCGGGCCCGGGGCGGCGCACCTTCGCGTCTCTCGTCTCCGGCCAGCCAGCAGTCAGATCTCGGCAGGCCTATCACAGGCGGCGGCCGCCTTAATCTGGCCGGCGCGCGCCGCCGCCGCCGCCGCAAATGAGCCCACCACATGAGCTGGAACGGCGCGCCGACCGAACGCATTTGCATGCAAAATATCCTGCCGATCTCCGATGAATTCAAATCAGGTCGGGGCGGATGGGGCGGTGGACTGCAGCGGCGTAGCTACCGCGTGCGCCAGCGTAGCCCGCGCCGACGCCGGCTCGCCAGTAAGATGTTCGTGCTGCGCTTTTTGTTCATGACTCTTTATCTCAGCATCAGTTTGTAGACGCGTTATTAAAACCATGCAGGCACCCCAGTTGGACATTTCATTTTCCGACCGGGTAGCAGCGGCGTTAAGGAAGCGATTTGGTCGCTGTGTGGGCCGAGAAGCAGCCTTGCCGGTCGCTCAGTAATGACTGTTTTTGTGTGGCTGCGGATGGCGCCGCTCACGTGCCCGCCTGGGTGTTGATTGGTGGCCGGCAGCGCCCCGGGCGCCTGGGTCAGAGGTGAACTGTAGTTGTCCGTGTACGGGTCGGCAGTGCGAGCTGGTCGACCAGTGGCGGCACCAAGGCCGTGGCGGCACGTCCTTTGTCGGGGCAGAGTGGCGGTCACGGCGGAGTATCGGCAACTGTCGCCACAGGTCCTCCCTCGCAGGGGAGCGGGAACACCAAGAGACCGAAGGAGCAGCGGTTTCAAACTGGAAGGCGTGGGGCGTGCTCGACGTTTCGCCTTAAATATCAGCTGTTTCGACTAAAACACTTCTTGGTATTCAATGTGTTTCCAACAAAGGTGTACTGTTCTGACCTCATAGAGCTCACTGAAGTGTGGGTACCATGATTCAAGTGTAATTCATTGCCGTGTTTTAGAGCATGAAGGAGTTATTTCTAGTTCCTTCGTCACGTTTCATTTTCTCTGGCGCTGTAGTTACTTTCGTGTCTGTGGCATGGTTGTCGCCACGGCTTTAACATGGGGGTCGAGACGTGTTTTAGTTCGATTTCGTCCACGCAAAGCCATAGGTCTAACTGAATTTCACGAAGTTTGGGGGCGCTTGCCCCCGCGCCCGCCCCCGCCCGTCCCGGCCCCCGCCCCCGCCGTGGTAACACCCATGATTGGTAATGAGTGTGGCTAAGATCGTTAAAATCCAAGTACGGCTTATATTCATAATTTTGACTACGCATTGTGGAATAAAACGTCACAAAGGTGTGCTTCATTAATATTACCCCGATTAAGAGTTGGTACACGTGTATCCAAGTCTTTCACGTTCCTTATTAAACCCGGTTCAAACTTGGCAATTCGG
Organism: Imbricaverruca yamaguchii; assembly: GCA_034440575.1. NCBI lineage: Eukaryota > Metazoa > Arthropoda > Thecostraca > Neoverrucidae > Imbricaverruca > Imbricaverruca yamaguchii. The sequence goes on from JAOTOL010001446.1 coordinate 573,484, forward strand.
AGCGTCAAACGTTCGTAAAACGAACGGATATCGAACGTCTAACAGAAGATAGACGTCGTAAAACGAGAGGAAATACACCGGGAATAACACACGCTATTTCCCCGAATGAAAACGTTCGTTTTACGCTTCGCTACGAATCAATTATGACGCCAATGAGACCATTTGAACTTCGCCACAGAACAATTTGATCAGGGAAATCAGGTTGATGTAGCATATCCTGACTTTAGTAAGGCCTTTGACAAGGTAATGTTAATGATACAGCTTAGTCCCATGGTATTGCAGGTAGCATCTTAAAATGGATAGAGTTGTGGCTTTCAGATAGACAGCAAAGAGTGATGCTAAATGGTACAAAGTCATCATGGCAAAATGTTCTTAGTGGAGTCCCCCAGGGGTCAGTACTAGGGCCATTACTGTTCATTATATTTGTAAATAACATTGAAAGTGGCCTAAGCAGTAAAGTTTTGAAATTTGCGGATGATTTGAAGGTCTTTAGGGCAATAACAGGTCAAGATGAGCATATCTCGCTGCAAAAAGACTTAGACGAACTTGTGAAGTGGTCCGAAGAATGGCAAATGAAATTTAATTTTGATAAGTGCAAAATCATGCATGTAGGTAAGCAGCATATGAAGGTTCCATACTTGATGGGTGGCCAAGTGCTATCAGTGACTCAACAGGAGAAGGATTTAGGTGTTATTCTAAACACAAAACTGGGGGCATCAGAACAGACCAAGGAAGCCAGGAAAAAGTACTGAGAATGCTCGGGGCAATAAATGGGAATGTATCATACAGAAGTGAGGAAGTGATCAGGAAGCTTTACTGTGCATACGTCAGGCCACATTTGGAATACTGCATCCAAGCTTGGTCTCCTAGCTATGAAAAAGATTGTTGGCTTTTAGAGAGAGTACAAAAGAGGGCTACAAAAATGGTTAATGGCATAAGCAACCTGGCATATGAGGAAAGATTGAAGAAATTGAATATGTTTTCACTTAGATATAGAAGGCTGAGAGGAGATCTCACCGAGGCCTTTAAATTTGTCCCTGGACTGGAGAGGGGATACCTTGGGGAAATGTTTGAATTGAACAGAAATGATGCAATTAGAGGTCATAAATTCAAAATTAAAATTAACCACAGCAGAACAAGGTTAAGGCAAACTTTCTTCACCAACAGGGTAGCAGAACACTGGAACCAGCTGCCAGAAAACATCGTCAGTAGCAGCACATTGAACATCTTTAAAAACAGCATAGACAATCATTAAAGAATAGAGGGCTTGCTTTTCAGTATTACAGGGAGGGCTGATTGACAGATTTGGTGGGCAACTGGTTCAGTGTACAGAGTGCAACCAAGAAGGGCCCTTGTGGCTCATAGTTGCACTAATCTTTTATGTCTTTATGTCTTTATGTCATTCTGACTGGTAAATTGATTTGTGAAAATTTCTGAATAGTATGCACTGGTAAATAAATTTGTGAAAAGTATGTAAACCGGCTAATGTGCAATGAATGGCAGGGGTTTTAGTCAAATCACGAATCTCTCCGTAGAAAATCATACATTCTCTATGATCCATTTATATTGCATCGTTGTTGAACAAGTGATGTCCCATGTTGTGATATCCTCAATTCAGCCTTGCTCAGTTCAACTGGATAGCACAAGTTGCAGAACATTACATGCTTCACGTATTTTTGCTTTGCTTGGCCATGAAGACTCTCAACAAAAATAGTTGGAACAGCAATGAAGTGGTCAACAAGTGGCAAATGAAATGTAACTTTGATCAGTGCAAGATAATGCATGTAGATAGACAGCATACCAGGGATGCATGCTTGATGAGTGACCAATTGCGAGTTGAGACTGAGCAAAAGAAGGATTTGGGTGTTGTTGTGGGATATGCGAGACATAAAGATGTAATGCGAAAGTGCAACATTGAGTCACAGAGGCTCTCCTTGGTTGCATTTTGTGGACACCATCGGCTAGTTGCCCATGGTGAACAACAAGTCCCAACATGCCGAACCATGAGTCTGCAGACAAAATAGATGGGTTGACTTTGCAGCCTACCTTGGGACATCAACTTAAGTGCACCTTGACATAGTGAGGACCAAAATTAGCATGTACATATTTCAATATGCATATCATGCACACATCAGAAAAGATAGCATCTGTAGTTCGGACTGGACATGCACAACCAATGCTTTTTGCTCTGAAAATTCCAATGGATTGGCATTTACAGGAATGGAAATTATTAATATGTTTTTGACTGTCATGCATAACCTGGCAGTACCAAGTTGTGCTTGGAGTGTCAGAAATTGTCAAGGGTTTTTCATTGCTTATAGTAGGCACTTAGAACTCACAGGGCCAATGATGTTCTGCACGGCTATGTTCTTCAGAGATACTTGCAGGATTTTGTAAGGGCTGCATGCACAGCCACAAAATATTACTTCCCACCTTTTCATCTTGGTTGAACCAGCATGTTTTTTTCAGTGCCAATGAAACACAAACACAGCATAACATTGCATACAATTCCGCCTGTGACTATTTTCCAGTGCTACCTCTCTACCACGTGGTCAAGAAGTGTGCTAGGAAATGTAATATTCTATCCACAAGCAAATCAATGCTTCTCACCTGCTTAAAGACAGCCAACACAACTTCGAATATCTCGCGGCCATGCAATCACGCCAACAGAACGTTAAACGCTGAATCGGCGTTGAAAAGATAAACTACATCTATCTTTTGGACGCCAGATTGACGTTCATTACCCGATCTTGACATGCCCCGGTGCACACTGTGCGACGCTCCGATCGCGTTAAACGTTCGTAAGACGCAGTTTTGACGGGCGCATGAAATACGTTTGATTGCCGTTTGTTTAACGAAACGGCCTAAAAACGATGAATAAACGCTCGGAAAGCGTCAAAAGACTGTAGTGTGAACCGGGCTTTACGCAGCACTCAAACGCATGCGGCAAAATTTGGCGCAAATGCAGTCCAGATGCTCAGTTGTCAGAGGGTGTGAGGATCAGCACTAGTGCCATCTGTCACTTCTACCTCTTCTGTCTACATTCCAGATGCTCAGTTGCCGGAGGATTAGCACTAATAATTTGTTCTGTCTCTTCCGGTGACACCGGACGCTGCGATCGGTGAACTGGCGGAGATGACGCTGGAGAGCAAATACAGCTGCGATCAGTGAACTGGTGGAGATGACGTTGGAAAGCAAATGCAGCTGCGATCGGTGAACTGGCGGAGATGACGTTGGAGAGCAAATGCAGCTGCGACCGGTGAACTGGCGGAGATGACGTTGGAGAGCAAATACAGCTGCGATCGGTGAACTGGCGGAAATGACGCTGGAGAGCAAATACAGCTGCGATCGGTGAACTGGCGGAGATGACGTTGGAGAGCAAATGCAGCTGCGATCGGTGAACTGGCAGAGATGACGTTGGAGAGCAAATACAGCTGCGATCGGTGAACTGGCGGAGATGACGTTGGAGAGCAAATCCAGCTGCGATCGGTGAACTGGCGGAGATGACGTTGGAGACAAAATACAGCTGCTACCGATGAACTGACGGAGATGACGTTGGAGAGCAAATACAGCCTCCAACGACGAGTTGCGATCTCGGGGACAAAACTCGAAGCCGCTCGGTGCTTTTTTCTCTATAATTTCCTAGAATCTAACTGTCAAGGACGATAGAGTTCATGACGGCTGCGAATCCGTAAGAAAATGGCACCTAAAACCACCAGCGAATATACAAACCCTCCGGTTCAATTAAACCTAATGTGTTATTGATGAGACTGGTCAGAACGGCCGTGAGCAGTTAGAACGTGCCGCCAGCGAAAATTGCCCTATATTATGCAGATTGCGCGAGAAGATGGCCCGCGTATTGGGCCTGTGACACGCACAGGTCAGAAGGTGTCAGCGTGCGGTTGGCCCGCGCACATTTTAGGCCAAGGACCCCTCAAAACAATCGTTTATTAATTTTCCAAATAGGCCCAAATGACTTCTTACGGGTCGCACGGCGTGGTCATTTATCTCGGCGAGGTCAGCGACGCCAGCAACTGCTGCCGAGTTATGCTAACAACCGTACAGTTCTAATCATAGCAGCCATCTTGCTGCCGTCTGTACGGGCGACATACGTCTCGGCCGGCAATAAAGCTCACTTTTGGCACGAAACGCCGGCCTGCACAGACCAAATTACTCGCGAAATCTGTTGGCGTAATGAGTCGAATAACCCAAACTGTGAAATTATCCAGCCGGCGGTAAAACCCGGCGGAATGCATGAGAGCCGGCCGGCGGAGCCATGGGCGTGCTCAGCGACGACCCTCGGGAGGACCGGCGGACGGAGGACCGGCCGTGTGACGTCACTCAGGGCACGTGACTGGCGGCCGGTGCCCAGTGCGTGGTCACGTGCGCCAGTGGTCGGCGCATGGCGGTCGTCTGCCGCCGGGACCGCTCACTCTCCACCACGGCCGTCGCCCGCCGCACCCTGACGTCCTGCACCGCGTCACTGCTCGTCTCGTTCTCTCCTCGTAAATACTGGGAATCCGGTCATCCACCAGCAGATAATAATGATAAGTGGCGTCATGATAAATCAGCCGCGTCGCCTTGGCAACTGCTCTCGATCACGGATTTTATTCCGTGTTGAGATTAATGGATTGGGTAGTAATGGCTGTGTGGTACCGGGACGTACATCTTACCGACGGATTGATGATAAACAATCACTTGTCGTGCTCTATAATTTTGGACCAGCGTCATTTTGTTGTGCGGGAGCGGGCGTGATAGTTCGACGGAAGTGGGCAGGAATAGGGGCAGGAGCAGGGACAGGGCAGGGCCAGGGCAGGGACATGGGCAGGGCCAGGGCAGGCACAAGGCAGGGCCAGGGCAAGGTCAGGGCAGGGCAGGGCAGTGCAGGGCAGGGCAGGGCAGGGCAGGGGCAAGGCAGGGCCAGGGCAGGCACAAGGCAGGGCCAGGGCAAGGTCAGGGCAGGGCAGGGCAGTGCAGGGCAGGGCAGGGCAGGGCAGGGCAGGGCAGGGCAGGGGCAAGGCAGGGCCAGGGCAGGGACATGGGCAGGTAAGGGAAATGGCAAGGGCAAGGTCAGGGAAGGGCAGGGCAGTGCAGGGCAGGGCAGAGCAGGGCAAGGCAGGGCAGGGCAGGGAAATGGGCAGGGGAAGGGAAAGGGCAAGGGCAAGGGCAAGGGAATGGTAGGTGGAGGACAAGGCAGGGTAGTGCAGGACAGGGCAGGGCAGTACAGGGCATGGGAAGGTAGGGCAGAGCAGGGCAGAGCATGGCAGAGCAGGGTAGGACAGAAGAGGACAGGGCAGGACAGGGCAGGGCAGGACAGGGCAAGGCAGGGCAGGACAAGGACAGGGACAGGGACAGGGGCAGGACAAGCTGGCAGGAACTGTCCACATCAGTTAGGTGATCGCAGAATCGCACAGTGTCACATAATTATGCATACTTGAATCGTGACTGATGACGTCACTCGTCACTCACATGAGCGCCGATTGGCGCCGAAGACCAAATGATCACAAGGGCACAGGTGCTTACGTGAACACAAATAAACACTGAATAAGAGATGGCTGTATCAGCACAGAAAATCACAACACAAATAATCGCCAGAGAATAGATGACGATAATGTAGAGAAAATCGCAGAGGGACAAATGACTGCTGTCCTATGTACAGCTGATGATATCAGATGTGACGTAATAGCGCGTGACACCATCGACAGAGCCGTGTTCGATTATCAGACCAGTGCTCGATTACCAGACCAGTGTTCGATTACCAGACCAGTGTTCGAATCCCAGACCATTGTCCGATTGCCAGACCAGTGCTCGATTACCAGATCAGTGCTTAATTAATCGGAATACCTGATTCATATCAACGTATGCGAGTGTCGGGCTTGTATGCTAATTCATACGAGTATCATGTTCGGAATCTACACGGCCACCGCCAGGCAAACCATGCTTGCTCTTTTTGTGCATGCGCTCGCTCAGCACGAATGAACGCAACGACGCACCGAACGATAACCATAGAAAAAAAACTAATACCGCCCTGGGAGCCTACAAACGAAAACTGACACCACCATGAGTGCCGGCAAACGGAAGCTGACACCACCATGAGCGCTGGCAAACGAAAACTGACACCACCGTGAGCGCTGACAAACGAAAACTGGCACCACCATGAGCGCTGGCAAACGAAAAATAATTACGAGTGGTGCAAACATGGTGGCGAAGGCAACGCAACCCTGTCCCTGCTTCTGACTGTGATCACCGCCAGCTCTAGGACACCCGGCGGCTTTGATCACCGCCAGCTCTAGGACACCCGGCGGCTGTGATCACCGCCAGCTCTAGGACACCCGGCGGCTGTGATCACCGCCAGCTCTAGGACACCCGGCGGCTGTGATCACCGCCAGCTCTAGGACACCCGGCGGCTTGATCACCGCCAGCTCTAGGACACCCGGCGGTTGTGATCACCGCCAGCTCTAGGACACCCGGCGGCTGTGATCACCGCCAGCTCTAGGACACCCGGCGGCTTTGATCACCGCCAGCTCTAGGACACCCGGCGGCTGTGATCACCGCCAGCTCTAGGACACCCGGCGGCTGTGATCACCGCCAGCTCTAGGACACCCGGCGGCTGTGATCACCACTAGCTCTAGGACACCCGGCGGCTTTGATCACCGCCAGCTCTAGGACACCCGGCGGTTGTGATCACCGCCAGCTCTAGGACACCCGGCGGCTGTGATCACCGCCAGCTCTAGGACACCCGGCGGCTTTGATCACCGCCAGCTCTAGGACACCCGGCGGCTGTGATCACCGCCAGCTCTAGGACACCCGGCGGCTGTGATCACCGCCAGCTCTAGGACACCCGGCGGCTTTGATCACCGCCAGCTCTAGGACACCCGGCGGCTGTGATCACCGCCAGCTCTAGGACACCCGGCGGTTGTGATCACCGCCAGCTTTAGGACACCCGGCGGCTTTGATCACCGCCAGCTCTAGGACACCCGGCGGCTGTGATCACCGCCAGCTCTAGGACACCCGGCGGCTGTGATCACCGCCAGCTGTAGGACACCCGGCGGCTGTGATCACCGCCAGCTCTAGGACACCCGGCGGCTGTGATCACCGCCAGCTGTAGGACACCCAGCGGCTGTGATCACCGCCAGCTCTAGGACACCCAGCGGCTGTGATCACCGCCAGCTCTAGGACACCAGGAAGCTTCAACTAACGGCGAGCAACTGGCAAGTCAATACCGGCATCGGTAGTTGGTGGTCGTGGTGTGACTGGTGGCCGTGGTGTGACTGGTGGTCGTGGTGTGACTGGTGGTCGTGGTGTGACTGGTGGCCGTGGTATGGCTGGTGGCCGTGATGTGACTGGTGGCCGTGGTATGGCTGGTTGTCGTGGTGTGGCTGGTGGCCGTGGTGTGACTGGTGGCCGTGGTGTGGCTGGTGGCCGTGGTGTGACTGGTGGCCGTGGTGTGACTGGTGGCCGTGGTGTGACTGGTGGCCGTGATGTGACTGGTGGCCGTGGTGTGACTGGTGGCCGTGGTGTGACTGGTGGCCGTGATGTGACTGGTGGCCGTGGTGTGGCGAATCCGAACAAATAACTCATCTGGATCTAGTACAGTGCAGATCCAAGGCAGATTTGGGGTCTAGTTCAACTGATTGTGAACCATGAATCATTTTTAAACTGACACCAGCAGGCGAATGCCTAACTCTATAGCTACAGAGAACAAGCTACGAGCCGTTACCCGGCGCCAGGTCACCTCCGCCGAGGAGGCTATAAGGCGTCACGTCACGTCACGTCACGTCACGTCACGTCACGTCACGTCACGTCACGTCACGTCACGTCACGTCACGTCACGTCACGTCACGTCACGTCACGTCACGTCACGTCACGTCACGTCACGTCACGTCACGTCACGTCACGTCACGTCACGTCACGTCACGTCACGTCACGTCACGTCACGTCACGTCACGTCACGTCACGTCACGTCACGTCACGTCACGTCACGTCACGTCACGTACCCGTCCCCCACCGTTGCGCACACGTCGGCGCAACCAATGTTCTGGCCGTTTGCGATGTATTGATCTGCGGCCTGCGTGCGGGGCTGCATAGGAGCCAGATCGGACCGGACAGCCGCTTCACTTCCTCCTCCCATCGTCGGAAATGTGATGGCCATGCGGCTGCCGGCTCACGAAGGTAGAGCGGCCAAGACGAACGTGCGCGAGTCAGCGCGCCACGAAGGTCGTGTCGCCGCCGCCGCCACCTCCGCCAAACAGTTATCGATGGCAGGCAGCGCAGCGAATCTTGCGATGAATATTCATGGGCGCAGTCGTTATCTAATCACTTATTTATTTACCCACCGGCTAGATCTACCCAAAACATGCAAATTTGACAATTAAGAAATATCCGGTAGTTTTCGCGTGAGCCAATGAAGCGCTCGCATAAATGTTTCATAATCACAGTGGGGACGACTGTTTGTTTTCTTGCTCCACGCATGATGATAATATTGTCATTAACACTCTGTATCGCAGCACCTGCTCCAAACCCACGAACGGTTTACATCCACTATGCACCACATGCAGGAGCTTTCTGCATCGATACTTCTAAGTTGGCTGTCACATCGCAATTATATTCACGTCGAGACAGCCGTCATATTGCACGGCGGGTTCTCTTATGATTGATGCCTGGCATGGTGATCTCTGGACACCAGTGTCCTAAAATTACTTCATCATTAACTGTGTGGATGAAGGAAGAAGTTGCTTGGGAATAGTGAAAGATTGGAAGAAAATAAAGGATTGCCACTTAAGGATTAAAAAGCAGAATGCCTTTCACTTCAGTCACATGCATTTTACATTATTTAGCAGTTGTGTGCATGATGAGTGCCCATACATCATGTGGCAAAATGGTAAAAACCTAAGACGAGGATGGAATAGCACAAATCCATAAACTGTGAATTTTCAGGGCACATGGTGAATTATTTTGCACTGCTGGACACCAAGAATGAATTACGCTTCACGTGAATATGTGCACAGCAATAGTGTCAGGCTTGCAGCTAAGATGAAAGTGCTTCGTTTTCTGTTTCCCCTTGCACGCCCTCCCGACTTCCAGCCCGGCGGGTTATCTATGGGTTATCTTTTTCGGTCTCCCCTTCACATCCTCTTGGTCACCAGCTTCGCAGGTTATCTGCGGGTTATCTTTTTTTTGGGGTCTCCCCTTGCGCTGCCTCCTGGTCACCAGCTTGGCGGGTTGTCTGCGGGTTGTCTGCGAGTTATCTGCGGGTTATCTGCGAGTTATCTGCGGGTTGTCTGCGGGTTGTCTGCGGGTTGTCTGCGGGTTTTCTGCGAGTTATCTGCGGGTTATCTGCGGGTTATCTGCGGGTTGTCTGCGGGTTGTCTGTGGGTTGTCTGTGGGTTGTCTGCGAGTTATCTGCCGGTTATCTGCGAGTTATCTGTTTCCGGTCTGCCCTCGCACGTCCTCGTGACTGTTGGCTTGGGGACTATCTGCTGTGCCTCACCCTTATAGGCTCCTCTGCCTGAGCTCTGATACCTACGGAGAAGCACTGCCATCCTTCGTGACGATGTGTCTAAAATGTGTTCCTTCAAATCTGGAGATTGACGCGAGATGGAGAGCAATTAGATTAAGTTCGAAGGTGAAGATTGTTTGGTTTCCTGTAGTTATCAAATGTTGCACACAATCCTTAGTGCTAGCAAAAATAGTATGCTTTTCGCTGGATTCAAGATTTACCATCACGGCGACGGGAGCAGATGATTCATACTTTGTGGTGTGCCGTCCCACAGCTAACGTCCTGGACAAGGCGCCATCTTTGTTTCAAAGACCAACTATATTGACTACTAGATTTCCTGACCACCATGGTGTAGTTAGCAGGCGGCATTAGCGGGCATATGCGCCATGGCTTTATCCACTGCATCACTGCATGAAGACATGATTTCTGAATACCACCTGCATGCTAGTCAAATTTGGCTGTGTGTCTGCTGGTGTCAGTATTGTCTGGGAATGATCCAGAACCAGTCTCAGGCCAATATCCACATCAAAGCAGGCCACATCAAGGCATCTGAGAGAGAAGCACTCTTTGAAGCCTGCAGATCAGTGATGCCATTTTATGAAAATTGTCTGTGGTGGTCAGGTTGTTGAATGTGCTGGGAACGAATGAATTTCATCTCGTCCCTATTATAATTCCTGGATGGTTTGGTATTTTGTGATGGGCAGCTAAGTGGCCTTCCGAAGAAGCATTTGTACACCTTAATAATTGTGAGGGGAACACCACTTTTTAAGGCATTCAACATTCAGCCTTCAACTTTTGAGTTTTAACCTCGTAATAGCACGCAGATGCTTTTTGTTTAATGATGTCTGAGCAATTATTGAGAGGGCTTCAGCCACGGGTCTATTTGTGCTTGCAAATTTCAAAGCGATGAATATAATCTTCGGAAACATATTCCGTTTCTCCCAGATCCGAGTGGCAATGAATTTCTAAAACATGCTATGACTCCAGAATATTGAAAGGGCGTACGTTGTAAAAATGCTACAGACCCAGATCCCTCGCAGATACCTGGCGTACAGGTCGCAGGAGACTCACAGACCACTCTCCGACACCTCGCCGACGCCTCGCAGACGCCTCGCAGACGCCTCGCCGACGCCTCGCAGACGCCTCGCCGACGCCTCGCAGACGCCTCGCCGACGCCTCGCAGACGCCTCGCAGACGCCTCGCAGACGCCTCGCAGACGCCTCGCAGACGCCTCGCAGACGCCTCGCAGGAGACTCGCAGACGCCTGCAGGAGACTCGCAGGAGACTCGCAGAAGCCTCGCAGACGCCTCGCAGGAGACTCGCAGACGCCTCGCAGGAGACTCGCAGAAGCCTCCCAGACGTCTCACAGGAGACTCGCAGGAGACTCGCAGAAGCCTCCCAGACGCCTCGCAGAAGCCTCGCAGACGCCTCGCAGACGCCTCGCAGAAGCCTCCCAGACGCCACATTCGTGCCACGAATTGAGTGAGAAGTGAACTTATCGAAGGAAAATGTCGAGAGGACTGCTAAAACTCCTACACGCATCTGCCAACAATCCCTCGCACTCTACCTGCAGCGGATCTGCCCGCCGTGGAATCTGGCCGGTCAGCAACACCGCACATCGGCATAGCGCCACCGTTATCAAGCAGCTTTCGAGCCACCGCTACGAGAGGCGGAGCTTATAGCGACGACGATGCACCGCGCATTACTCTGCAACACTGAAGCGTAACAGGTGGCCACGCAGCGCTGGCCCGCGTCACGTCAGCTGGCCTGCCTGGCCCGGCTCGCGTCACGTCAGCTGGCCTGCCTGGCCCGGCTCGCGTCACGTCAGCTGGCCTGCCTGGCCTGGCCCGCGTCACGTCAGCTGGCCCGCCTCGCCCGGCTCGCGTCACGTCAGCTGGCCTGCCTGGCCCGGCTTGCGTCACGTCAGCTGGCCTGCCTCGCCCGGCTCGCGTCACGTCAGCTGGCCCGCCTGGCCTGACCCGCATCACGTCAGCTGGCCTGCCTCGCCCGGCTCGCGTCACGTCAGCTGGCCTGCCTGGCCCGGCCCGCGTCACGTCAGCTGGCCTGCCTCGCCGTCCGCCCCCAGGCGGCGCCCGGTGCCGCCGCCGCCCGGAAACTGCCGGATTCCGGCGGTATGTACGTCCCACGGCGTGCCTGTGCGTCGGGCCATAGCGAGCCGCAGTCGCCGGTACGGTCGGCGCGCGCCCGAGCCGCACGAGACGTGATGCTATCCGTCTAATTATCTCCCGATAAAAGGTACAAATGTAACCGGATGGGGAAGATGAGCTCAGATGAAGCCACGCGGAACAGCTGGCGAGCGTCGGACAGGCCGGATTCTGGAAACGAGGAATGTCAGAGGAATATAGATGGACAAATGCCTTTTTACACCCCGACCTAATCGAATATGAACGGACGCAATGAAACTCACCACAGCGTGCCATTCATGCCTATGTTTAACATCTAAGTATATTCATCGGCAGTAGGGCAGTGTCAGTACCTTATTGGCAGTAGGGCAGCGTCAGTACCTTATTGGGAGTAGGGAAGCATCAGTACCGTATTGGCAGCATGTCAGCGTCAATACCTTATTGGCAGTATGGCAGCGTCAGCACCTTATTGGCAGTAGAGCAGCGCCAGCACCTTATTCGCAGTAGGGCAGCGTCAGTACCTTATTGGCAGTAGGGCAGCGTCAGTACCTTATTGGCAGTAGGGCAGCGTCAGTACCTTATTGGCAGTAGGGCAGCGTCGATACCTTATTGGCAGTAAGGCAGCGTCGGCACCTTATCGGAAGTAGGGCAGCGTCGACACCTTATTGGCAGTAAGGCAGCGTCAGCACCTTATTGGCAGTAGGGCAGCGTCAGTACCTTATTGGCAGTAGGGCAGCGTCGACACCTTATTGGCAGTAAGGCAGCGTCAGCACCTTATTGGCAGTAGGGCAGCGTCAGTACCTTATTGGCAGTAGGGCAGCGTCAGCACCTTATTGGCAGTAGGGCAGCGTCAGTACCTTATTGGCAGTAGGGCAGCGTCGACACCTTATTGGCAGTAGGGTAGCGTCAGTACCTTATTGGCAGTAGGGCAGCGTCAGCGCCTTATTGGCAGTAGAGCAGCGTCAGTACATTATTGGCAGTAGGGTAGCGTCAGTACCTTATTGGCAGTAGGGCAGCGTCAGCACCTTATTGGCAGTAGGGCAGCGTCAGTACCTTATTGGCAGTAGGGCAGCGTCAGCACCTTATTGGCAGTAGGGCAGCGTCAGTACCTTATTGGCAGTAGGGCAGCGTCAGCACCTTATTGGCAGTAGGGCAGCGTCAGAACCTTATTGGGAGTATGGAAGCGTTGGCACCTTACTGGTAGTACGGGAGCGTCAGCACCTCATTGGCAGTAGGGGAACGTCAGCAGCTTATTGGTAGTAGGACAGCCGCAGAGCCGTAGGGTACCGTCAGAAGTATATGGCAGTGTCGGCACCGTACCCACTGACCGGTACCGGTCAACCTCAGCTGGTGAGTCTGGGCGGCGTATGGTACCATCAGCTGGTGGGTCTGGGTGGCGGAGGGCACCGCCAGCTGGTGGGTCTGGGTGGCGGAGGGCACCGCCAGCTGGTGGGTCTGGGTGGCGGAGGGCACCGCCAGCTGGTGGGTCTGGGCGGCATAGTGTACCGCCAGCTGGCGGGTCTGGGCGGCATAGTGTACCGCCAGCTGGTGGGTCTGGGCGGGATATTGTACCGCCAGCTGGTGGGTCTGGGTGGCGGAGGGCACCGCCAGCTGGTGGGTCTGGGCGGCATAGTGTACCGCCAGCTGGCGGGTCTGGGCGGCGACTTGCAGCGTCACGATGTGGCCGACGATCGGCCCGGTTGGCGGGCCCGCGGCACTGCGACGTTCCCAGAATGACGGCTGTCGGCCCGGCTGGCGGCGGTCGCGTGGACGAGCCCGCGGCCACTCCCAGCCGGGCTGGCGGCGGTCGCGTGGACATGCCCGGAGCCACTCCCAGCCGGATCGGCAGTAGGCGCGTGTGCTACCTTCCCATGGGCGGCCGCCGTCGGTACGGCCCGGAAAAACGGCCGTTCGCCCGAGAAACGGCGCCGGCCGCCGTAAAAAGCCGGCTCGATGGGAACGCGGCCGGGCGGCGGCGGGCCGCGGTCGCCGCGGTCGTGGGAGTCGGCTGCCCCGCAGGACTATCCGTCACTGCCGACAGACGCCGCGTGCCGCCCCCTCCGCCGGCGCCGCACCGGTCAGCTAGCCTGCAGGGCCAGCCAACAGGTGTGCGCCACTCCAGACAGGTGACGACGCACGCTGGCCGGCCCGGCCCGCGGCCACCGTGGAGCAAAAACTGCCGGCCGGCGCGCTGGAGCAAACTGGCGCCGACCACGCGCCCCACGGACGGACACGGCCGAGCAGTGGGAGTTTGGGACTCGGGTGTATTAACGGGCCCGGGTGTCGGGAAGGGACACTTGGGACTCGGGCGTAGTGACGGACCCGGGTGTCAATAACGGACACTTGGGGCTCGGGTGTAGTGACGGATCCGGGTGTCGATAACGGACTCGGGTGTCGCCAGCGTCCTTGATAGGAGCTAATTCGTCACGCGCCAGTTGCCTTCAATGCATTTCGAGGCTGTGCACTAAGCACTCAACGTCAGACTGTCAAGTGCACAGCCCAAACTTAACTTCAAGCCGTCAAGTGCACAGCCCATGCTGAATTTCAGGCCATCAAATGTACAGCCCGAACTCATATTCAGGCCATCAAGTGTCCGCCCCAAACTCAACGTCATGCTATCAAGTGCACAGCCCGAACCCAGCAATGTTCAGTAACCCTACTTAAGTGTGTCTTTCAGTAACCATACTGCATTTGCTGTTCTTGGCGCCTCCAAATGCAACTCCAAGAGGCTCGATGGATACCCTGGCTGACGATTTTTGCTTCCATTTGAAGTCGTTGGTGTCCAATAGTCCTTTTATCCGTCACCAATCTCTCTCGAATCTCCATCCTCGGAGTGCCCATTGCTGTTCAGTGGTCCAGTGGTTTCGATAGACACGTGGTTTGCTGGAGCGCGTCACCTTCACCTTCGCATCTGTACTCCCTAGCCAGGCCTGCACTACTCGGGAAATGACTGAACTTGTCGATCCCGGGTGCCCCGAGCATCCACGTGCAGACCCAAGGTACATCGAGGTTCTCACGGGGCCGCTGGAGGGTCCACGCCCCGAGCATCCACGTGCCAGCCCGGAGTGCATCGAGGTTCTCACCGGGCCGCTGGAGGGTCCACGCCCCGAGCATCCACGTGCCAGCCCGGGGTGCATCGAGGTTCTCACCGGGCCGCTGGAGGGTCCACGCCCCAAGCGTCCACGTGCCAGCCCGAGGTGCATCGAGGTTCCCACCGGGCCGCTGGAGGGTCGACGTGCCGAGCGTCCACCAGAGGCTCGTCAATTTTCGCCAACACGTGTGCGCCAACACGTGAGAACTCGACGGCCCGGGGCCTACCGGGTGCCAGGAACTGCTCGTGGTCATAGGTCAGCTCTTACGCTGCCGTCCGGGCGGCGAGTGTCCCCACCCTCTGAGGAACCGACCGGGCGGCGATTGTATCCCATCCTCTGAGGAACCGACCGGGCGGCGAGTGTCCCCCACCCTCTGAGGAACCGACCGGGCGGCGAGTGTCCCCCACCCTCTGAGGAACCGGCCGGGCGGCGAGCGTGTCCCACCCTCTGAGGAACCGGACGGCCGGCGAGCGTCTCCCACCCTCTGAGGAACCGGACGGCGGCGAGTGTCCCCCACCCTCTGAGGAACCGGACCGGGCGGCGAGTGTCCCCCACCCCTCAGAGGAACCGACCTGGCGGCGAGCGTCTCCCACCCTCTGAGGAACCGACCGGGCGGCGAGTGTCCCCCACCCCTGAGGAACCGACCGGGCGGCGAGCGTCTCCCACCCTCTTAGGAACCGACCGGACGGCGAGTGTCCCCCACCCTCTGAGGAATCGACCGGGCGGCGAACGTCTCCCATCCTCTGAGGAACCGACCGGGCGGCAAGCGTCTCCCACCCTCTGAGGAATCGACCGGGCGGCGAGTGTCCCCCACCCTCTGAGGAACCGACCGGGCTGCGAGTGTCCCCCACCCCCTGAGGAACCGACCGGGCGGCAAGCGTCTTCCACCCCCTGAGGAACCGACCGGGCGGCGAGTGTGTCCCACCCTCTGAGGACCCAACCGGGCGGCGAGTGTCCCCCCACCCCCTGAGGAACCGACCGGGCTGCGAACGTCTCCCACCCCCTGAGGAACCGGACGGGCGGCGAGTGTCCCCCACCCCCTGAGGAACCGACCGGGCGGCGAGTGTCCCCCACCCTCTGAGGAACCGACCGGGCGGCGAGTGTCCCCCACCCTCTGAGGAACCGACCGGGCGGCGAGTGTCCCCCACCCTCTGAGGAGCCGACCGGGCGGCGAGTGTCCCCACCCCCTGAGGAACCGGCCGGGCGGCAAGCGTCTCCCACCCCTTGAGGAACCGACCGGGCGGCGAGCGTCTCCCACCCTCTGAGGAACCGGACGGGCGGCGAGCGTCTCCCACCCCCTGAGGAACCGACCGGGCGGTGAGCGTCTCCCACCCCCTGAGGAACCGACCGGGCGGCGAGCGTCTCCCACCCCCTGAGGAACCGACCGGGCGGCGAGTGTCCCCACCCCCTGAGGAACCGGACGGGCGGCGAGTGTCCCCCATCCTCTGAGGAGCCGACCGGGCGGCGAGTGTCCCCCACCCCCTGAGGAACCGGACAGGCGGTGAGTGTCCCCCATCCTCTGAGGAACCGACCGGGCGGCGAGCGTCACCGGCTGTCCGTCGAACAGCGGTCGCTCGCGGCCGATGAGCTAAAAATCGACAGCAGGATCGCCGTCTGACGACGGCCATTACACGGGAAAATTGGAGCACCGGCCGCAGATGAAGGGGTGTCGGAGGCAAAGCGGTGATCGCAACGCGCCCGGGCACCTGCCAATCTGTGAAATGATATCACGTGCCTGCGCATTACGTCGTTTCACGGCGCGATCGCGGCCCAGAGAGGATTTCGCCGTAATTATCACTGCGACCATTTGGCCGGCGGCCGCGGCGCAGCGGGACCTGGCGAGCTCGGGTCTGCAGGTGTGCGAGCTGTGGCGCTGCGCCAGCCACGTCAGTCAGCGAGCAGGCTGCCCGACTAATGGGTCCGGCTGACCACGCCCTCACCACGGCCAGACAGATGAGCTGTCAGTGCGGTTTACACATCCAGGGGTTCATCCTTGAGGAGGTGGGTCGGCCGTCGCGCCGCATGACAAATCATCGGCCGATACTGAAGCTTCACAAATCAGCGGCCAAATTGACGTTCAGGCGAACCGTCAATCACGCGCGCCGGCGTGGCCGACGGCTGTTGGCCGACATTCTCCGGCTCTGCGTTGGCGCGGTCCCGCCGTCATGGGCGTCGCTTCTGTGGCTCCGTGTGCCGTCCGCTTTGCACCGCTGCCGCACCCGGCCGTGAATCACGCCGTGGACGCCAGGCCACGTCCGTCGTCGTCACGTGGTGCAGCCGCGCGGCCGCTCTGCGCCACGCACAGGTCGCGATCTGGTGCGGGTTGTGCCGCGACGCGCCGGTAGCTCATCTCGCGCGGCGGCGGCGGCGGCGCGGCTGGCGCTCCGCCATCGCGGCCCTCTGGCGCCGCCCGTCACGGCGGCTCCACCAACCGGCGCGCGCCGCTGTCGCGTGTACGGCGGGCGGCGGCGGCCCGCGGCCGGCCGCCCGCCGCCCGCCGCACGCCGCAGCTTCCCGCCGCCGCTCCGCCAGTAGCTGTATCTCACAGCGGGCGAAAAACAATAGCGTCCGCCGCGGCCGCCGCCCAGCAGCCGGACCCGGTGTGTATCAGCAGCACGTGGCGCCGCGCCAGCCGTGCCCACCGCCTGTTTGTCGTGTCACCAGCGGGGACCGACGGTCTCCGACACAACACCATCACGACGACGTTCGCAGCGGCTCAGTACGGGCTCGCACCCGGCGGCTACTACCCTGTCATGGTAAGCATGTGCTGCAGCACAGCCACCCGCAGCGCCTTCACCTTGTCTTCCACGGCGCGCGCTGGCTCAGCTTAGCTTAACCACGGCCTACGCTGGCTTCACCTCATCTTCCACGCGTCATTAAACATGTGGGATGACAGGCCTGATCGCAAGTTGTAGCTCTGATGCGCAAGCTGTATATTCTGATGCACGTCGACTTCATCGTCATGCAGTTCCGTGCACATTTAGGATACAGTGACATGATACATGGATAATAGACAGATAGTGCGGACGCGGCCAAGTTGCACCTGTGTGCGGGATGGTATCACATGAAATCGAACCGATTGCTATTCATGCAATGCTAAAGAGTATGCAGACATTTAATCACGTTTGGGTGTCAGTAGCTGATGTATGATAATCTTAAACTATAAATTATGACACAAGACACTGTTTGAGTGCAATCGTCCAATACGCTAGAGGCACGACCAGCACAAGTGGGAAATTAATTGCCGAATAGCCAAAAACCTCGGCACGTGTTCCATTTTTTTCTGCTTATTGTTATTGAGTGCGCAACACTTCTCTGGCTATGGTTATTTGATTGGTTATTTTAAATACCACGTTAAAAGCTAGGTCAACTTTTGGTTCACGGAAATCTTAAATGACTATCGATCATATTTATCAATGATCACAGGAATAGTAAACCGATAGCAGTGATCATTGTGGGAAAAATTCCTATGATCGAAGCAAAAGGCTCAGCGTGGTTTATAGACCTGAATTTGAAAGACTTGAGCATCAGTTTAGGCAGTTCATTACATTCAATTATACATACACCATATGTTGTGGCTTTCCAAACCCTACACGATATTTTGTTCCGACACTGATGAGTCGAGTTAAACAAGATTAATCGTGATGCAATTATTTGACTAATATTTGGAAGTTCAAGGAGATCAGCTAAAAGTGGCAAAATATGAAGTAAGTTTCCAATTAAGAATGGTGTTGGCATTCACCTACAGCGGTACTTTACAAGTGGCTCACAACACCATGCATTTTCAAGTAGCGCCACTTCGCCAAACAAGGAACTGATTCATCGGTGCTTAGTGGCTAAACATACAAAGATTTAGGTCAGATTGCGCCAAAATACTACGGCCAGCGTCGTCCCAATCAGATCAGTGCATTGGTTTGTGGCTGAGATATCTAGGAATAAAAGAAGGCACTCGATGAAAGCTGAAAACTCGAGAGAATTAAAAAAAAGTTGCTCTAGTTTAATGGCTTATCCATTTTCATTTAAATCGAATAAGTCTGCTGGCGATCGTTACCTTGTTAACCTCCGAAAACAACATTAGTGTCACCCCAGAACGTACACCAGAACCATAGAACGTATCCCAGAACCCCAGAATATACTCCAGGGCCACAGAACGTACGCGGTAGAAGTGGCATTAATGTCATCCAAGAACGTACGTGATGGAGATGGCATTCTCCCCCTCCAATTTCGTACGCCACTAGGTCGTCCTTCCATGAGGAAAGTAGAATCTTCTAAAGAAATCAGAGTGATGCTTCAACAAGAGCATGTTTACCTGGATCTTGCCCCTTAAAGTAGCTCACGTTATGATGCCTAGAACAGACATGCCATGGAATGAGCTAAGTTAGAGTTTGCTGTCCCTTTAGAAGAGTTTCAGTGCCTCCATTTTTGGTTCGAACCACGCTAATAATTGCATATGTAAACATGGGATTACTTCAGGATAGGCTGCTCATTTGATTTTATATTCATCAGAACTAGAATTGCTGAACCTACCCGGCAAGTTCTGGCTCCGCTTCTGAGAACTTC
Source organism: Imbricaverruca yamaguchii (assembly GCA_034440575.1). Taxonomy (NCBI): domain Eukaryota; kingdom Metazoa; phylum Arthropoda; class Thecostraca; family Neoverrucidae; genus Imbricaverruca; species Imbricaverruca yamaguchii. Next base: position 592,779 of record JAOTOL010001446.1, read on the forward strand.
TCAACCTTATTCAAGCTTGAGAAGGGAAAGGTGAAATGGAACACTGCATGGCACAACATGGAGGATATATAACACCAGCATTTTCTGTAGTGGGGAAAACACTACTCTTCAGGCCTATAATTACCGTTTCTGTAATCGAGCCCGATGCATTATGGCCATTTACACCCCTCCCCCTCAATGAGTTGCTTTTAGCTGTGGGAACCAAACCGTGCAAGATAAATATTGACATCTTGTGTGCATATTTTGATGCAAGAAAGTAATCCGGGTCATGCCAGGTCACTTAGGCATGACACCATTCGTGGCATGTCAGACAAATTTGTGCTAAAACAACGACTATGCTACATATGCTACATATGCTACATGCTACACCAGTATTATTGAACTGTAGCTAATCATTCCTTACAAATGGATCAATATAGCGTGTTTGGTGATCAAATATGGCTAAGAGATGAGCGCTTGACCATTCCAACTGACATGAGTTCATTAATCTTTCCATGGTGAAGCAAAATGATTGACCTATCCTGTCATGTCGGGTTCCACACATATACGTTTTCTTAATGTTAATAAAAATACTCGTATGTTTCTTGTATGCTCACCAGAACCCTTAACGGAGTCCCGGTTGTGAAATATCACCGACTCTTGCCGACATCGGGCAGCTTATCACCTTCGAATGTGCCAGGAGGGGATTGGTGTCGGCGACCCCCTGGAAATTTCAAACAGAACAAGACAGAAAAACAAACCCAAACCAGCCTGCATATTGCAACGCATCTCGCGACTGACGCCATAAGCATGATTCTGTGAGGACCGTAATTGACCTCAGGTGTAAGGTCAGACCATGACCCTGTGAGGACAGTAATTGGCCTGAGGTGCAAGGTAAGACCATAACCATGTGAGCACAGTAATCGACCTCAGCATCAACGTCAGACCATGGCCCTGTGAGGACAAAAATTGACTTCAGGTGTCAGGTCAGACCATGGCCCTATAAGAACAGCAATTGACCTCAGGCGTCATGTCAAACCATGGCCCTGTGAGGACAGTAATAGACCTCAAGTGTCAGGTCAGGCCATGGGCATGTGAGTGGAGTAATTGACCTCAGGTGTCAGGGCAGACCATGGCCCTGTAAGAACAGCAATTGACCTCAGGCGCCAGGTCAAACCATGGCCCTGTGAGGACAGTAATAGACCTCAGGTGTCAGGTCAAGTCTTGACCCTATAAGAACAGCAATGGACCTCAGGCGTCAGATCAAACCATGGCCCTGTGAGGACAGTAATAGACCTCTGGTGTCAGGTCAGGCCATGGCCCTGTGACATCAGGTGTCAGGTCAAATCATGGCCCTATGAGGACAGTAATTGACCTCAGCGGCAACGTGATGAAACACGATAAGCTGCTCTACCATTAATATACCATTGATAAGCATATCATTGTTTACTCGGCACTGACTAGCCTGCGAGGCCATTGGCAAGAAGACGGAGATCTATTCTCCACCCCCACCCCTCCCCCACCATTCAGCGATGACCACGGCGAATTGCTCTATGTTTTACAAAGGTTATTAATTACCCGATAGCAGATAGCATTGGCATGCGAGTTCGGTGCATTCAACATCGATGTCAGAGGTGACATACAGGTCATGTCAACACAAAATGTGGTGACTTTTTCATAACACATGTCGCAGTCCATGCACCGTTCATGCAGTAGGTCTTAACCTCTTCTAGTCAAGCGGCTCAACTCAGCTTATTCGTCTAGAGCCGTGTCAGGCCAAGGTCAAACGAGGCCATTTTTTGTCTCATGAGGCTGGAATATGTCTTCCCAGAGTGCGATGTAAGCCTGGAAAGAGAACGAATCTGGAAAAAGGTTCTGCAATGTATGTGTAGCCTATACTGCATTCACCATGATTGTTTCTGATTATGAATGCCGGCTAGTTTCCTTCTGAATTAGGCACGCCCCTTTATACCGGACAGAAGGATGGAAGGAGGTTAAGAAGACATGCAAAAATGGTAGAGGTATGGTGCCAAATGATTTCCAAGCCGTACAGCCAAGGTCGCTTTTGGCAGTACCAACGATCTCGCCATATTGTAGCTCAGGTGTAGGAGAACTTATTGCAGTCGTGGGAGTTACATGCTTTCTTCTTTTCATATATGTTTGCTTAGTAGCCAACATTCTGCAGGATGTGCTGCTTGTTGTGCATGAGAGCTTGGCATGTCTAGAATTTAAAGGAGGTGACGCACGTCTTATCACTGACTGCATCGTTCCTCATTAACAATTTGTCATGAAACATGGCACTGGGGTGGGTCTTAATTTCAGTGAGACCATAAAAAGTCAGTGCACATCTCTTGGCAGCGGTCGGGCTATCTTATTGCTCAGACTAATGATGTGCAGACTATTGTTTCTGGTCGATAGTCTGAACCGTGCCTCCTTAGCAATGCGAGATCCTTACGATTGCCATTTATGAGTGTATTTAGTTCTCACTGTAGTTGGAGTTGTACGTGCCGGCAAATATAGCAGATCACCGACGAGTTATCACTTGCTCAATTCAGCAGCAAACGAATGCATTTTTATGTCACCTTGCACGCATGAAACCCCCACACTCAAACACAACACTCAACAAACATCGGGCTTCACGGCGACAAACCCGAGCCACCTGACCAGCATACAGCTACCTTAAGTGTTGATTAGCTGCCGTTCAGAGGCTGGCCGTCGTGGCGCGACACGTGCAGCACAATTACAGGCTAACATAGTCAGGCACTGAATGATCGAAAGCTATAATGTCCATCTAACCGACTGGTCATCCAATGCATCCCTGAGGAAAATGGCATGACGTCACCTAGCTGGTGCCTGTGCTCCGATACGTGACAGGGAAGAGTAGGGTAGCAGGTAAGGTAGCATATGAGGTAATGTAGCAGATAAGGTAAGGTAGCGTAAAAGGCAGGACAGCAGATAAGGTAAGGTAGCATATCAGCTAAGGTAGCATATAAGGTACGGTAGCAGATAAGGTTAGGTAGCATATAAGGTAAGGTAGCAGATAAGATTGGGTATAATATAAGGTAATGTAGCAGATAAGGTAAGGTAGCAGATAAGGTAATGTAACAGGTAGGGTAGCATGCCAGGTAGCAGGTAAGTTAGAAGATAAGGTAAGGTGACAGGGAGGGTAAGGTAGCAGGTAGGGTAAGGTAGTAGGCAAGATGAGGTAGCAGGTAAGGTAGTATACAAGGTAGCAGCTAAGGTGGCATATAAGGTAGCAGATAAGGTAGCGTGTAAGTAGATAAGGTAGCAGTTAAGGCAGCAGGTAAGGTAGCAGGTAGTGTAGCAGATAAGGCGGCCGGCTTCAACCGAGTGACGTCTCCCATAGGATTGCATTATGTATATCATCTAATGTGTGCATTGTTATAAAATATATTACATCCACATTATAACAACCAACAACGGGTTCGTGACAAGGTTGTCCGCTTTGAGGATGATATTCTCCGATATTGAGACGCTTGAGCTGGCCCAGCGAGGGCATGGGCCATGTTGAGGTGAATCGTTGCTGTACTCCGTCTAGTGGCCAGGTCTGAACAGTTCCAATACATCGTGTGTTCTGCGAATCGAAATGAGACGTTGTGCCGCATCTTGTGAGTGGCCTTGAAATGCAGCTTGCAATGGTGTCAGGTGTATGAGCAGGGTGGGCCCATGGCCTCCCCAACGCACTTCGGATGGAAGCTTAGCATTAATGCTATGTTGATGCATAGCAAGAATTAACTTTAAGATGGTTTTGTCCGTCCCCACACTTTTGAGACGTGTCTACGCTTTCCAGTGGTGGTGTCGTATCAGGCAGAATGTCGGGATGGGGATGGCCGAGTGGTTAAGGTGTCTGTCTATGGGTACCAAAGGTCCCGGGTTCGACTCTAGCCCCACTCAGGACGTTTCCCAATTCCGCGGCCCACCGGCGAAACAGTGTGGGCGGCGCGATTAACCGTGAATGTGCATAAAGTGTGTCGTGAACCAACCAATAAACAAACAAACAAACAGGCAGAATGTCATAGCTGCCTGCAGCCAGGCCAGTGTCGTCATCATTATCATATCTCCGTGTACCTATGGTGTGAAATACTCGTACTCCTATAGCATGGTCATTGACGCTCCTGTACGATTCTCAGCAGGCTGTACAGCTCATGCAACTGAACAGAATAGTGAGGCAGCCTATCGCACAGGTCTTCACGTGACTCTGACATGTGTGATGAAGAGAGTATGCAAAACAATGGATCAGCTGGTAAACTTGCTACTAAAAGTGTATAAGCACACAAGTAGAATTGCTCCACGGAAGGCAATATAATGCAACTACAGAGGAAGTGAGTTATGGGCGAGTTGTGTATTGAATCTTTTCATCGTCGACGTTATCGCTCACAATGGTGCCATACATTTTCTCTGCGAGGCATTCGTTGAATGATTACTGGCTGCTGGAGATATTCAACAAACGCTGCTAGTTGGGATTGCCCACCATAAACATTCGGCTCCAGGATGGAAGGATGATGCAAAAGGTGCACATTACCTGCCAAGAATTGCTTTTTCATCATGGAAGGGGCACGGGAGCCATTCTGATGCATATTTTGTTCAGGTTATATGCATAGCAAGACTACACCGTGAATATAAACTAAGAAGATGTAAGCGGCACGTGATTGGTAACTCATTTCCTTAGCTGAGACAGATAAGAAGCCTAAAGTATTAGTGTTTTCAGATACTATAGGCCAGGAGTGAAATAGTTGATCCGACCATTGACAGAAGCACACTAACCCAATGTTTCACGATGATTGCTGTCCTAGTCATTTGGATGCAGCAAACAGTTTTAAACAATTTGATGGCCTGTGAGACCCTGCCCATTATATATTGACTGCTCATGAGATTTACAATGAAATGGAATACCGTTGTAATAACCTTCTCTCATATAGTAAGAAAATGGTTGAATAAATGTTCCAGAAATGTAGGTTATGGCTCGGTTTGCATCTTCTGGAAACGAGAACCAAAGTTTACCGCAAGTTCGGAATATAAATATTACGGTAATTTTGCTTCTTTCTGAAAATGGGGCAACCCATTTTTTATCACACAGCACCGACAAAGGGACCCCAGAAAATGAGACAAGGTTCTTGAGGCGGTACAGCAAGAGGATTCTTAAATAGCTCAGGAGCCCCCCGGGACGTAAGGGGAGACCACAAAAACTTACTGGGAGAACCCCAGAGCATACGATCCCAGAAGACGATGCAGGCCCCTCCTGATATGAACAAAGAGATCCTGGACCCAAGGAAAAGTCCCATAGCCGGTATGGAGGACCCCAGAAAATGAAACAAGGTCCCTAAGACAGCACATGAGACCCAAACCATGAAACAGGCTCTGGAGGCTCACTTCACTTGCTCCGGACGCAAATGAAGAACCCAAAAGGGGCATGGAAGCTCCAGGAAGTAAAGCGGCTTCCCTAAGTCAGCATAGGGTACCCTTAATATTGAACAGGAACTCTAGACGATAGAGTCTTCGTCGTCATGATGAGCCATACTTGGTGCAAACGGCAAAGCTTGTTGATACAGCTGAGTCATGTGTTGCATAGAGGGATATGAAAATTACATTATCAAACAGTTGATCGATTTCCGAGCCTATATATATATATATATATATATATATATATATATATATATATATATATATATATATATATATATGTTCAAGCAAGAGTTTGTTGCAGTCTGAAGCAAAACGATTCGGGAAGATCATCGTCTTAACACGCGTCCTGGGGGGGGGGGGGCGAAATCCGCCCACCCCCTCCGGTTTTTCGTCGATAACTCCCGATTTTACCGGCCGATATACGCCATTGTTTGTCTACCTGCTTAGAAATGAACGGCACGTTGTTTAGCTCGTCCCGTCTCGGGGGGGGGTTCTTCAACCGCCCCCTCAGGTTTTTCGCGGATAGCGGACGAACGGCGCGCGGCAGCGCGTCCAAATTTGGGATACCTTTTCCCACATCAATTTTACATACTGATTCAAAATTTTTAGGTCAGGTGATCTAGGGTCAACGAGGCAGTCAAGGTCAAGTGAGGTCACCTCCAAGAAAGTTCAACCAGTCGTCTCGCTCTTAACGGATACAGATATTTTAATGAAACTTTCAGTGTTTTCTTATCTTTACGGATGCAACAAAACGTATGAGTCTAATTTTTCTCTTTTTTTCGTTTTTGACTGCATACAAATTTTGCGTATTTGCCATATTGCAGTTCATATACAGGATTCTGGCTAAAGTAATCATTTTGTATTGGGGCAAGTTGACTTCCAACAACGTTTCCCGGTCTGCTCTACCCATTGGAAAAGGAAAATTTAAGAAAACTTGAAAACTCAAAATTTTGAAATTAAAAAAAAATTGGTGACCAACAAAAATGATAGACTTGGTCCATTTCGCTGTCCTTTTCTCATTCCAAATAAATTTTTTCTTCTCATATATCCCCAAAATGAACTCCCCAGAGTAAATAACATAATGTAAGTCGTGAAAAGTCGTGAAAATCTAGCCCCCCCTGGTGACGTCACTTCGGGGAATTGTTTTTTGAGGGTGGACCCGGACTCTACTCGTCGAACGCTTTCCGATGACACCTCTCGTTTTCGTGCGATGCTTAGTTTGGATTTTAGAGGGGGTATTCAACCCCCCCCCGAGACGGGGTGTGAGGATTTGACCGGAAAGACGGCGCGAGTCAAAGTAATATAAACGAAAATAGACCGAAAATTTTTCGAGTTAGGGATCGGTAAAGTCAAAACATTTTCTCAGCGCCAGACCACAAATATCAGCGCTGATGCGCTTCCCGGATATTGGCAAAAAGGAAGTGTTCTTGGCAACACTAGCGACTTGTTTGATATATATTGTAATTCTACATTGTTTCAAAGTCATGTCAGGTCACCGAGATCAAGTCAGGTCAAGTTCATGACAGGTTAACACACGCCTTGGAGGAGTGGAGGGCGAAATCCGCCAACCCCTCCAATTTTTTGTATACAATTCCAAATTGTACCGGACAATATACGCCATTTTTCCGTTCCTTCTTATAAATGTCCGGCGCATTCTTTAACGCAAGAAAAATGAAATTCGGCCGAAGACTTTTTACGTTATGGGCCGTTAAATTATTAAAAATCGCAGCGCCAGACCACAAAAATCGGCGCTGATGCGCTTCCCGGAAATTGGAAAAAAGGAAGTTGTCTTAACAACAATAGCGACTTGCTTGATGCATATTGTTATGCTATATAATTTAAAAGTCATGTTAGGTCGCCGAGGTCATCATGACAGGCTAATGGAACTAAACTTGGTCAACTGGAATGTTGTCATAAATGGAAATGACTGTCATGCGATTGATGTTACTTTGCATGCTACTCCCTACACATCCGGAAATCTACTGTTTGTCATTGTGTGCTTAAGCGTTTCTATACTTTATTCATGTATTTCACTCCTTTCTTTGCGAAGCCGATTGTGCCGAGCCGCTCAACGGAGCAGTCAGGTGGGCAGCACGGTTCCGGCAACTGGTGAGGTAATGACATGATAAAGTGCTCCTATATAAGTGACCTGAGGTAAAATGGTGGATCTGGCATGCGCATTGCCTCATTAGTAATGTCCAAAACATCATTAATGCCAATTTTGGAGCACTTGAACACAATCACAGCGATCCATAACAATGACAAGCCAAACCACGCAAAGCCAGAAAATTCTACTATTTTGACCTCCTTTTACCCTGAAGATATTGACCTAAGGTCACGAGATTTACACACAATAGATTTAACTAGTGTGCCCATCCACCCTGCGAATTTCGTAGTTCTAGCCTTAATGGGAGCTGAGATCTTAGGGGGGCGGTGTCCGTCCCTCCCCTCCAGTGCGGGAAATTTTCAGAGGCCCTCCCGGGCGCGTGTTAAACTGGGTGAGTGATGCGCCCCGGGCATCTAAATCCAGCGATCGCAGTGATGCGAATGACGGCCAAGCAAGCAGGCGTTTACTACAGTACACATATGTTGTTGGGTATGGTAGACTACTTTGCACGGTGCTGTGGAGTAGGGTAGGCTATTTTGTACAATACTGCGCAATATGGTAGACTACTTTGTACGGTGCTGTTGGGTCGGCTATGGGGGACCGCACGGTGCTGCACACTATGTGCGGGACATATTACAGTGCTGTTCACGATACATGAGTTACGCACAGGGCAGAGCTGTGGTACCGTACTGTGGTAGAGAAGCATCAAGTGAGCTCGCCGTGGCTCAATGAGCGCACGCAAAAATACTATCGTATTCATAGCTATGGCAACGCCACTATTCATTGCTATCTTCCAGTTTATAATCTTGTAAAGGACGTGTACATTTATAGATAATATCTGCAGCATCAGTGGATGTTTTGCTCCGGATGCTGCTTTATCTATGTTTCCAATTTATCTGCTTTTGTAGTGCACCAACAGCTTGAGGGCGTTCTCTTTCATGACTGGAATGACGTTATTGCCGATAATATCCCTCAGGGCTCTTCAGTCAGCACGAAAAACTCTGGTCATGTAGTTTCGGTAGCCTAGCTTCGGCAACGCTTCCACTGCTGTAGTTTCTTTCATTTTACTTTTCTCATCATGAAGCTACCAATAGCCTTCTTTATTTATTCATCAACCTATTTGTGTGGTTGTATATAATGGTGGTCGGTAGATGCATCTGCTGATGGTGGCACTTTCTTGCTAAACATAATGTCCATGTTGCCTCCGCTTGGGACGTTGGCGGTGGACGATCTGTGGGGGTATCTAGCTGGGCATTTGCTATCGGTGACAGTCGGCTTAGTTGGTACAAGGCCGCTCATTACACGCGACGTCACCTGCTCGGTAGTGACGTCACCTGTTCGGTAGTGACGTCACTACCTCGGTGGAGCAGGCCGTGTCTTCAGTCTGACCATGGCAGACTAATGCTCGGCCGGCTCCTACCCGGGATATGGCAGAAGCTGCAAAATTGTACCCCGTGCCACGTGATTAACATTCACTGACCAGCTGGCCCCCGGGACTAACGCTGACTGACCAGCTAGCCCACGGGACAAACGCTGACTGACCAGCTCCCCGGGACTAATGCTGGCCGACCAGCGCCCACGGAACTAACGCTGGTTGACCAGCTAGCCCACAGGACTAACGCTGACTAACCAGCTCCCCGGGACTAATGCTGACTAACCAGCTAGCCCACGGGACTAACGCTGACTAACCAGTTGGCCCGCGGGACTAACGCTGACTGACCAGCTCCCCGGAACTAACGCTGACAGACCAGCGCCCACGGGACTAACGCTGACTGACCAACTGACCCACAGGACTAACGCTGACTGACCAGCTGACCCACAGGACTAACGCTGACTGACCAGGTGACCCCCGGGACTAACGCTGACTGACCAGCTGACCCCCGGGACTAACGCTGACTGACCAGCTAGCCCACAGGACTAACGCTGACTAACCAGCTGGCCCATGGGATTAACGCTGGCTGACCAGCCCCCACATGATTATCGCTGAGTGACGAGCGGCCACAGCATCGGTGTTTACGGGCACGCTCTGCCTGGGACCGAGTTCTGCGGCTGGGTGGCACGCCCCGAGGGCACGGCCTTGTCTCGTGTCGCCGGATCAGTCCTCTGTCCGCCGGGCACTCAGAGAGCAGGGTATACCCGCCCCGCCCTGTACACAACGTGCTTCGGCGGGGAAACTGAGAGCAAGCGTCCGAGCGGGGCTGTCCCGCAAGGGTGCCGGAAATAACCTGAACCGCCGACATGTATACGGCAAGCTTGCATGTCCGAGTATGCGCCGACAGCAAAACTCCCGGGTAGGACCCACAAGTATGTATTTTTCAAACAACGTGACGTGGTGTACCACACTCAGCGCGATGCTGTGACATGATCACCACGACTTTTGAAACCTGGATGCTTTGCTCTGCGATGCCTCAGGTCCCACCTGGGTCATCAAGAATTGCATTTGCCCTTCAAGTGTTTACTTCCTTACTTCAACCTGTTGTCATCCAATATTTCTTCATCTTTCCGGTTTCTGTATTCAGAAGCTGACCTTGCTGCGTCACGTCTCACGCCAGGTCATTATAGGTGGCACTGCTCGCCACCACTCGCCATCTATAGTGGCAGTGGCTCCATAGACACGTTCCCTGCTAGATTTGGTGCATTATCTGATCTCGTACCTGCAGCACTGCGGCATTATAGCTCTCATTCGTGCAGTACCCTTAAAGACGCCTTATATCAGTGTCCCATTGAACTATACTCCCGCTTCATTCCCCTCCCCTCTGGAACTATGCTGGCATAATTAAATTATAAAATAGTGATCAGATACCCAGTTGGTCAGAGTTCATTATCTGAACGCGTACAGCTTGTGCTATACGGAAACAAACTTCAAGTCTAGCAATACAACTCGGCTTGTCAGCATTCCTTGGAATGGCGCATTCCGCAGTGATCGAGTCCTGGGATGTAAGGGGAGTGGTGGTGGTGTTGCCATTGTCGTGGGCGGAACTGGGCACGGAAGTCATAACCCGAACAGATCGTTGGCCGCCAACATCCCACGCGAAGGAAAAATTGGCGACCATTATGTTCAGCAAGAACGTGCCACCACCATCGGATGCGTCTACCGACCACCATTATATACAACCACACAAATCACTGTTGACTAGGATGACATTGAAGGACACCTCCAGTCAGTCCTCAGTCAACACCCCCAGTGCAGGTCGATCCTAGCTGGTTACCTGAACTCTGACCTTCAGTCAGTCCAGCCCTTCCGGCCACCAGAGACTGCTTCAACTGGACAAGGACAAACTACACATGCAAGTGCATCAGCATACGTGCTGCTGTAGCGACACACGATCGGCGCTTGACGTGATTATGCTGTAGTCCGACTTAGATCGCGATGGTGCGCCTTCTACCTGCGTTACTCAGAGGTGTGCACCAACTAAGCCGACTGTCACCGATAGCAAATGCCCAGCTAGATACTCCCACAGATCGTCCGCCGCCAACGTCCCAAGCGGAGGCAACATGGGTAAGCATTATGCTTAGCAAGAAAGTGCCACCATCATCGAATAGTATGCTTCGCACGATTTGCATTAGAGAGTTACTGCTATTTTTCGTGCATTCCGCACTCAAGTAAAGTACATGTACCGAATAGGCTACGTACTCGCACTCGGTTATGTCGCAAGAGCCCATCTCATTGTACACACCGATAGCATGCAGTCGCGACGCCTCGTTTCGTTACACCATATAATCCGGCACTCTACATTTCCCACGAGTCGAGACAAACTCCGAAAAGTGAACAATCATACATCGGACATGTGAAGTGTACAACACAGATGTTATCTCATCACTTGAGCATCACTTGTAGTTCTGCATTCAATAGGAAACCGGAACGGCATTTCGCACGGCAGTGCTGTCGCAATAAGCCCAATGTATCCATGGTGTACATGTACGTTTCTCTTGATTGATTTTGTACATATTTTATGTAGCCTATGTTCTTGGAAATCATGTGTGGAAATCATCTGGTGTGCGGTCAGGTCGTTGCCCATGTCGCGTGCATATATCATCTTGTCGTATTTTATCAGTTATTATTCTTATGTGTTAGTAAGTCAACTGGCATGAAATAACTTTGTGGACAAACAAAGCATCATTCCGGGATCTAGCTGCACTGTGTCGGGGGCTAGTATCGAAATTATTAACGTATTATCTGGCCAAGGGTAGCAGCACTTGCTTCCAGCGACTAGCACAATTACTTACAATTTGCAAGTGCTTTTGTTCAGTAAGTGGCAAGTGGTTATCTTTGATTCTGTGTTGCTTGTACCTACTGGGTATATCAAACATGGGCAGTCTCATAGTTATACGGGCAACGAACTGAAGTGTTATCTTCTCAACATCGAAGTGAGGGAAACAATATTTGTTTGGCCTTCAACGACAATGCCCATGTATATTTGGAGCCGTGGTGGTATTATTGTCAGACAATTATTCTTAAGTACCATCCTAATATTAATACATACTCTTCGTAATAAGAAGTAATTACATTCATGCCCCTCGGGATGTTCTCTTTTCCAAGTTCCATTCTGCATCTAGCGTAACCTCTTACCTCTCGAGATGATATAACCTTTAGACGCAATTTGTGTGGAGTAGGTGAGTATGAAGGATTTTCATTTCACACAGAAAATACTTATATAACCGTGAGATTCCCAGTGGAGTACTAGACGGCTCGGTAACATGTGCCGCCAGCTTTCCTAATTCCTCGCAAGTGAACTTAAAAAAGAATCAGCCAGTGACTTTTGAACTCAGGCCCATGGACCTTAGGTCACAAGCCGGCTGGGCTATCGAGGCCTGTACGTAAGTCCCCGGCCAGTCGGGCGGTGACGGGGCTGGCTGGACACGCCCACTGCCGCAGTACCCGCCCACTGGTGAGCAGGCACCTGCCGACCAGCCGCCTCTGCAAGTGGGTCGGCCGTCGGTGGTGGCTGGATATTATTTATAGCGCTGATATTCGTTTGCGGCAACCGTCTCCAGTTTTAATTACATTTCATTCATCACTTACCGTTAAATGAATTCCAGTGGTGTCGCGCCGTTCCTACAGTGAGCCAGAACCGCAGCATGCATACTGATCGGGGGCGGCCGGACCGTCAGCCGCCAGTAGTGCCGGCGCTGTTCAATATGTATGCCTTTCATTGGCAGTTAGGGCTGAGTCCGCTCGCATGCCGATTAGCACGCACATAACGATGGACACCGAACTGAAGCCGGCTGACAATGAGGAAGCCCGGCAGCAGAAGGGTCAGGCGATGAGGAAGCCCGACAGCAGAAGGGTCAGGCCATGAGGAAGACCGGCAGCAGAAGGGTCAGGCGATGAGGAAGCCCGACAGCAGAAGGGTCAGGCCATGAGGAAGGCCAGCAGCAGAAGGGTCAGGCGATGAGCAGCGGCTGCCAGCAAGGCAGCCCGACAGCAGAAGGGTCAGGCCATGAGGAAGCCCGACAGCCGAAGGGTCAGGCCATGAGGAAGCCCGACAGCAGAAGGGTCAGGCCATGAGGAAGCCCGACAGCCGAAGGATCAGGCCATGAGGAAGACCGACAGCCGAAGGATCAGGCCATGAGGAAGACCGACAGCCGAAGGGTCAGGCCATGAGGAAGCCCGACAGCAGAAGGGTCAGGCCATGAGGAAGCCCGACAGCCGAAGGATCAGGCCATGAGGAAGACCGGCAGCAGAAGGGTCAGGCGATGAGGAAGACCAGCAGCAGAAGGGTCAGGCGATGAGCAGCGGCTGCCAATGGGGCAGCTCGGCATCAGAAGGGTTAGGCGATGAGGAAGACCAGCAGCAGAAGGGTCAGGCGATGAGGAAGACCAGCAGCAGAAGGGTCAGGCGATGAGCAGCGGCTGCCAGTGAGGCAGCCCGACAGCAGAAGGGTGGGCGATGAGCAGCCGATGTTTAAGCGACGAAGATGAGCCTGCCGATGTTAGACGTCCGCCACGCTTATTGTTGTATATTGTTCATGACCACCGTCCTGAGACCAAATCACAAAATTAACTACTATATAACCTTGTATGATACAGGAAGTTATAAAATGCATGTGCATAACAGAAACGGATCTCACCGATAAAGGACCTAATTGTCGACGAGCAGAGATAATTGTTTCGTGCAAAACGTGGAAATTTTCAATCGTCATAGTGACTAATGTAGCTGAGCTACATATTGCTCATGTACCCAGATAGACAAAGCCAGAATTATGCATGCTCTTGCTCAATTTCGCTATACTTATAAGTGCAGCGGTAGGCCAGTGTAGACGCTATTCACCATGCTATGGTGAAGAATAATAGCATCAACTGTTCACCATGCTATGGTGAAGAATAGTATCAACAACGTAGACGCTGTTCAGCATGCTAAGGTGCAGAATAGTAGCATCGCTGTATAAGCCATTAGTCACGTCATTTGGCACAACATTAGCATTGTGTAGAAACCATCTGTCATCCTGTAGAGTGGGGCACCCGCCCCACCGTACAGCCTATCTTTAAAATCACGAAGCAGGAGCTGCACGACCAGCTTCTTTTCAAGGGAAGCCCATTGGTAATGTGGCAACAATGAACAGTGAACAAAAATACTAAAAGCCGCTTTTCAATTGAGCATGTGAAAAGCAAAATTTACATACTTTCAAGACATTGCACATTGCTGAATGACACGAGACATGTATTTGTCATGCCGACTGAATGATTATCAGTAGTTTTGGGATGGTCGGGTAAAGGAAGAACCCAGAACCGTTCACCTACGTTGTACAAAGAAGTCAATTATTGTCGTTCAGCCACAATTCCCGTTTGCAGAACTACATCTGATGCAAACATTATTATCTGTCTCTCGAGAGCATCCTGAAGCATGGCACCATCAACCACCTCAGTAAAGGGTGACACGCTCGGTAACGACTGAATTAAGTCAGACAGGCGTAACAAAACCAAATATATCCTTGAAAAGGCTCATCAAAATCATTCCGAAGAATCGCCCGAGAGATTAGCACAAATAGTAGGCTAGTTAAGCGAATCCCAAAAACGACATAATTCTCCCGTCAGGAGCAACGCACGCCATCCACTAGGGAAGGAGATTCAAGATTATGTAGTGCTCCATCCGGCTTATGTGACATTCGGCTGTACAACGTGCAGTGAAATAGTGTGCTGATTTATACCAGACACGAAAACACAGGCGGCTGTATAATGTGCAGTAAAAGGTTGTTCAGATGTATTCCAGATAGGAAAACGCAGGCTGTTGTACAGCGTGCAGTAAAAGTGTGTGAAGATTTATACCAGACAGAAAAACGGATGCGGTTGTACATACAACGTGCAATAAAATATTTCGCAGATTTATGGCGCACAGGAAAACACAGGCGGTTGTACAGCATGCAGTCAAAGATTGCTTAGATTTATACCAGGCAGGGAAGCACATTCGAATGCTTGTCGTACAATCAGTGTGATGTCGTATAAAATGCATTGTCAACACCACCAAGACAGCACAGCAGCCAGGAACTGTGCGCAAGATAACACTCCGTGTTTCTACTTCTAAGTTGACCTGGACGCGCCCTCTGATCTTGGTGTCGTGTTCGTGGATCCACGGTCGCCCGTGGATCCACGGTAGCCGGCCTGGATCCACAGTAGCCAGTGTGCATCCTGCAATTGGGTGGCCATGCCATCAGACGTTATGCTAGTCACTTCTGCCCCCCCCCCCTCCCCATACCTCCACATTCCCACACCATCCCAGTTAACTGTGACAAAAACGGCGCTCACCGGCACGCGCCACCCACCAACACATGCTCCACTCGCCGCTCGTTCTTTTTGCGCCATTCAATTCGACGAGTGATATATTTCGCGCCATTTTCCGCGTGAAAGTGGTGCCGGTCAGCGCACCACTTTGACTAGAGTTCCGTAGTCGGCGAGTGGTGCGTCACTTCCCGTATTCGCACGCTTTAATTAGCTCGGCACTTATTCCTTCCGCAAACCTACGACGGCTCCCGTTCCCAGCCAAGCTCGAAAGCGTGGGAAACCAGAAATTATAATTCTGGTAATTTTAGGTTATTGCAAACGGCCGGACTGCCACCGGCCGGAAAGAAGGGCACTCGACAATCGCCGCAATGGTCAGGTGCACAGTGCGCTCGACAATGGCCAGAATGGTCAGGTGCACAGTGCGCTTCTGGTGGTACTGAGGTGGTACTGCACGGTACTCAGGTGGTACTGCACGGTACTCAGGTGGTACTGCACGGTACTGAGGTGGTACTGCACGGTACTGAGGTGGTACTGCACGGTACTGAGGTGGTACTGCACGGTACTGAGGTGGTACTGCACGGTACTGATGTGGTACTGCACGGTACTGATGTGGTACTGCACGGTACTGAGGTGGTACTGCACGGTACTGATGTGGTACTGCACGGTATTGAGGTGGTACTGCACGGTACTGAGGTGGTACTGCACGGTACTCAGCTGATACTGTACGGTACTGAGGTGGTACTGCACGGTACTGAGGTGGTACTGCACGGTACTGAGGTGGTACTGCACGGTACTTGGGTGGTACTGCACGGTACTGAGGTGGTACTGCACGGTACTCAGGTAGTACCGCACGGTACTGAAGAGAACCGGGGAGTTTCTCTTGGCACAGTCACGTCTATTGAGTCTAACTCCTGCATTGTGTGGGAGGGGGTTGTGACGGTTGCACAGACCCTGATCAAGGCTCAGTGAAGTCTGGGTGTCACTGGGTGATATTTCAGTGCATGAGCTCACTGTTAACTCGCTTGAGCTCAAGTGTGATTTCAGCGTGTTGCATATCCAACTCCTGCACATCATCACACCGCATCACTCTTGAAATAGAAGGCATTCTTCCTCCAGTGGATCGACACTCATAAACTAACAATCCGTAATACCACATGCTTCGTGCGCATACAATGGGATACAGTTTTCTAGCGCGGACCTGTGGCCAGTGGTGCACTGGTACTGTGGTACCACTGATACTGGCCTGTCAGGTGGGCGTAACTAAGCCACCAGAACGACTGGTTGTTGGTGCGAAATGCTCACTAGATGTGTGCTAGCGTGATCCTCTGTGGACATTTCACCTTCCATGCAGCGTTCTTCTTTTCCCATGGGTGTGGCCAGGCATACTTGCTAACTTCACCCCACGGGTGTGACCAGGCATACTTGCTACCCTCGTCTCACGCGTGTGGTCAGGCATACTTGCTACCTCGCCCCATGGGTGTGACCAGGCATACTTGCTAACTTCACCCCACGGGTGTGACCAGGCATACTTGCTACCCTCGTCTCACGCGTGTGGCCAGGCATACTTGCTACCTCGCCCCAGGGTGTGGCCAGGCATACTTGCTACCTCGCCCCAGGGTGTGACCAGGCATACTTGCTACCCTCGCCGCGTGGGTGTGATGAGACATTCTTGCCACTCTTTGACATGGATAAATAGGCTGCCTAATGGTGACATCTAACGTTGTCTCCCACGGTGTGACCTAGGCTCGTTTGACCTGCCACCTCCTCGTGTGCGGTCAGCCGTGTTGTGGTCCACCCTGGAGGAGGGAGGGCAGGGCGACACCATTCCCTCGGTCGGACGTCTGAGCCGACCGGAGACACGCGCCGGGCTCGTGCTGGCTGCACGTCGGCCCGCGCCGCTTCCGCCGGCGCCACTCGTTTGTTCTCGAATCTCTGCGTGCGGCTGACATTTTAATCCCGCCGCGTCGAGATGTAATTCAGACGGCGAGTCGGT